>JARQOD010000008.1:43867260-43907600 GCA_033576555.1 Oophaga sylvatica
CCCTGATGCTTGCACTGTTATATTCTTACGTATGTGGACTCTGTCTAACTTGGATATATTCTTTATTAGTTTTGGCATTACTTAGTCATAGCTCTAATTCCGAAACGCGTCAGGATTTGGATACCTATTTTAATGTTGTCGTAGCACATAGACTAACTAGATGTGTATTTCCTGAAGGAACTACAGATTGTGCTTTGAATTGGTGCCCGGTAGTGTTGAGCGAACATGCTCGGACATGCTCCGTTAACCCTTGAGCATCGGGGTGCTCGGACATGCTCGGAACTCTGCAGAACACCTATGTATTCGGGCAGGAAGCTCGGATGCCTGCCCAGCAAGTTTGGCGCCTGTTTTACAGCCAATAAACTTGCTGGAATGGCATAGCATCATAGTAATGCTGTAGCCATCTTTCTAGCAACCGGGTTATTTATAGCTGGTGTGGTAGTTGGTCCTTACAAACGCCTCACAGCTATATTATTGATTTATATGGGAGCCCATTGATTACAATGGGGCCATTAATTCCTATGGCAATTTATTTTTACGCCATTTTTTTACGCACGTTTTGAGGTGGCAAATTTTTTTTCTACAAAAATGTCCTCAGGGGGTTAACAGTCGGAGGAAAATTATCATTTTTCAATTTTAAAAAATTCCAAGCCCGAGATGTACATTTAAGTTCAAAATCAATGCATTCCAATGGGAAGATTTTTTTTTTCAAACGTAAAGGGTTAAAAAGCAAAGAATCCGATCGACTCCAAAAATACTTAGCACACCTGTCATGGCAGCTAGCTTCAAAACCTTGTTTGAACGGAGTCTGTACACCGAGCGGTTCGGGCTGTATTAATTGCACAAATCTGGAGAAGAAGAAGAACACGGAAAAAGAATAATGTGAATAACAATATAGTGCTTTTTCCAAAGCACAATAATAATGAAGAATATATCCAAGGAAAACTGAGTGCTGACTTTTTTTCTTCAATTAGGTTTTGCCTTTACGCCTGCTCTGGCTGCCGAGCACCCGGGATGATGCTACCGCAGGTGCAGATTGCTGTCTCACATTTTGTTGGATTTACAGCTTTTATTAATCTGAAACACACAAGCTGGGACCTTTTTGTGGTCTGCTATGTGGATGATTTTTATCTATGTGTAGGGCTACTCAGCCACTTTTGCTATGAAACACTTTGTGCTGCCAAAGATCAAGCTGTACTGCTGCTATTACATACCACATTAGGAATATGGTCACATTTTAATTGGCAAGTTGCCATGATACACGTCGGAAAAAAAAATAATTTGGATTTTCTGTAACTTGCCGGTTGCAAGGTGACCACATTCACTTACAAGATGGTGTGCTGCAGCAGCATAATGCAATACATAGGATGTGCAAAGTGAGTCATGGCCAAAATTAATGTGTAGTAACAGCCTTAAGTGTTGTTGGATTTCAGTCAAAAAATAATCCATGTTTTTTGTGTATCTTTTCATGTCATTTTTACAGTGTTTTTGCTTTTCTAAAAACACTGCAGCCAGATATTTCTTTCAGGGTCTTTCATGTTTATGGTACATAAGCATGCACTGTGTTAAAATAATAAAATCAGCTTTGCCTATCCCCTGCAGTGGTGAGGTCACATCTGCCATGTCATTAGAGCAACCTACCAACATAATATCGGGAAGGGGGGGAGTGACGGTGAAGGAAGTGATGAAGCTGAAAGGGTTAAACAACACTGATTTTATTATTTTACAATGACGATGCCAATGCACTAAAAATATTGTTTTTTCTAACATTTTAGGACGAAGGTTTGTATTTTTAGAACCTAAATAAGTCTGACATTATATGATACAGAATACTTTGTTCATACAGAACAGAACAATGGCTAGCTTTAGTAATCATTCTGAAAATGAACTTGAATTCTGGTTAAATACAAATACAACGGCATGGTAAATAGATTTTTTTTTTAAATTTCCATAGCATAATCTGCCTCTTTATAATCGTGGTGATCAAATAATTAGTTTGAAATGACTGAAAATGTTTACACAGCTTAACAAATCGGGCAAGTGAGTAAGACTATACATGTTGCATGATGTGCTCTTTCTGTCTATTATTTGGTGCACAGTCTGACAAAGTGGTTCCAAAAATAGGCAAGTGTTTATCAAGCTGCTCCACAAGTACGAAGTGAGGATCTGTCACTATAAAGTTCTGAAAGGGGAAATCATTTGAAGACGTTTTAATCTTTGCCTAATTTCTCTCGGTTTTTATATGTGCATTGACTTTTATTGTACAAGTTTGTTTTAGAGGTTCATTCACTGGACAGTTTTTCACGTATGAGTGCTATCCGTGTTTTTCAGGCAAAGCACTCATACCTATGATACTCTACGGGACATTCACCTATTATATTTTATAAAGTGATCCGTGCAAAATCGCAGCGATATGTCCAATATTGATCCAATTGTCGGATCAAACTGAGCGATGAAAATTTATGGGTTCGTGAAAAATTTGGCTATAACTCAGTTGCCATCTACGTACTGTCCGATTTTCCCTGACTATTTGATAGGAGAAGGTGGAGAAACTTTTTTTTTTTTCATCAGTGAAGAAAATTGATGAAGCCCTGACCAAACTCTGATGACACTCTGAAACTCGGTCTGTCTTTTTCGAACGTAAGACTGTGGTTTCCATCAAGACTGTCAACAGATCCTATGATGATAATAGTCTAAGGATCAAATGTTTCGCCTCAAGGTGTGCTCTTTCAAAGATGCTGGTAACAAGGGTTTACATGATGGCATCTTCTATCTGTACAAACTTCTTTATTAGCATTCAGATGCTTAAAAATACAAAATCTGTCCGATGTTCTTTGACGTTGTACAGAACATTAGAGTTTGCAATATAAACTGATACATTATTAAATAGACAATTTAGACCTGACATCAGGTCACCTACTTTGTATGTAGATAAACGTAACACTGACTGTATAATACATTGTGGAAAGTTTTGTACCTAATATTAAAGTTTACCTGTAGTTTCAGGGGAAAAAAACTGTTTTACATGTGTACATGAAGAAATACACTACAGTATTTCTAATCATTGTATGATGAGTGTTATGCATTTTCCACCAGTTTTTCCTACCAAACGTTGTAACTAACTGCTATGTTTTGTTTTGTTTGTTTTTTAAATGAGTTTTTTGTATTGGAGAACCCTTTTTGACCCCTTAAAGACCGCCTATACACATTAAAACGGTGTCATAGAATCATAGAATAGTAGAGTTGGAAGGGACCTCCTGGGTCATCTGGTCCAACCCCCTGCTCAAAGCAGGATTCACTAAATCATCCCAGACAGATTTCTGTCCAGCCTCTGTTTGAAGACTTCTATTGAAGGAGAACTCACCACCTCTAGTGGCAGCCTGTTCCACTCACTGATCACTCTAACTGTCAAAAAGTTTTTTCTAATATCTAATCTGTGTCTCCTCCCATTCAGTTTCTTCCCAGTGCTTCTAGTCTTTCCTTGTGCAAATGAGAATAAAGATAATCCTTCTACAATGTGACAGCCTTTGAGATATTTGTAGACAGCTATTAAGTCTCCTCTCAGTCTTCTTTTGTGCAAGCTAAACATTCCCAAATCCTGTAACCGTTCCTCATGGGACATGGTTTGCAGACCGGACACCATTCTGGTCGCTCTTCTCTGAACTTGCTCCAGTTTGTTGATGTCTTTTTTAAAATGTGGTGCCCAAAACTGGACACAGTATTCCAGATGAGGTCTGACCAAAGAGGAGTAGAGGGCAATAATGACCTCACGTGATCTAGACTGTATGCTTTTGTTAATACATCCCAGAATTGTATTTGCTTTTTTTGCTGCTGCATCATACTGTTGACTCATGTTCAGTCTGTGATCTATTAGTATACCCAACTCTTTTTCACATGTACTGTTGCTTAGTCCTATACCTCCCATTCTGTATACGCTTTTTTCATTTTTATTTCCCAGATGTAGTACTTTGCATTTTTCCGTTAAAAAACATTGTTAGTTGCTGCCCACTGCTGCAGTTTATTTATATCTTTTTGAATTCTCTCTCTTCTCTAGTATTAGCTATCCCTCCTAGCTTTGTGTCATCAGCAAATTTAATCAGTTTACCCTCAATTCCTTAATCTAAATCATTGATAAAGATGTTGAACAATACAGGGCCCAAGACAGAGCCCTGTGGTACCCTACTTGATACATTCTTCCAACTGGATGTGCAGCCATTTACTACCTCTCTTTGGGTCCTATCACTAAGCCAGTTATGAATCCACCTAACAGTTGCCTTGTCCATTCCATAATTAGTAATTTTTTCAATAAGGATTGTGTGAGATACTTTGTCAAATGCTTTGCTGAAGTCAAGATATAATATATCTACAGCATTTTCCTGATCCACCCAGTCAGTGATTCTGTCATAGAAGGAAATTAAGTTAGTCTGACCTGACTATATTAGTTACAAACCCATGCTGACTCTAGTTAAGCACTTCATTCTAGTCCAGGTACTTACATACATCTTCTTTAATAATTTGTTCAAAGATCTTTCCTGGTATAGATGTCAGACTTACATAGTTCCCTGTGTCCACCTTCTTCCCCTTTTTGAAGATAGGAACAACATTTGCTCTTCTCCAGTCTTCTGGGACTTCTGTTCTCCAAGAATTTTCAAAGATTATGGAGAGTGGTTCAAAACTTTCTTCTGCTATCTCCTTCAGTACTCTGGGGTGTAATTCATCTGGACCTGGAGACTTGAATTAATTTATTTTAGGTAAGTGTTTCCTCACTATTTTTCTTTTTATAGATATCCTAGATTCTTCTATTCCCTTAATAGGCCAGTGAAGATCAGTTGATGCTACATTTCCTAAGGGGAATAAGGGGCCACTAAGGGGCCTTACTCCCTCATAGACGTTTTAAAATGGGAATAAGTTTATAGCGCTCCAAGAGTCCAAAAATCTTTGTGGTCTCAGCTACAAAAGAACATCTAAACAAGCCTGATGCATTTTTGAATCAAGTCCTCTGGACCAATGAGGTTAAAATTGAACTCTTTGACCACAATGATCAAAGGTGTGTGTGGAGAAAAAAGGGCACAGAATTTCAGGAAACGAACATCTCACCAACCATTAAGCATGGAGGTGGATCAATCATGCTTTGGGGTTGTGTTGTAGCCAATGGCATGGGGAACATTTCATTAGTAGAGGGAAGAATGGATTCATGAAATTTCAACAAATTCTTGATGCAAACATAACACCATCTGTAAAAAAAAAAAAAAAAGAGGATGGCTTCTACAAATGAATAATGATCCTAAACACGAGTCAAAATCCACAATAGACTACCTCAAAAGGCGCAAACTGAAGTTTTTACAATGACCCTCACTGTCCCCTGATCTGAACATCATTGAAAATCTTGAGTAGACCTCAAAATAGCAGAGAATGCAAGACAACCCAGGAATCTCACAGAACTGGAAGAATTTTCCATGAAAGAATGGATGAAAATCCCTCAAACAAAAATTGAAAGACTCTTGTCTGGCTACAAAAAGTGTTTACAAGCTGTGATACTTGCGAAGGGAGGTGCAACTAGGTACTAACCATGCAGGATGTTCAAACTTTTGCATTACTCCATTTTCCTTTTTGTAATTCTTAAATGCAAAAAAAATGACAATTTTTTTTTTGCCTACAATACAAAGGAAATGTGTCATCTTTGAACTTTAGGACTCTTACAGATCATTTCATCTTTTACTTGCTTAACTGTTCACAATAACAGTAATTTTGACAAAGGGTGCCCACTGTACATACTGACAGACCCTGTGCCACTAAGATTGCACACAGAGGACTTCCTGTCACTAAGCATGTGACTTATCAAGGTAATTGCTTGCACCAGAAATTTTTAGGGGCTTCATCGCAAAAGTGTGAGTACGTATGCACACGGCAAATTTTTTAGTTATTTGATCCAATAAATGTAATTTATGCCTTTATTTTTCGCACTTAACTTGACCAACTTAGACTATTTAGTGCTGATGCATCACACACAAATCGGATTACAAAAATATTTAAACACAGATTGTAATGTAACAAAATAGATAAAAATCCGAAGTGTGAATACTTTTGCAAGCCACTGTACACCCGGCTTTAGAGGAGCAATGACATGGTTGAAGAAAACAGTGTGCATGTGCGAGATTTGCAGAGAACTGGCGGGAGGCCTGCGGCCAGTCCGTGCAGTGCGGTCTGTGATCGGACTGAGATCCACAGATATCTGCATGAGCCCTATGCAGGACCTATGCTGATGAGTACAATGGCAGCCTACGTGCACTGAGCCATCTATAGCAGATCATTTATTGTATATCTGAACTGCGGTCATCCTGTGTAAAGAGAGCATAGGTCATCAACAGCACATTGGTGGGGGTACGGCACACCCGCCAACCAGCTGTAATTTGCACCTGTAATGTCTGCTCCTGAGCGCACCTCCTTTAAAAGTGTAGTGATCACTGCTGGGAGTTGCAGCGCAGCTCCTATTCTTTGCATAGACGCTATACTGCAGCGGCCTCTGCACTTTGAATGCCTGATTTCAACAGCTCCATTCAAAGTGTTTGCACCCAGCAAAGCAGATAACTGCTGATTGGCATGGGGGCAGGTGTCAGACCCCCACCTATTTGCTATTGATGATCTTTCCTGTATATATGTCATCAAATGTATAAGACTGCACAAGCCCTTTATAGGGATTGTCCATTACTTTGACAATCTCTTCTTAAATGGTGTATTCTTTCATTTAAAATGAAAAACAAACAAACAGGTAGTCACCTTCACCACTATTGCCTGCCCATTCCATTAATGGGATTCAGTTTTCACATCTCCCATGAACATCACAGTTTCATCCAAGGGAAGTATGAATGCCACTCATAGTTGTCAGCGTTCATGTGGAATAACTAGAAGACGTGGCGCTGACCTGGCTGCTCTCCCACACCATCTTAACTACTTCGGAAGGTGGGGACCGTGACATCAACGCTGATTGGTCTCAGGGCTCACGTGACATATGAATCTCTATGTCAGCCATGGGGGAGAGAGCGCCGACACCGCTGGAACAGCACCGACACAGGAGGTGAGTACAGTATATGTGTTTTTATTTTAACTGTGGCGAACATTCAAATTGAGAAGGGACTGTATTAGTAGTGGAACACCCCTTTAAGTATTAATGCACAGTACTGTCACTGGATTCAAGTTATTCTCAAACTGGCTCACTTTTTCTTGTACAACCAAGGGGCAGCTGAAACCATTCTGATTATTTCGAATTAACCAAGAAAAAAAAATAAGTTGTGCTTTTTAAACCTTTAGTGCCAAAGCCAGTTTTGGCCTTTTTTTTCAAATGTTTTGTTATTGCATCCCAAGAAGCTATTTTGCCATTTGCTGTTCTGCACAAATAAAGTGTTGAAGCGAATATATCACCAGGTTTTTGCCAACTAATCTGAGACAAACAGACAGAGACCATGATTCCAGTGAACTGTCACTGGGTTGCTTGCTGAAGTTTTGGTAAAATCACTGTTTAATCACCATTAGCTTATCAATGTATTAACCTCCTGTCTCCGTCCCCCATCCTGTAGAATGTAAAGGGTATGCCACACTAAACAAGGACGCTAACGAGATCGCTAAAATACGTCACTATTTAGCGATCTCGTTAGCGATGTAGTTGTGTGTGGCATGTAGCAACGACGTGGCCCCTGCTGTGATCTCGTTGATCGTTCACTAGAGTTCTGGACCCTATTTTGATCGTTGGCGTCCCGCTGGTGAGCCTGAATCGCTGTGTTTGGCACCTTTTGTGAACGATGTGCGACCTCGTTAACGACGCATTAGTCAGCGGCGCAGGCGGGACTTTGTTTTCTTTCATTAACGCCCTACAGCTCCGATTGGTGACCACAACATCACATCAGCTATAATAACTGCGCCCCGATCCATTGTTTTCCAATCCATGGATCGCAGTAGCTACAACGGCTAGCAGGACACACTGGAATGATGCTGGAGATTTGAAAGAACCGCTTCTGCTCGAGAGCAATGGAGAGGAGTGCTGATACGTCGTCTTTTATGACGCGGTCATCCAATCACAAAGCGGGAGAGCTGTGACAAATATCTATGAGATAAATAGTGACCACCAATCTGTGATGAGGGGCGTGCAAAAGGTTGCGCTCAGTCACGCCTATCGAGGTCGTGATCTTTCACAGTACATGCAGTGTGGCACGTCCCAACGACCGCCAAAGTCGTTAAAGAAATCGCTAACCGCTGATGCGTCGTTAATGAGATCGTCAAGTATGGCGGCTACTAGCGACCTTAAAACGATCACACCAACGATAGCGTCGTTATCGTGATCGTTAGCGGGAACGTTTAGTGTGGCAGTACCTTAAGCCCGAAAGGGCAGGGTCCTCTCCCCTCTGTACCAGTCTGTGATTGTTAGTTTGTTTACTGTAAGTGATATCTGTAATTTGTATGTAACCCCTTCTCATGTACAGCACCATGGAATCAATGGTGCTATATAAATAAATAATAATAACCTGTAAGGGGGTTACCGGGACCATGTAATACTCCACTCCCTTCCCGTGTGTTGATACTGTTATGATTGTGATGTCTGTGTAAGTTGCTTTCCCATACTGTAACTGCAAATATTTAACTATGCTGATATGTGTATAATGTAATGTATATATTTGCTAATGTGTGTATCTGTGAAATAGGGAAAGCGTAGTATTAATTTCTGGCCACTAGAACTTGCAGTCGTCATTGGCCCCTATCTCCTCTCTCTCATGTCCAGATTCTGCACTGAAGCATTACAATGAAACCCTGCAAAGTGCCCTGGATGAAATTGCACCTCCTATACATAAAACAATACGACACAGACGACGACAACCGTGGCACATGCTGCAAACACGTTTCCTGCAGCGATGCTCCAGCTGCGCCGAACGTCTGGGGAGAAAATCTAATCTACCCGAAGATTTCATCCATTACAAGTTTATGCTTAAAACATACAACTCTGCCCTTCACCTCTCCAAACAAACCTATTTCAACACCCTCATCACCTCACTATCCAATAACCCTAAACGTCTCTTTGACACTTTTCATTCCCTACTCAACCCAAAAGTGCAGGTCCCATCCACAGATCTCCACGCTGACGATCTGGCCAATTATTTCCAAGAAAAAATTGACCACATCCGATAGGAAATTATTTCTCAATCCCCTCATACCATGCACTGTCCTCCCTCCCCCACTGCATCTAGCTCACTCTCTGATTTTGAACCAGTCACAGAAGAAGAAGTAATCAGGCTCCTTGCATCTTCTCGCCCTACCACTTGCATCAGTGACCCCATTCTGTCACATCTCCTCCAGTACCTTTCCCCTGCTGTCACTTCTCACCTAACAAAAATATTCAACCTCTCTCTCTTCCGGTATCTTTCCCTCCTCATTTAAACACGCCATCATACATCCATTACTTAAAAAATCATCCCTCGACCAAAACTGTGCCGCTAACTATAGACCTGTCTCTAATCTTCCCTTCATCTCTAAACTCCTGGAACGCCTGGTCCACACCCGTCTTATCCGCTATCTCTCAGATAACTCTCTTCTCGACCCTCTTCAATCTGGTTTCCGCTCTTTACACTCTACTGAAACTGCCCTCACTAAAGTCTCTAATGATCTACTGACTGCTAAATCTAATGGTGACTACTCCATGCTAATTCTGTTGGATCTCTCCGCAGCATTCAACACTGTGGACCCTCAGCTCCTCCTCACTATGCTACACTCCATCGGCCTCAAGCACACCATTCTCTACTGGTTCTCCTCCTATCTCTCTGACTGTTCCTTCACTGTACCTGTCATGTATAGTGTACAGTTCCTATAGCGTCTTGTGCTTGGGTGCGAGGGAAACACATGAGACACAGGTTGATATGAAATGACTTGTATTACTTCATACAAGCATGCGGAAAAGGTCACACAGTTTGCAGGAACAGAGGCAGGAGACACAGCAGGCCAGAGTAACTTCAAGCTCTACAATCACTCTCCAAAGCAGGTTCAGGATCTCTTCTCTGTACCGTAATTCCTCTGCAAACATGGATTCACCAAACAGCAGGTTTCCAGAGTCCAAAAGTGTTCCAAGGTTCCTCAGTAGGAAATAGCTGGAGAACAAAGTCCAAGGTTTCCTGGAGTCAGGTCACAGACTGACTGAGGCTTGATTCAGCAGCACTGATTGTTCAGCCGAGGCTGCTTAAGAAGCAAGAGGGAGAGAATCAGGGCGGGAACATGAAAACTGGAAACTCCATATTAACTGAGGGCAAGAGCTGCAGAAAGACAGAAAGCAAAATGGCCGATGGAAAACTGAGTTTCAAGGAACATGTCAAAAGAGACAAAGAACCTTACATTACTCCCCCCTTAGGGACAACCTCCGGATGACCTCAGACCAGGCTTGTCAGGGTACCTCTGATGAAACTGGCGGAGCAGGCGAGGAGCATTTACATTATTGACTGGTTCCCATGAGTTGTCCTCCACTGGGTAGCCCTGCCATTTAATCAAATATTGCAACTGATTTCTGTACAACCTGGAATCTAGAATCCTTTCCACCATAAATTCTTCCTGACCATCGACCAGCACTGGGTCAGGGCAAGGAGAAGAACGTCCAGGAAATGTATTGGGTGTTGCAGCCTTTAGTAGGGATACATGAAAGACAGGGTGGATTCTCATAGTTCTGGGCAGTTGAAGACGACAAGCAACAGCACTTATAATCTTATTGATCTTATAAGGTCCAATGTACTTATGTCCCAATTTAGACGATGGAATCTTTAATTTAAGATTTCTGGTTGACAGCCAGACCAAATCTCCTACCTTGAAAGCTGGTGCAGGATTACGAAATTTATCTGCTGCTTTCTTGTACCTTTCCTGAGCCAATTCTAGATTTTCCTTTAGAAGATCCATATTCTTTTGTAAAGAAGTGATTCTTTCAGCCACTGCCGGCAAGGGCGTATCTATGGGAAATCGAGGAAGAATGTTAGGATGATAACCTAGATTGGAGTAAAAAGGAGACTGCTTAGTGGAGGCGCTCTGAGAGTTGTTATAAGAGAACTCAGCCAGTGTAAGTAGATCCACCCAATCATCCTGTAGGTGGCAGATAAAACAGCGGAGATACTGCTCCAGGGTCTGATTGGTTCGTTCTGTCTGTCCATTAGTCTGGGGATGAAAAGCAGAAGAAAGGTTTACTTTAATGTCCAATGCGGCACAGAAATTTTGCCAAAACCTTGAAGTGAATTGCACCCCTCGATCCGAAATGACCTCATCGGTACTCCATGTAAGCGAAACACATTCTTAATCATCAAGTCTGATGTCTGTTTTGCAGTGGGTAAGCCGACACAAGGGATAAAATGAGCTGCCTTTGTTAGACGATCAACCACCACTAGAATGGTGTTCTTCCCTTGAGAGGTTGGTAACTCCACAATGAAGTCCATAGAAATGGATCCCCACGGGCGGGACGGGGTGGAAGAGGTTGCAACAGACCAGTTGGTGAGGAGCGAGGTGTTTTGCATCTTGCACAGACTTCACATGAAGTGACATAGTTTAAAACATCTTTCCTGTAAGTGGGCCACCAAAAGAAACGAGAAAGAAATTCTTGTGTCTTTAGAATTCCCCTATGCCCGGCTATCTTGGAATCGTGGATGAGTTGCAATACTCTCAATCTGACTGTTTCAGGTATATACAGACGTTGTCCCTGAATCCACACACCATTCTTAAAGACAAGACTTACGTCCCTTGGGGGTTGAGCCAACAAAGAATCCGCATGGTATGCTTCCTTGATGTCCTTAAGTAGGTCTTGATTATGAATCACTCCCAGGAATCTAGAGTCAGGAAGAATAGTCTTAGGAGGAGTAAGTGGACGTGTCTCTGCTGAATGAATCCTAGAGAGTGCATCAGCCTTTCCATTGCGCGATCCTGGTCTATAAGAAATGACAAAATTAAATTGGTTTAGGAAAAGATTCCAGCGAGCCTGGCAAGGAGTCAGGCACTTAGCCGACCTGATAAATTCAAGGTTACGATGGTCTGTCAGGACGACTATTTGCTGTGCAGCTCCCTGAAGAAGGTGTCTCCATTCCTTGAAGGCGGCAATAATGGCCAACAATTCTCTATTGCCCACATCGTAGTTCCTCTCAGCCGAAGACAACTGCTGGGAAAAGAAGGCACAGGGATGCAAGACATTCTTCTCACCTGTTCTCTGAGAGAGTATAGCTCCAACGGCACAGTCTGAAGCATCCACCTCTATTATGAAGGCAAGCTCGGGGTTGGGATGTACTAAGATAGGTGCGGTGGTAAATTTATCCTTTAAACAGGAAAATGCTTCCTGAGCTTGCGGAGTCCAGGAGAACCTAGACTGTTTCCGGGTAAGTTGGGTGATAGGTGACACTACCTCAGAAAAATTCTTAATGAAACGTCTATAGAAGTTGGCAAACCCGATGAAACGCTGCACCTCCTTCACATTTCTAGGAATTGGCCAATCCTTGATGGCTTGGGTCTTGCTTCCATCCATACTAATCCCTTGCGTAGATAGTACATACCCCAGAAATTGAATTTCGGTCCTATGGAATTCACACTTTTCAAGTTTGATGTAGAGATGGTTTTGTCTTAGGCGTTCTAAGACCATTCTCACATGTCCATGATGTTCCTCTGTGGAGTTAGAAAAAATTAGAATATCATCCAGATAAATCACCACAAATGTATCTAGGAGATCCCTGAAGATGTCATTCACCAAGTGTTGGAAAGTGGCTGGGGCGGTACTCAGACCAAAAGGCATAACTAGATATTCAAAGTGTCCATAGCGTGACCTGAATGCAGTCTTCCATTCATCCCCAGGTCTAATACGGACCAAGTTATAGGCCCCACGGAGATCCAGTTTAGAGAAAATTTTGGCATGCCGCACTCTCTCCAACAACTCAGGGATTAAAGGCAATGGATAACGGTTTCTAATAGTAACCTTATTGAGTTCCCTATAGTCTATGCAGGGTCTCAGAGATCCATCTTTCTTCTTCACAAAGAAGATGGGTGCACCTGCGGGAGATGAAGAGGGGCGTATGAAGCCCATGGCTAGATTTTCGTCTATGTAGTCCTTCAAAGCTTTTAGCTCGGGCCCCGCTAGGGGGTAGATCTTACAAAAAGGTATCTCGGCTCCAGGCAATAATTCAATTGGACAATCATATGGACGGTGAGGAGGAAGCTGATCAGCGTTCTTCTTGTCACATAAATCCACATAGTCCTGGTATACAGCTGGTAGTTCAGGGACTGACATGGTTCCTTTAGGAACAGAGCAAGCTGAAACTCCTTGACTCATCTGTTTCTCCGGAAAGTGTAATTCCTTGGTCTCCCAGTTAATCGTAGGATTCTGCGCCTGCAGCCATGGTAGCCCTAGAATAATGGGAAAGTGGGGAGAAGAGATAAGCATAAAAGACATTTTCTCCTGATGATCTTTACCCATAAGGACCCTCAAAGGCTCTGTTTCCTGATCCACTGGTCCAAAGGTCAGTAGGGAGCCATCCACAGTCTCCATCTGTACTGGAGTAGCCTTCTTCACTGAACGTATCCCCTGTTTCAGAGCAAAGGAGATATCCATAAAATTTCCACTTGCTCCTGAGTCGATCATAGCAGAGCTAGACACCCAGACTGAGTCAACCCAGAGTTTGATGGAAAGGAAGCAATGAGAATTGTTTCTTTTACAACTCAGCTGGGACACCGCTGAGGAAACTTGAAAAATTGCAGCGTTTATACCGTCATCGTCCCCAGAACTAACAGAGTTTAAGTCCGAGAAATCAAGATCTCTTGCAGCAGATCTCTCTGGAGCCTGAGGCTCGGACATGACAGAGCTCCTCTCGCAACACTCACAGTGAATGACTGCTGCAGTAGTCTTACGAGAACGGCTGGGGCAGTTTATAATGAAGTGCCCTGACTTACCACAGTAGAAACATAGATTTTCCTTTATACGATGTTCTTTGCGTGCATCACTAACCCGTCTTTGTAAAGAGTCCACCTGCATGGGTTCAGGTTCTGGTTCCCTTGTAATCCTACTCAAAGGTTCCTTAGCTGAGGAGGGAGGTAGGAAAAGGTTAGTGCGATTATTTTCGAACCATCTCTCTTGTCTGCGTTCAGTCAGACGAGCATCAATACGGATACAATAGTTAATAAAGTCACCTAACGCAGTGGGAGGGTCGGCACGAGCAAGTTCATCCTTAATCAGTGGAGACAACCCTTTCCGAAAAATAGATTTTTTGGCGGAAGTGTCCCAAGTGGTATCAAGAGCCCATCTCCTGAAATCCAAGGCATATTCGGCTACTGAACGCTTACCTTGGCGCAAAGTTAACATGGCTGCTTCAGCTGTTGCACCTCGATTGGGGTCATCAAACACCTGCCCCATGGCTGAAATAAAAGCATCAAGGTGATTCAAACAATCATCCTCAGTCTCAATCAGAGGGTTTGCCCACATCAAAGCCTTATTGGTAAGCAACATGATTATAGTAAGCACTTTGGATCGTTCAGTGGGAAATTGTGAAGCATGTGCAGAGAAAAATAGATTGCATTGGTTAATAAATCCCCTGAATTTCTCACGTTCACCGCCAAAACGAAAAGGAGGTAACTTGGGGATCCCAGAACTCGGGGTTATGGCAGGACTCGTTCCTCTAGAGTCTCAATCCTGGCTCGTAATTCCTGGGTAGTTTGTCCAAACACTTGCAAATTATGATTAGTGAGGTCCTGTAGGCTTGCAAAACGGGTCTTTAAAGCCTGTATATCTGCATGGATTGAATCAGTCATTCCGCAAAGCTCCTTTATGCGGGCCTCCATCTTCCAGATCTTTTAAGGCAGAAGTGCTGGAAGGAAAAGAGGAAAGGAGAAAAAAAAAAAAAACAATAGTGTTTACCTGTGGTAACACTCCAGAGTAAAATTTAAGGGAATGCGCTCACCTGGAATGGTTGTGAGAAGTCACAACCACTGTCATCACAGAAGGTATTAAACGGACATCTGATATCCACAGTCACAGCAGACACGGCTTTCCCAGACCCAGCAGACACTAAACATTGGCTCCTGAATCTTGTCATGTATAGTGTACAGTTCCTATAGCGTCTTGTGCTTGGGTGCGAGGGAAACACATGAGACACAGGTTGATATGAAATGACTTGTATTACTTCATACAAGCATGCGGAAAAGGTCACACAGTTTGCAGGAACAGAGGCAGGAGACACAGCAGGCCAGAGTAACTTCAAGCTCTACAATCACTCTCCAAAGCAGGTTCAGGATCTCTTCTCTGTACCGTAATTTCTCTGCAAACATGGATTCACCAAACAGCAGGTTTCCAGAGTCCAAAAGTGTTCCAAGGTTCCTCAGTAGGAAATAGCTGGAGAACAAAGTCCAAGGTTTCCAGGAGTCAGGTCACAGACTGACTGAGGCTTGATTCAGGAGCACTGATTGTTCAGCTGAGGCTGCTTAAGAAGCAAGAGGGAGAGAATCAGGGCGGGAACATGAAAACTGGAAACTCCATATTAACTGAGGGCAAGAGCTGCAGAAAGACAGAAAGCAAAATGGCCGACGGAAAACTGAGTTTCAAGGAACATGTCAAAAGAGACAAAGAACCTTACAGTATATTTTGCTGATTCCTCCTCCTCTCATCTTCCCCTTACTGTTGGGGTTCCTCAAGGATCAGTCCTAGGCCCCCTCCTCTTCTCTTTGTACACCGCCCCTATTGGACAAACAATCAGTAGATTTGGTTTCCAGTACTATCTCTATGCTGATGACACCCAATTATATACGTCTTCTCCTGATATCACGCCTGCCTTTTTAGAAAACACCAGTGATTGTCTTACCGCTGTCTCTAACATCATGTCTTCCCTATATCTGAAACTGAACCTGTGAAAAACAGAACTCCTTGTGTTTCCTCCCTCTATTAACCTACCTTTGCCTGACATTGCCATCTCCGTGTGTGGTTCCACCATTACTCCCCAGCAACATGCCCACTGTCTTGGGGTCATACTTGATTTCAAGCTATCATTCACCCCCCACATCCGATCACTGGCTCGCTCTTGTTATCTCCACCTCAAAAACATCTCTAGAATTTGACCTTTTCTTACTTTCGACTCTGCAAAAACTCTGTTTCTCTTATTCATTCTCGTCTGGACTATTGTAACTCTCTACTAATCGGTCTCCCTCTTACCAAACTCTCCCCTCTCCAATCTGTCTTGAATGCTGCAGCCAGAATCATATTCCTCACCAATCGTTATACCGATGCCTCTACCTTGTGCCAGTCATTACACTGGTTACCCATCCATTCCAGAATCCAGTACAAAACACTCCATGGCTCAGCACCACCCTACATCTCCGCCCTTGTCTTAGCCTACCATCCTACCCGTGCCCTCCGTTCTGCTAATGACCTGAGGTTAGCATCCTCAATAATCAGAACCTCCCACTCCCGTCTCCAAGACTTTTCACGTGCAGCGCCAATTCTTTGGAATGCACTACCAAGGTTAATACGATTAATCCCCAATCCCCACAGTTTTAAGCATTCCCTAAAAACGCATTTTTTCAGACTGGCATACCGCCTCAACGCATTAACCCAACTATCCCTGTTGGCCCATTCAAAAAAATTTCTACCATAATCAGATATCTCATATTATGTTCTCACCCGCTTTATGCATTTAATAGCCCTCTGTGTCTGTACTGTTACATACTTTGGCTGTTAACTGGTTCATGTAGAATTACATGACCCCCCGATTCGAACACTATGGCTGGTCCGAACAATGAAAGCAATTGTTACCATCTACCTTTCGTGTCTCCCCGTTTTCCTCATAGATTGTAAGCTTGCGAGCAGGGCCCTCATTCCTCTTGGTATCTACTTTGATCTGTGTTTATTGTTATGCTGTAATGTCTATTGTCTGTACAAGTCCCCTCTATAATGTAAAGTGCTGCGTAATATGTTGGCGCTATAGAAATAAAATTATTATTATTATTATTATTACTAGATGGGGCATTATAGTACATGTAATATAGTATAGTGAAACCAGTTAGTACATAGTTAAACATAGGAGGGGTCAGCTGCAGTTAAGAGAGGGAGGACTTCCTCAAAGTAGTCTGTCGGGCCACGGTGCCCTAACCTCCTGCATGGGCTTAAGTGCCCGGAATGATGGCAATGACCACGCAACGTTTAAGTGAGAAGCCCGCCATCCACAGCACCAGGCCAGAACAGCAGAAGGCTAGGACAGCAGGGGACCACCACAGACTCTGAACGAAAGCTAAAAGCAGAAGCAGTGGCAACAGTGCTAACAGTGCAGTATAAATGGGACTGCAGTTGCTAGACAAGTCAAAGCAGCACGGGGACGCAGGTTGCTCCATTATGTGGCAACTTATCGCATGGGCTGAATCCCTCAGATCTGGGGCGAAACGGCTGAGGGAACTCCCAGATGCAGTGAGTTTTGACCAGGAGGACGCTGTGTCACCGCAGGAGACAGAAGGAAGGTCACTCACCATGTGGCAACTGACTTCGGAGGCTGATGCTCTCATGTCTGGGGCAAAACAGACAAGGGAATATCTACCCATAGCAGAGCTGAACAGGGAGGACGCTGAGGAACCATATGAGACTGTCCGACCCATGTATGTGCTGTGTGACAGTGGGAGAAGTACAGGGAAAGAGAAAGAGTTGTGCAGCATGAAACATGTGGTTAATGCTGTGAAGAATATGGATGTGCTGCATAAAGACATCAGTAAAGTTGTTCTTTTGAAAGTTGAAATGGACTGTGTCTCTGTTCATGCCTAACTGTCTATAGGGAGCCTTCAGTGGCGCAGAGAGGACCCTGATGGCGCAGAAAGTAAAGCCACAGGTATATAGAGTAATTGACACTATTTTCATGTGATGGGAGGACAGGGCACAGATATACCGGCCATGACTACAGCCCTGTCCCTCCCTCACAAACCCACCACGGATTGTCAGCTTTCAGTCTATACACAGTGTACACAGAAATCTACCAATCCGTGGTGTGGGCCAGGTTATACAGAGCTCGGCATTCAGAGAACTGCTAGATCTGATCAAATAAAACAGTGATTTTATCAAAACTGCAACAGTGATTTTAACAAAGCTTCAACACATCACTGGAGTCAGGTTCTCTCCCCCTACATCATACTGCGGTGGCAAAAACCTGGTAACTGATTCCCTTTAACTTCATTCTGTAGGTCAGTACTTCATGGAACTTCGCTCTGCAGTCCAGGTCAGTGCTCTCTGCCCGAGGCTGTGAATTTACTTACCCTGCGAGATCCCAGGCTCGGCTTATGAATAGCCAGGCTGATGAGATGTCACATTTGCATGGTCCGCCACACAGATGATGTTATGTCAGGCTGTCAAATCAGTCACCACACTAGGGAACCTGCAAGCTCAGGAAATTTGTGCAGCTCCTGTCCACGGCCAGAGAGCATTGACTTGGACATGGATCGGAAATCCGCTCATCTCTAGACATTATGTTTATGGTGATGCCAATTTTCTATAGATTTTTTTTTTCTTTAATTGCTTTTTTACAATAAATGCACTATTTGAAAAGTGAATCCTATGTTTTTGTGTCATCATATTCTGAAAGCCATTAACTTTACAAATTTCCATCAGCAGAGCTGTATAAGAGCCCATTTTTAGAGTGACAAGCTGTAGTTTTCATTGGTATCATTTTCTGGCAAGTGCGATTTTCAATCACTTTTTGTTATACTCCTTGGAAGGCAAGATGAAGAAAAAAAAACAGCAATTCCATATTGTATTTATTGTTTTTAAACACCACTCATTGTGAGGTATAATTGATGTTTACATGTTATCTTCATTTTGTGGGTTGATACGATTATGACGATACCACATTTATATAGGATTTTTTAAGATTTGCTACTTTTGCACAAAAAATTACTTAGAAAGCACCACTCTGGCATTTTTTTTTATTGCAGTGCTGGAGTGGTGCTACTAATTCTGTAATGCTGTAGATAAGCCCCCGATGTAACCTGAAAGATAAGAAAAAGCGAGATATTATACTCACCCAGGGGGCGGTCCGATGCGGTCCGGTCCGATGGGCGTCGCGGTCCAGGTCCGGCGCCTCCCATCTTCTAGCGATGACGTCCTCCTCCTTGCTTCTGTAGCACTCCTGCGCAGCCGTACTTTATCTGCCCTTTTGAGGGCAGAGTAAAGTACTGCAGTGCGCAGACGCTTGGCCTCTCTGACCTTTCCCGGCGCCTGCACATTGCAGTACTATGCTGTGCCCTCAACAGGGCAGATCAGTACGCCTGCGCAGGAGCGCGACAGAAGCAAGAAGGAGGACGTCATCACATGAAGCTGGGAGGCGTCGGACTGCGACGCCCATTGGACCGGACTGCATTGCACCGCCCCCCCCCCCGGGTGAGTATAATATAACTCGTTTTTCTTCTCTTTCAGGTGACATCGAGGGCTTATCTACAGCATTACTGAATGCTGTAGATAAGCCCCTGATGGCGGTGGCTTCAGCTGATATTTGAAAAATGGGGTGACAGATTCCCTTTAAGTCAAACTTTTTTTCCTGCACTCAGAAACTCAGCTGTAAAGTAAGTTCTTTTTGTGTGTAAACGGCGTATATTTCTTGGATATGTGTGTTTATTGTGTACATTTGTATACTATGTGTGAGTACTTATACTTATATATAACATGGGTACAGCTGTAAGTGTGAGTGAGGGGGCCCTAATTCAGTAAGGAGTGATATGGGTGGTGAAGTAGGGAGCCCTCAATTAGTTATGGCTGACTGACAGCCCTATAAATCAAAACCCATAACTTACTTTACAGCATGAGGGCCTCCCTCACTCACACCGACAGCTATATACACATTATACAAGAGCATATTCATTCATCCTCCGGATACTCATGTGCGCACTTACACTGACGGACAGCTGTGTGGGTATGGATGTGTGTGGAAGGATATTCTGGAGAATGCATTTGTTAATGATGTCCTATTTTTCATGTTTGGTGTATGTGGTTCTGTAATGAGTAGAGTGCACGTCCAGCACTTCCATTGATGACTCCATTGCGATCCTAAACCTTTTTACTGATTGTCCGTGTTAGGACAATGTGAAAGTAAATATAAGATTTCTTTTATTATTCTTATTGTCAGCGTTTTTGCAGTGTTTTTACTATTTACAGGTTTCCAATTTGGCCTACATTTGGACCGGCATGGGTTGAGGCAACAAAGCAACATTGGGCTAACACTAGGCCTCAGTGAGTATAATTTAAAGATGTCTGTGGGATACCTCCATTACTCACGCGATAATAAAGTGTTACAAAATACACATCAGTAGTATCAATGGCTCATTGTACCATACTTCTCCCGAGATGCAACGCCTTGCATGTCTGACCCATGACATTATAAGAAACACCATGCTGATCTACATCCTACTGAATACGGGCTGTCAGTGGTTGGGATACTTGGCCTTGGCGATTGCCTGCTTTGTTGTATGACCAGTACCTGGCCTCACATCAATGAGCAACATAAACGGGCAAAATACAGATGAAAAATAACACATTCCAGCCTATTTAATTTTTACAGTAAATAATTAAAACAGCAAACAAAGCAAGAAAATATTATATAATACAAAAAAACTGTATACATTGCAATCCTTTGTGCAATCCGGAAACTTTTATATGAAACTGATTCTCTGTGGTTTTTAACCCCTGCCATTTGCAGTCATCTCAGCCCATTAGCAGTCATCTCAGTCAT
Organism: Oophaga sylvatica; assembly: GCA_033576555.1. Lineage (NCBI taxonomy): Eukaryota > Metazoa > Chordata > Amphibia > Anura > Dendrobatidae > Oophaga > Oophaga sylvatica. The sequence goes on from JARQOD010000008.1 coordinate 43,887,990, forward strand.
TACCATCTTATACATTGCTTCTGTTCCAGCTCGTTAACGACTGTGTTAATCAAGTTTACGCGTCATTGAATATCCCCCCATTTGTGCCCTTTCCATGTCTATGATGTGTCACAATAATGGAAGGGTTCGGCTGTTTTATTATACAGTATATATGAAGAAATGCATCGCAAAAAAATAGCGAAGCCTTTCAGTGGATAGTACAAATGGAAATAAAATGCAGTTCAATAACGTTATCGATCTCCTATTAAGCGCGGTCTAGCTCCTTAAGAACCAGCTATCAATACAGGCGGCTTAGTCCTTGAAGCTTTGCATGTGAAGCAATGATTTTGCTTGAGCACACTTTATAAATATCAGTTATTGCAGAGCTGTTTGCATTAAATAGTAGTCAAGAGGTGCACGGGGACATGACTTTCTCTTGATCTCTTTGATACTCCTCATGCGCTCTCTGTAATTTCTTAGCTTTGAGCTTCCATTTGTGAAAGCAGTAAGTCAGCAAAGACGTCACCACCAAGGAGACGATAATAGTTAGCAGCACCATCAGAACAAGGGTGGAGGACAAAGCTCCATCCAGAAGTTCGAGCTCCATATATTCTGTCTCGTTCTGGTTGGACAACAGCTCAAAGTCATTTTCAAATGGCAGAGGAGAAGTTGGGTCGGTTGTTGGCCTCATTGGAACAAGTGAATTTAGAGAAATTCGAAAGTTCAAAGGTAGCTTAGAATTCTACTCCTGTGAAGTGTACTCCCACCGTCATGCAGTCCATAGCCAATGATCAGGTTTTGATTGTATAATCCATTAATGTTATTTACAATGTACAGAAAATGCAACGCTGTAACCCAGCTCTGTTAGAACTTCAAAACTGCTTGTCACGCACTAAAACCACTTCTGACCCTCTTCCATATTTATAAACGATATGTGGTCATCAGAAAGTGGATCGAACTTATATTTCATGTCTGAGCAGATCACAAAACCGTTAGGTTGCACAATGTTCAACGTGAAAGATCCGCCTGTAGGAGAATTCTTGAAAATTACATTTCCTTCTCCACCACTTCACGTGAATATCTGTAGAGCTGTTCTGTCTTCCTTTTATGAAGGAACATCTGCGCAGAGTTTTGCAAGGGCTGGTGAATTTAACGTGTTCTCCATTGTATTTCCCAATTAGACCTAGAAGAAATTGTAAAGTTAATGCAAATTTTTCGATATTCAGTTCGGATTATATTTGCTGGCGAATATGGTTTTTCCAGTATTACCCGAACATAGCCTAACGCCACTGGAGTCAATGGGAGTAGAAATTAGCAAATATGTTCGGAAACGATCGTCAAGCATAAATTTGAATAGGGTACCAATATGAAACAAATATGGTAAATTCGGATTCGGCAATTGTTTCCAAACATATTTGCTCAACTCTAGTAACAGGCAAAACGTTAATCCACCAGTGGTGATAAAGAAATTGGGGTACATTACACCTCGATATTTGTCACATTCAAGCACAAATTCTCACTTCCAGTTTTAGACCTATTTATATAAGCATGGTTGGCGACAAGGCGGCATGATCTTGGATGGAGTGGTGTGGTGTAAAATGTGCCAGTGTGAGCTAAAATTTAGGCACAGAAATTATTCTAAAAGACAAAAGTCTCTCAAGATGCACCAAATTTATCATCCAGGATAAGCCACTATGGTGAGTTTTGTGTGTTTTATAACTTTCTAGCACAATTAAAAATAAAGAGGACTATAAAACTAGCTCCACTTTACTTATATTATGACTTGCACCAACTGGAAAGGTAACAACTTCAAGCTGTTGTGGTGGGACAACCTTATTAACAAATAAGTTTCCCTAACACATTGCTTACGTCTATTCATAACCTTACATATCTCACAATCACATACTCGCCTCTCAAAGTTATACTGCTGCTTCTGCTTTAGTGTAGAAATTATCCCATGGTGGTTGGGAGAAAAGCAATGGACTGCATAATTAAAGAAGGGCATATATACTGTAGTCATATATATTTTTTCTAATATATATACTGTATATACAGTACAGACCAAAAGTTTGGACACACCTTCTCATTCAAAGATTTCTATGTATTTTCATGACTATGAAAATTGTAGAATCACACTGAAGGCATCAAAACTATGAATCAACACATGTGGAATTATACTTTACACTTTACAAAAAAGTGCGAAACAGCTGAAAATATGTCATATATTCTAGGTTCTTCAAAGTAGCCACCTTTTGCTTTAATTACTGCTTTGCTCGCAGAAAAGGTGAACGGATGGACTCTACATGCCTGGTTCCCACCGTGAAGCATGGAGGAGGTGGTGTGATGGTGTGGGGGTGCTTTGCTGGTGACACTGTTGGGGATTTATTCAAAATTGAAGGCATACTGAACCAACATGGCTACCACAGCATCTTGTAGCGCATGCTATTCCATCCGGTTTGCGTTTAGTTGGACCATCATTTATTTTTCAACAGGACAATGACCCCAAACACACCTCCAGACTGTGTAAGGGCTATTTGACCAAGAAGGAGAGTGATGGGGTGCTACGCCAGATGACCTGGCCTCCACAGTCACCAGACCTGAACCCAATCGAGATGGTTTGGGGTGAGCTGGACCGCTCACCGCTTCAATTTTGAGTAAATCCCCAACAGTGTCACCAGCAAAGCAACCCCCACACCATCACACCTCCTCCTCCATGCTTCACGGTGGGAACCAGGCATGTAGAGTCCATCCGTTCACCTTTTCTGCATGCAAAGCAGTAATCAAAGCAAAAGGTGGCTACTTTGAAGAACCTAGAATATAAGACATATTTTCAGTTGTTTCACACTTTTTTGTAAAGTGTAATGTATAATTCCACATGTGTTGATTCATAGTTTTGATGCCTTCAGTGTGATTCTACAATTTTCATAGTCATAAAAATACAGAAAAATCTTTGAATGAGAAGGTGTGTCCAAACTTTTGGTCTGTACTGTACATGTATATATATTAGAATAAATATTTTGAATTTTTTTTTAGTTGTAACATGTAGTTATAGTTACCAATCCACAGGCTAGATAGGTAAAGGTAAACTCTGGGACCCCAAGTGGGATGAACGGAACCAGGGCTGTCCCCTTATTTCATGGATTGGAGATGGCACATGCAGCTTGACACTGAGTATAGCGTCTTCAATAAAGAAATAATATTCTGAGTTATAGCTACTAGATTTCTGGAGATGAGATATTGATTCAGAGATTTAATCTGATTGCCATAAATGAATTCTTCCTGAACATTGGGCAATTGGCATCTGCATCATAGGGTTTCTTTGCCGACATAGGGATCAACATAACAAATTATAGCTTGAGCTTCACCTTTGTCTGTTTTTTTGAGATTTCTACCATGCAAATCAGAATTTCCTATGAAAACAGCTTTTTTTTTTAACCAACCTGTTCAACAGCGCAGTATCACGGAATATCGTTCTCTGTGACAGACTCTCTCTCCTTGGTAACACTTTAATGAGTGTCACAGCACACTGAAAATAGAACAGCTTCTAAATTCAGCACATTGAACTTTGATTGCCACATTTTTTTTTTGTAAATGTAAAATCAGTGTTATAGCCATGTCACTAATACATAACAATTGGTTATCATTTTGATAATATGTGCAATTATATCCAATAAGGATATCACTAATTGCAGTGATCACACTTTATAATGAGATGTGTTTCACATAAGTTATATCATGGTAAGTGGTTCCCATAGCTCCGTAACAGGATCGACTTTCTGCGTCTTAGCAATGGTTGCCTAGTGCAGATATTTTGTTTCCAATTATGTGAATTTTTATATTAAAGAGTAATTAAACCTTACTAACTTTATACAAGCAGCTGTGAAGTTCCAATAGTGCTTGGTTATAGCGTTACACTTTCTGTATATTGAGTGCCCTTTTAATTGCAAGGTGATCGGTGGGTCTCCAATTCCTGAGAAGAGTGCACAGCTCCTGCCTAAGTGGCACGCAAAGGGTGTAGATTTAATAGAAAACATAGGCTACAAAGTCTATGCTTTCTATAGAGTCTGTACTGCACTCTGTGTGTGTGTTCAGCTAGGAGCTGTGCACTATGATGACTATGCTTTCTATAGAGTCTGTACTGCACTCTGTGTGTATGCTCAGGCAGGAGCTGTGCACTGTGATGACTATGCTTTCTATAGAGTCTGTACTGCACTCTGTGTGTGTGTGTTCAGGCAGGAGCTGTGCACTATGATGACTATGCTTTCTATACAGTCTGTACTGCACTCTGTGTGTATGCTCAGGCAGGAGCTGTGCACTGTGATGATTATGCTTTCTATAGAGTCTGTACTCTGCTCTGTGTGAGCTCAAGCAGGAGCTGTGCACTATGATGACTATGCTTTCTATAGAGTCTGTACTGCACTCTGTGTGTATGCTCAGGCAGGAGCTGTGCACTGTGATGACTATGCTTGCTATAGAGTCTGTACTGCACTCTGTGTGTGTGTGTTCAGGCAGGAGCTGTGCACTATGATGACTATGCTTTCTATACAGTCTGTACTGCACTCTGTGTGTATGCTCAGGCAGGAGCTGTGCACTGTGATGATTATGCTTTCTATAGAGTCTGTACTCTGCTCTGTGTGAGCTCAAGCAGGAGCTGTGCACTATGATGACTATGCTTTCTATACAGTCTGTACTGCACTCTGTGTGTATGCTCAGGCAGGAGCTGTGCACTGTGATGATTATGCTTTCTATAGAGTCTGTACTCTGCTCTGTGTGAGCTCAAGCAGGAGCTGTGCACTATGATAACTATGCTTTCTATAGAGTCTGTACTCTGCTATGTGTGCATGCTCAGGCAGGAGCTGTGCACTGTGATGACTATGCTTTCGATAGAGTCTGTACTTCGCTTTGTGCGTGCTCAGGCAGGAGCGGTGCACTATGATGACTATGCTTTCTATAGAGTCTGTACTGCACTCTGTGTGCTCAGGCAGGAGCTATGCACTATGAGGACTATGCTTTCTATACAGTCTGTATCTGCTGTAACTAAAAAATGAAAAAGCAAAAGTGCATTTAAATAACACAGAGTTCTTTGTTATGATTCGGTAACCGAGGAGGACAATAGCAAAAATAGGCTAGGCAACCAGACACCCAGAGAGGTTGGTAACTTAGCGGATTGCAGACCCCTAAACTGACAACACAACTAGAATTAGCCGTGGGACGTACCTACGATGCCCTAGACGCCTCGACACAGCCGGAGAGTTAACTAAGCCTAAAGAGAGAAAGGGGAAAGCTAAGTGCCCCGGAGTAGAGCCCCCAAAGGAATAGGTAGCCCTCAAACATATATTGGCGGTGAGACAAGATGAAATACAAACACAGGCAGAAAATAGATCAAGCAAATGCTGGGGCCCATACTGTCAAGATAGAACAGGACAGGAAAGAATACTGTCTGCAATCCAGCAAAAACTCTAAGAAAACTCCAACACGGCTGATATGCAAAAATACTGAGACCACACGATCTCTCCCCCGCTAGATCAGAACTCTGGTGTGAACTGGTATCAAATCAGCAGATACTGAAATAACCGTGAACTGAAAATACATAAACAGTGGCAAATGAGAAACAGAGTCCAGCACAGGCCCTCACAGGGGAACTTGGCTGTGCAAACTCCAGAAGGGCAGAAAACTGAGATAGACAAAAACAAATGCCACAGAAACAAACAGCAAATAACTTATCTGAAACTTGCAGGACAAAGCAGGAAGCAAGCTGACTTCCAAAAGGGACAAGGAAGAAACAAATCACTGGCAAGGATCATGGGAAGGTTGCTTACTTATATCTCCCCAGTCAGTAACACCTGATTGCCAATCATCGCCCCCAGCTGATAGACTTCTGTTAGCCAAAGCAGCTTCATTACTATCAGCAGCCACCAGGGGGAGCCCAAACTCAGAAGTCAGATCCAGAGCTTTCACAACAGTACCACCCCCTTGAGGAGGGGTCACCGAACCCTCACCTGCGCCACCAGGCCGATGAGGATGAGCCCGGTGAAAGGCGCGAACCAATCTCTCAGCATGAATGTCAGAAGAAAACACCCAAGAATTGTCCTCCTGACCATAACCCTTCCACTTGACTAAGTACTGGAGTCTCCGTCTAGCCAGATGAGAATCCAATACCTTCTCCACTTCATACTCCAGATTGCCCTCAACCAAAACAGGCTCCGGGGGCGCAGCCATAGGAACTACTGGCTCAACAAACCTTTTCAATAAAGATTTATGGAAGACGTTGTGAATCTTAAACGTCCCTGGAAGAGCCAAACGGAAAGAAACGGGATTAAGGATTTCCAAAATCTTATAAGGTCCAATGAACCTTGGCTTAAATTTTGGAGACGCAACCTTCATAGGGATATTTTTTGAGGACAACCAAACCATGTCACTTACTTTAAACCGGGGACCATCAGTCCTATGCCGGTTGGCAAACCGTTGGGCCCTCTCCTGAGAGAGAGACAACTTATCCATTACTTGATTCCAAATCTGCTGCATTCTCTCCACCATAGTCAACACCCGGACAGGCAGAAGCCTCCACCTGGCCTGAAGAGAACCAAGGATGAAACCCAAAATTGCAGAAAAAATGGGACATCAAAGTGGCAGAACTAGCCCTATTATTCAGAGCGAATACAGCCAAGGGCAAAAAAGAGACCCAGTCATATTGATCAGCAGATACAAAACATCTCAAATAAGTTTCCAAAGTCTGGTTTTCTCTCTCAGTCTGCCCATTAGTCTGAGGGTGAAACACAGAGGAGAAAGACAACTGAATTCCCAGTCTAGAACAAAAGGCTCTCCAAAATCTGGAAACAAACTGGACTCCTCTGTCAGACACAATGTTCTCTGGAATGCCGTGCAAACGAACCACCTGCTGAAAAAACAAGGGCACAAACTCGGAAGAGGATGGCAACTTCGGCAGTGGCACAAGATGGACCATCTTGTAAAATCTATCACAGATCACCCAGATAACAGTCATTCTCTGAGAGACAGGGAGGTCGGAAATAAAATCCATAGAGATATGGGTCCATGGCCTCCTGGGCACAGGCAGTGGCATTAACAATCCACTAGAGCGAGAGCAGGGTTTGGCCCGAGAACAAGTCCCACAGGACTGCACAAAATTCCTGACATCACGAGATAAAGTAGGCCACCAAAAAGACAGACTCACCAAATCTCTGGTAACAAAATTACCGGGATGACCTGCCAACGCTGAGCAATGAATTTCAGACATTACTTTCTTCCTCCATTGGTCGGGAACATACAATTTTCCCCACAGGGCATCGTTCAGGTTTATCCCCCTGAAATTCCTCAAGGGCCAGTCTCTAATCGGGTGAGATAGCAGAAAGAACCACACCCTCCTTCAGAATGGCAGTAGGCTCAGTCACATCAAGAGAATCCGCAAAGAAACTCCTAGAGAGGGCATCCGCCTTAACATTCTTAGTGCCCGGAAGAAAGGAGACCACAAAATTAAAACGTGTGAAAAACAAGGCCCACCTGGCCTGTCTAGGATTTAATCGCTTGGCTGATTCGAGATAGATCAAGTTCTTGTGGTCAGTGAGGACCACAACTTGATGTTTGGCTCCCTCCAACCAATTTCTCCACTTTTCAAAAGCCCACTTCATAGCCAATAATTCCCGATTCCCCACATCATAATTATGTTCAGCTGGGGAAAATTTTCGAGAGAAGAAGGCATAAGGGTTACTCTTGGAGGTTACAGGATCCCTTTGGGACAAAACGGCTCCTGCACCAATCTCAGAAGCATCTATCTCCACCTAAAATGGTAGAGAAACATCAGGTTGCCGTAGAACAGGAGCAGAAATGAATCTCCGCTTAAGCTCTTGAAATGCCGTAACTGCCTCTGGGGACCAATTCACTACATCAGAACCCTTTTTGGTCAAAGCCATCAATGGTTTCACAATACCAGAGAAATTACTTATAAATTTACGGCAAAAATTAGCAAAACCCAAAAATCTCTGAAGAGCCTTCAAGGAAGTGGGCTGAACCCAATCACAAATGGCCTGAACCTTGACCGGGTCCATTTCAATAGCGGACGGAGACAAAATGAATCCCAGAAACGAAATCTTCTGTACGCCAAAGAGACATTTTGATCCCTTAACATACAAAGCATTTTCTCTCAAAATCCGGAATACTATCCGAACATGTTCTACATGAGAATCCCAGTCATTGGAAAAAATCAAAATATCGTCCAAATAAACAATCAGAAACTTATCCACAAAAACCCAGAAAATATCGTTCATGAGAGATTGGAAGACGGAAGGGGCATTAGTGAGCCCAAAATGCATCACTAGGTACTCAAAATGCCCCTAAGGAGTATTAAACGCCGTCTTCCATTCATCACCGTGCTTAATGCAAATAAGATTATACGCCCCCCTAAGGTCAAGCTTGGTAAACCAACTAGCACCTTTCACTCTTGAGAATAAATCGGAAATCAGGGGTAATGGATACTGCTATTTAACAGTGATCTTATTAAGAAGACGATAATCAATACATGGCCTCAATGAACCATCCTTCTTGGCCACAAAGAAAAAGCCGGCACCTAAAGGTGAAAAGGACGGTCTAATATGACCCTTTTCCAATGACTCTTTGATATAAGATTGCATAGCATCATGCTCAGGAACAGACAAATTGAAGAGCTGACCCTTGGGAAATTTACAACCGGGTACTAACTCAATCGCGCAATCATAACTCCTGTGAGGAGGCAAGGACGCTGACTTACTCTCACTAAACACATCAGAAAAATCAGCCAAGTAATCAAGGACATCCTGAGACTGGGGAGAGGTAGAAAAAACAGGAGTGTCACCATGAACACATTGACAACCCCAACTGACCACAGACACAGACTTCCAATCCAAAACAGGATTATGGGTCTGAAACCAAGGAAAACCCAGTACAATAGTGTCATGTAAATTATGCAACACCAAAAATTTACAATTCTCTTGGTGGTCCGGAGCTACCCGCATTATCACCTGGGCCCAAAACTGGGGTTTATTCTCCGCCAAAGGGGTAGCATCAATACCCAGCAAAGAAATAGGATTACGCAGGGGTACCATGGAAAAACCACAACGTTTGGCAAAGTCAAAATCCATAAGGTTCAGGGCTGCTCCTGAATCGACAAAAGCCTGAGCAGAAAATGACGATAAGGAGCAGATCAAGGTAACAGTCAAGAGAAATTTAGACTGTACATTGCCCAAAACAAATGAGTGCGCAAAACGTCTTCCCCGCCTAGGGCAGACGGAAATAGTATGAGAAGCATCCCACAATAGAAGCACAACTTATTACGCTTTCGAAATTCTCAATGCTGAGCCCCAGAAACAACCCCATCACACTGCATGGGCTCAGAGGTTTGTACGAAAGGTATCACCACCTCTCGCATATTTCTATGTTCACGTAAACGTCTGTCAATTTGAATGGCTAATGACATAGAGTCGTTGAGACCAGAGGGGACAGGAAATCCCACCATAACATCTTTTACGATTTCTGCCAGACCCTTCCGAAAAAGAGCCGCTAGGGCATGATCGTTCCATTTAGTAAGGACTGCCCACTTTGGAATTTCTGACAATATAACTCTGCCACTTCCTGACCCTGGTTCAATGCCAACAAGGTTTTCTCAGCTTGATCAATAACATTAGGTTCATCATACAACAACTCCAGAGCCTGAAAAAACACATCAACATTAGCCAAAACAGGATCCCCAGGTGTCAGGGAAAAGGCCCAGTCCTGAGGGTCGCCACGCAACAGGGAGATGACAATTTTAACCTGCTGCATCCCATTCCCCGAGGACTTAGGTTTCAAGGCAAAAAACAATTTTCAATTATTCTTAAAGTTCAAAAATTTAGACCGATCCCCAGAAAATAAATCAGGAATAGGAATCCTAGGTTCCACAGCAGATAACTGAGTGAGATACACCGAAATTCCCCGAACTTCAGTAGCGAGCTGCTCAACACGATCAGACAACTGCCTAATCTCCATTGAAGAAAAAATCTTCCTACGACCCCCCCAGAGAAAAACAGGAAAAAATATATAAAAAATTCTGAAACCTTTTTTTTTTTTTTACTATTCTTTCCTTCTTTTGAGTACCCTAGAATTTACAGTCAGACCGGTGATTCTGTTATGATTGCCAATCATCGCCCCCAGCTGATAGACCTCTGTTAGCCAAAGCAGCTTCATTACTATCAGCAGCCACCAGGGGGAGCCCACACTCAGAAGTCAGATCCAGAGCGTTCACAACAGACTATGCTTTCTATAGAGTCTGTATTGCACTCTGTGTGTGTACTCAGGCAGGAGCTGTGCACTATGATGACTATGCTTTCTATAGGTGTACTTCATGAGAGAATTCTCCTGTGTTCATCTGGTGCATTTGGGTGCCTTTCAATTGTTGTGGCAGGAGGTAGGTTGGATGAATGTAGAGGATTTTTACAAAGCTCACAAATGGTGATGAAGGCCAAATGTCTGCAGTTGAAAAATCCCATTTACTGGGTGCAATTCCAGCGAGAGAGTAAACTGTGGACGTGGAAAGATGAGAGAGAGGACTGAACTGAATCCCAAATAGTTCTTGAGCTACTACACTCAAATCTAACAAATACAAACCCTCCCAAGGTAAGAACTCTATAGTATGTGAATGACAAGTTCACTAATATACTTCAGGGGCATAAAGGGATAGTCCCATGTGTCATACCTCTGGGACCATTACTTTGAAAAGTTAGCACCATACAGACCTTAAGTTCAAAACTCTGATTTCAATTTGACTTATAGTCCAACAGGGCCCAAATGAAGCTAGTCAGCGAGCATTGTTTATGTGATTATGTGCTGACTGACTCTGTACAGTAGATATAAAATGTTTACACACCGCTATTAAAATTCCAGATTTTTGCCATGTAAAAAAATCATACCAAGAAAAATGACTTCGGAACTTTTTCTATCTTTAATGTCAGCAATAATCTGTACAAATCCATTGAGAAAAAAAATATCACAATTAAAATAATGTAGTTGCATATGTGTGCCTCTTATAATTAGGGATGTGTTTGTGTTCCTAACTAGCCAATCACATTTAAACTCATGTTAAATAGTAGTCAGGACATGGCTGCCATAATTTACAGTGATTCTGATTAACCACCAAATAAAGTTTAGCTGTTCTTGTGGGATTTTCCTGACATTTACTTAGTTGTAGTTTACATAAAAACCTATGGTCCATAAACAGATTACAACAGAGCAAAGGGATTACATTGTTGAAAGTTATCAGTCAGAAGAGGACAAAAAATGTCCAAGAAATTAGAATTACCAAGTAGCACTATGAAAACGGTTATAAAGAAGTGACTTAAAGGGAATCTGTCACCCCATTTTTGGACTATGAGATGTGGCCACCGCTATCAGGGGCTTATCTACAGCATTCTTTAATGCTGTAGATAAGCCCCCGATGTCATCTGAAAGAGAAGAAAAACGAGTTATATTATACTCACCCAGGGGCGGTCCGCCGTCTGGTCCGGTCCGATGGGCGTCGCGGTCCGGTTTGGCGCCTCCCATCTTGTAGCGAAGCCGGCCTCTTCTTTGCGTCCCGTCGCGGCTCCTGCGCAGGCGCACTGATCTGCCCTGGTGAGGGCAGAGCCGAGTACTGCAGTGCTCAGGCGCCAGACCTCTCTGACCTTTCCCGGCACCTGCGCCGGAGCAGCAACGTGAAGCTGAGAAGAGGAGGGCTTCGCTCGAAGATGGGAGGCGCCGGACTGGACCGCGATGCTCATCGGAAAGGACCGGACGGCGGACGCCCCTGGGTCAGTATAATATAACTTGTTTTTCTTCTCTTTCAGGTGACATCGGGGCCTTATCTACAGCATTACAGAATGCTGTAGATAACCCTTGATGGCGGTGGCTACAGCTGATGGTCGAAAAATGGGGTGACAGATTCCCTTTAAATTTGGTACAACAGTGACAGTACCTATTTAACACTTTACGTCCCTTAAACATTTCATGAAACGCCTAGAAGAAAATTGGTCTGGGAGGCTGGCAATGGTTGTACAGTTACATTAAAGGAGCTGCAGCAATTTCTGGCAAGTTCTGGTTGTGTGCTGCATGTGACAACAATCACCCATGTTATTAATTTGCCTGACCTGTCGGATAGGGTAGCAAAATGTAAGTATGTTCTTATAAATAAAAATATCCAAGCCTGGCTATGTTTGGCCAAAACCTACATCAAGTCTACCAAAAGCATGTGGGAAAGCTTATTTTGGTCTAAAGTTGAACTTTATAGTCATAAAAGTTATGTTTTGTGCAAAGCCAACACTGTGCATCACTAAAAGAGCACCATACCCACAGTGAAACATGGTGTAGGCAGTATTTTACTTTGGGGCTGTCACTTAGCAGACGGAACTACGGCTTTAGTCAGGGTGGAGGAAATTATGAACAGTTCGAAATATTAGTCATCATCTCCAGCCTCAACTACAGCACTATCCTTCTATGTGACCAGTATAATAGAAAAACTCCGGCACACTGAATACCTTTGCACAGTTTATTATAGACAAAAAATAGTGGGCTATGAATATAAAGTTCAAATATGACTCAAAAATGTATGACAGACACAGTAATCATAACCGACGTTTCGGCTGTATAGCCTTTTTCAAGGAATGTCTGATTAGTAAAGATGAGTCTTCACAAGGGGTAAATCGTCCCACTTATAGATCCAGAATAAGGAAACCAGGAGAGTGATCCGATGCTGGTGCCACATGGGATCCGGTGTTGGTGCCACATGGGATTCGGCAAGACGGGTGAAGATGTCCCGTAGCTGAGATCAGGAACAATTTACGAGTCTGTCCATAATCTGTTTCCTCCGTATATCTCCGAACTAATCTCTCGATATCTTCCCACACTTACTCTCCGGTCCTCCCAAGACCTCTTTCTCTCTTCCACACTTATACATTCCTCACCCAATTGCCTCCAGGTCTTCCCAAGTATTTCCCATTCTATGGAATTCTGTGCCCAAACAAATCCAATTATCAACAAAATTGAGACCCTTGAGACGGAACTTGAAAACCCATTTCTTCAAGAAAACTTACAGCCTACAATGACCCTTCTGTTACCTCATCACTACCAGAGTTGCTGCAACCCCCAACCTACTGTCTCCTTCCCTATTACCCTGTAGACCGTAAGCCTACACCGAGTTTCTCGCATGTGTGACCCTGGCCTCAGCATGATTTTTTTAAATTACAAAAACCTGGCATTTTAGCATGGGTGTGTAGACTTTTTATATCCACTGTAGATGAGACCAGTGAATTTATTAATTTTGAATTGCATTAATGCTACTGTGTATAAGGAATACTTATACATTGGAGCTTTTTAGCTCACATTTTAATCAAGTGGAGTGTCCCTATCTATCAGCGACTAGGTGACTTTATCAGATGGGAACCTACACCTACAGAGCTTGCCTTGTTGCTCTCAGATGGGAAAACACAATTTAATCAATGCTATAACAATGCATTCACAGTAACCTCCACCTGTACATTTATTATATTTTGCTAAGAGGTGTTGATCAATTTTGCTTGTTATTATGTCCATATAAACATGACTATGGTCCTTCTTTTCTGTCTATTGACTGAATACAAGCAATAAAAAACAGCCAAATTGCATTTGATTTTGCAACCATTCTTTGAAAGAGCGTGACACAGGCAAATAACTGTATATTTGACTAGCTATGAACCCGTTCTACGCCCCGGTGGCAAGCATTTTTATTGGTATATGGTCTCCCATCCTGGTATGTGCTGCCCCCCTCCTATCCTGGTATGCATGGCACCCCTCATCCCTATCCTGGTATGCATGGCACCCCTCATCCCTATCCTGGTATGCATGGTACCCCTCATCCCTATCCTTGTATGTATGGTCCCCTCACCCCTACCCAATCCTTGTATGCATGGCACCCCATTCCTCATCCTGGTATGCATGGTCCCCTCACCCCCCAATCCTGGTATGCATGGTACCTGCTCATCCATATCCTGGTATGCATGGTCCCCTCACCCCTTCCAATCCTGGAATGCATGGTCCCCTCACCCCCAAATCCTGTATTGCATGGTCCCCTCACCCCCCAATCCTGGTATACATGGTGCCCTCACCCCCCCCAATCCTGGTATGCATGGTCCCCTCACCCACCCATCCTGGTAAGCATGGTCCCCTCGCCCCCCAATCCTGGTATGCATGGTCCCTTACCCCCCAATCCTGGTATGCATGGTCCCCTCACCCCCCCCAATCCTGAAATGCATGGTCCCCTCACCCCCCAATCCTGGTATGCATGGTCCAACTCATCCCCAATCCTGGTATACATGGCACCCCTTACCTCCCAATTCTGGTATGCATGGTCCTCTCACCCCCCTATCCTGGTATGCATGGTCCTCTCACCCCCCTATCCTGGTATGCATGACCCCCTCACCCCCAATCCTGATATGCATGGTTCCCTCACCCCCAATCCTGATATGCATGGTTCCCTCACCCCCTTACCCTGGTATGCATGGTCTCATCACCCCCCTATCCTGGTATGCATGGTCCTCTCATCCCCTATCCTGGTATGCATGGTTCCCTCAACCCCCTATCCTGATATGCATGGTCCCCTCAACCCCCTATCCTGATATGCATGGTCCCCTCACCCCCCAATCCTGGTATGCATGGTCCCCTCACCCCCCAATCCTGGTATGCATGGTCCTCTCACCCCCTATCCTGGTATGCATGGTCCTCTCACCCCCCTATCCTGGTATGCATGACCCCCTCACCCCCAATCCTGATATGCATGGTTCCCTCACCCCCAATCCTGATATGCATGGTTCCCTCACCCCCTTATCCTGGTATGCATGGTCTCATCACCCCCCTATCCTGGTATGCATGGTCCTCTCACCCCCCTATCCTGGTATGCATGGTCCCCTCACCCCCAATCCTGATATGCATGGTCCCCTCACCCCTCAATCCAGGTATGCATGGTCCCCTCACTCCCCAATCCTGGTATGCATGGTCCCCTCACCTCCCAATCCAGGAATGCATAGTCCCCTCACCCCCCAATCCTGGTATGCATGGTCCCCTCACCCCCCAATCCTGGTATGCATGGTCCCCTCACCCCCCATTCCTGGTATGCATGGTTCCCTCACCCTCCAATCCTGGTATGCATGGTCCCCCCTCATCCCTATCGTAGGATGTATGGTACTCCTTCATCCCCCAATCCTGGTATGCATGGTCCCCTCATCTCCAATCCTGGTACACATGGCACCCCTTACCTCCCAATTCTGGTATGCATGGTCCCCTCATCCCCCAATCCTGGTATGCATAGTCCCCTCATCCTGAATCCTGGTATGCATGGTCCACCCTCATCCCTATTGTAGGATGTATGGTACTCCCTCACCCCCCAATCCTGGTATGCAAGATCCCCTCACCCCCCAATCCTTGTATGCATGGTCCAGTCACCTACCAATCCTGGTATGCATGGTCCCCTCACCCCCCATTCCTGGTATGCATGGTCCCCTCACCCTCCAATCCTGGTATGCATGGTCCCCCCCCTTAACTGAGCCTCAATTAAAGAGACTTTCTATCTAATGAGGCTACTGAAAACTTGTATAGATTTGCAATTTTACTTCAGATTCCCCAATCCTGGTATGCATGGTCACCTCACCCCCCAATCCTGGTATGCATGGTCCCCTCATCCCCCAATCCTGGCTTGCATGGCCCCCTCACCCCCCAATCCTGGCTTGCATGGCCCCCTTACCCCCAATCCTGGTATGCATGGTCCTCTCACCCCCCCTATCCTGGTATGCATGGTCCCCTCACCCCCTATCCTGGTATGCATGGTCCTCTCACCCCCCTTTCCTTATATGCATGGCCCCCTCACCCCCCAATCCTGGTATGCATGGTCCCCTCACCCCCTATCCTGGTATGCATGGTCCCCTCACTCCCCAATCCTGATATGCATGGTCCCCTCACCCCCCATTCCTGATATGCATGGTCCACTCACCCCCCATTCCTGATAAGCATGGTCCCCTCAACCCCCAATCCTGGCATGCATGGTCCCCTCAGCCCCCATTTCTGATATGCATGGTCCCCTCAACCCCAATCCTGGAATGCATGGTCCCCTCACCCCCCAATCCTGGTATGCATGGTCACCTCACCCCCCCAATCCTGGTATGAATGGTCCCCTCATCCCCCAATCCTGGCTTGCATAGCCCCCTCACCTCCCAATCCTGGTATGCATGGTCCTCTCACCCCCCTATCCTGGTATGCATGGTCCCCTCACCCCCTATCCTGGTATGCATGGTCCTCTCACCCCCTATCCTGGTATGCATGACCCCCTCACCCCCAATCCTGATATGCATGGTTCCCTCACCCCCAATCCTGATATGCATGGTTCCCTCACCCCCTTATCCTGGTATGCATGGTCTCATCACCCCCCTATCCTGGTATGCATGGTCCTCTCACCCCCCTATCCTGGTATGCATGGTCCCCTCACCCCCAATCCTGATATGCATGGTCCCCTCACTCCCCAATCCTGGTATGCATGGTCCTCTCACCCCCCTTTCCTGATATGCATGGCCCCCTCACCCCCAAATCCTGGTATGCATGGTCCCCTCACCCCCCCAATCCTGATGTGCATGGTCCCCTCACCCCCAATCCTGGTATGCATGGTCCCCTCACCCCCCATTCCTGATATGCATGGCCCCCTCACCCCCTAATCCTGGTATGCATGGTCCCCTCACCCCCCAATCCTGGTATGCATGGTCCCCTCACCCCCCAATCCTGGTATGCATGGTCCCCTCACCCCCCCAATCCTGATGTGCATGGTCCACTCACCCCCAATCCTGGTATGCATGGTCCCCTCACCCCCCATTCCTGATATGCATGGCCCCCTCACCCCCCAATCCTGGTATGCATGGTCCCCTCACCCCCCAATCCTGATGTGCATGGTCCCCTCACCCCCCAATCCTGGTATGCATGGTCCCCTCACCCCCCCAATCCTGATGTGCATGGTCCCCTCACCCCCACTCCTGGTATGCATGGTCCCCTCACCCCCCATTCCTGATATGCATGGCCCCCTCACCCCCCAATCCTGGTATGCATGGTCCCCTCACCCCCCAATCCTGGTATGCATGGTCCCCTCACCCCCCATTCCTGATATGCATGTTCCCCTCACCCCCCAAATCCTGATATGCATGGTCCCCTCACCCCCCTATCCTGATGTGCTTGGTCCCCTCACCCTCCATTCCTGATATGCATGGCCCCCTCACCCCCCAATCCTGGTATGCATGGTCCCCTCACCCCCATTCCTGATATGTATGATCCCCTCACCCCCCAATCCTAGTATGCATGGTCCCCTCACCCCCAATCCTGATATGCATGGTCCCCTCACCCCCCCAATCCTGATATGCATGGTCCCCTCACCCCCTATCCTGATGTGCATGGTCCCCTCTCCCCCCATTCCTGGTATGTATGCTACCTCTCACCCCCCAATCCTGATATGTATGGTTGCCCTCACCCCTATTAAACTGCACACATACCAAAAAAAAACCATTTATACTCACCTTTCTTCCCTGTGCTCCAGCGTTGCCCTGTTCTGCCAGAGGCCTGGGGAGGAGGGCGGCGCCGGAGTACACGCATGCCCATACCGCGCTGTCCGGCGCCATATTGCTGAAGAAACACTGCAAATGTGTCTTTAGTAAAATGGCGCCGATAGCGCTATGCGCATGCGCGATTCCGACGCGCACTCCAGCCCCGGTCTTCGGCGAGAAGAAAAGCGCCGTGGCAAAGCTCCTCCCGGTCAGGTATGTAAGTATGGCGCCGGAGATCGCGGTATGCATCCAGTGTCTACGCGTATCGCGATCTCTGGCGTCATACACAATCCTCACCCGCTGGATGCCGTCTCTTCTGTCTGGAGCCAGATTGTGCAGGCGTGTCGCGCTTGCGCAGTCTATAAAGGCTTCGGACAGAGTGACGCTCCCAGCGTTATATTATAGATATGCAGGGTTCTGCCTCATCCTAATACACAAGTGAGAATGCAAAACTTGAATGCTCTTTTCTTAGATGTGTACTTTAATTGTCACTTATTTCTAAACTTCTTTCTTACTTTATGCTTTTTAAATAACATTTTTTTGTTGTACTAGAAGACTAGGCCTGAAGAAGTCATTGTTCATATCAAGTATTTCTGTCTTTCGTTCATACCATTGATTCTTTTATCTTACCCAGTTTGGAAGGAATAATTGCATTGCAGACGCCAAACAGTGCACTTGTTAGTACTGATATATTGAGTGAGCTCAGTATCTTGAAACTGGCTACTAAGTGCATTTTGAAAGCTGCGAGCATGGACTCCAGCATGTTCCCAATTGCATCACTATATTAAAGAAGCCCTCCTCCTCCCATCAACATTTATTTCCTCTTAATATATTACAATTATCATATTATACAGCACTGTGTGCTTACAATTGTTCTTTTTTCCTTTCTACCCAGTTAGGTCTAGGACATCACATGATTAACTGAGCCTCAATTAAAGAGACTTTCTATCTAATGAGGCTACTGAAAACTTGTATAGATTTGCAATTTTACTTCAGATTCTTGTATTTTTTTTACTACATAGCATTTTACTTGGATTATTTGCTAGGTCCTTCCAGTAAAATCATGGAGCACATGCATCATGCATAGCGATCAAGTGGTGGCAGCAAACAGAAAACAGTTCATCATTGGTCTCTGCAGATCCTGGTTAGTGGGATCCAGAGCCCCTTTATTGGGATTGCTGGCTGTCCCTGCGCTCAGATCCCAACAATCAATAAGCTGTGGATAGGGGGTTGAAAGCAGTGGCATACGTAATATGGGTCAAGTGCCCTTTTGTCTTGGGTTATCCAATATACACTTAAGTAAAAAGATGTTACATGGGAATTTAATAAAAGAGACCTTTTTAAAGATTGTGCTGTAACTGAAGCCTCAGGGACCTTCAGCTCTAAAGGCTTTTCCTGTTAGTTTATGTACAGTACAATGTACATATGGGGCAGGAGACGTCTGCACGGTATTTCTCAAGATCTTGACTATTTTGATAAAAGTGTAAAATCAAGTTGACATCATGTCGTGTTTGAAGGACATGAAAAGATTATATCATTGGATTACTGAAACTACAGTAAAGGCCAAGTTTCACAACAGCATACACCTAGCTCTCTGTCTTTGTAACCTTCACACTCCCCATTTATTCCTTGGCGCATTCAACATAATGTGTTTTTTCAGGCTGTCTAGCAATTATAATGACTTTTTTGTTTGTTCACAGAGAAATATGTAGCCATTTGTACCAAAGCATTTTCAGGAAGATGTACTGGCTATACCAGAGACTACCTCCCTGTGCTACACATGCTTGTTGTAGGTCTCTCCCACTCAGGAAATAGGAAGCATCAAAGTATTGCACAACTAATCATACAACTTCCAATCTGCAAACAAGCATCCTGATTGGTTGTTGTGGGAAACGCCTCTGCTTTTCTCTCTTCTGGCCATTTTGAGAAATGTCCGACATAATGTGTATATGCATAATGTAGTATAGGCATATATTTACCTGCAAATACTTAAAAGTGATTGATTATCTGCTGTGTCTAAATGCAAATT
>JARQOD010000008.1:43907700-44048935 GCA_033576555.1 Oophaga sylvatica
GGCTGAGGCAGAACCTACTCCCAAGCTGACCTGAGAAGACGCAGACCTGACCACGGAAGATCCTTTGGCTAGATGTCGGGTCAGCACTTTATAGCTAATGGTAAGACTCTCTTCCTCTAATGGCATCAACTCCTTTGCATCCCCTTCTCTTTCTTAGGTCCTGATTACCACATAATCATCATTTTCATGATCATTGTTGACTCTTTGCCTTTTTCCCCATCTGATTCTAGCTTTAGATTCCTACCTGATTCTAATTTCTAGCTTTACCCTGACTCTATGACACTATCACATTGGATTTCATTGCCAATGAACCTACCACAAAAGCTGACAAAGCCACCAACACAGCCAGTACTTCAACATGATGAAGTTGTAGTGAAATATCTTAATGAGCTACCAGAATTCTGTGACTTTAGAGACTAAAGAGCAGAACAGATATTATTGATGGAACTGAAAGTCCACAATGTAAGAGATTAACTGTAGTGGTGGCAGAGGAGGATATCTGTGCCTCTGTGCAGAACACTGACTCAAACTGATGGTGTCGCTGTAAGAGGTAGCATGACCTGCCAGTGACAGAGATGAGTTACGCGCCATAAACTATATTCCTTAATGGCCTCCATGTCCTCTTCACTAATAAGCTTGGTGAAAGTAAAGGAGGCAAAATGAGACCTGCATTTGGTAGTACTACTGCCCTGCCGGCTGGTGCCAGTAGTGTTTATGGTGGTGGCGCTGCTACGCTTAGTGGCTTCCACAATCTTGCAAGTGGTATTTTGATTTTTCTTTTTTATGCTACTCTATCAGTTGCAACCTTTTTTTCTAACATACATTTTACTACAACACAGGGATGAATAAAAAAAAATCTAGGTAAGTAGGTACATGTGTAGAAAGTAAAATGTGTCAGCAGGCCATTGTATAGGTGTGCGTGGCGATTACAGTTGTCAAATTGGACTAGTAACACAATTTTGCAAAAAGAGATATTCACAATTATATGTCGAGATTTTCAAAATTTTTCTCTAAATGCTTTTTTTTCCAAGAAAATTTAACTTATTTTCCCAAAAACAAAGTAACAAGAAATGTTGGATTAGGCTGCTTTCACACATCCGTTTTTTGACTTCAGGCATGATCCGGCGTGTTGCTAAAAAAACAGATCCGGTACCGGATGCATTTTTTTAGCATTGACTTTCATTAGCGCCGGATCGTTCCTGACGTTGTATCCGTTTTTGTCCGGATCCGGCGGAAATGTACATTCCGGCGGCCGGACAAAACGGTGCATGTAACGTTTTTTTTGTTTGCCGGAGCCGCCTGATAGTGCCTGAAGCGGCGCATGAGGCGGCCAGAAATAATAAAATAATAAAATTCAATGGAAATAATAAAATAATAAAATTCAATGGAACCGGATCAGATTTTTGTGCAACCTGACAAAAGTCTGATCCGGAGTCTGGAAATCAGGGTCTACTACTACTACTACTATTACTACTACTACTACTACTACTACTACTGCTACTACTACTACATTTTCCAGTGTCTCCGGACATCCAAAACCCTCTTTCTCCGGGTTCAAAAGTTCAAGTCGGATCCAGGAAAAAAACGGATCCGTTGCATCAGTTTTTTTATTTCAGTGCCGGATCCGTCCCTTCAGGTGTTCGACGGATCATGCCTGACACAAAAAAAACGGATGTGTGAAAGAGGCCTTAGTAGGTACACGCACTGAAAGCAATATGTGGCAACAGGCCTCAGTGTTCAAGTTGTACAGCAAATTACATTAGTATTTGTCCAGTGTTTTAGGGCTTTCTCTATCTTTATTGCTAAGCTATGAGCTCTAACATCCTATCTCTATCAGGAATCACCCTAAGGGTATGTGCACACGTTGCAGATTCTGTTGCAGTTCTGCAGCAGATTTTGCCTTGCAGATCTGCAGCAGAACTGCAAGTGATGTACAGTACCATTCTAGTCAATGGAAATAAAAAAACGCAGTGCATATGCTGCAGATTTTTCCTCGCAGATTTGGTGCGGATTTAAAACTGCAGCATGTCACTTTTGTGCAGATCTGCAGCGTTTTTAGACCTGCTCCATTATAGGAATCCGCAGGTCTCAAAACGCAGGGGAAATCTGCACAAAAACTGCAGTAAATCTGCAGATAAAAAGGACAAAAAAAGGATAAAAACTGCGGATTTTGACCTGTGGTTTTTGCCAAGAGATGCAGATTCTGTGCAGAAAATTCTGCAGACCAATCTGCAACGTGTGCACATACCCTTAAATGACTGCTGCTTTTATACAGACTCTGATAGTCCCTCCTGATTGGATGTGCTTTTCCATGTGATTTATTAACTGAAAGGCATATTGGGAAAGCCAGCACAGTCATGACTGAGTTCATGTGAGCCTTCTTTGGCTGATGCAATCTTCTGCAATGTGTAGAATGGTGGCAGGCATTTTGTTTACGATTTGTGAAAATTGAATTGCGAATTCACCATGAGCTACAGATTTCATATAATTCTACATGAACCTGTTTGGCATCGAATAGATTCACTCATCACTAAAAGATTTAAATAAAAAATATGGCCTAGTGTACTCCAAGTTTATTATATTAAACTGCTTATTAGGAAAAAGATAAAAGTCATCGGTGCCATCTTTGTAATGGAGATTTATTATATACGCTATGGCATTGCCTCAAGCTACAACGATATTGGAGAGAAAATAAGTACCTTTTCAACTATCCTGGAGGTGTTATTATAGCCCGAATTAAAAATGTATGTGCTGGGTCTAGAAGATATCTCAGATAAGAATAGATACTGCATCTACAATTATTTTCATTGATGGGAAATTGATAACTGCAAATGGAAACAATGCAGACTTCCATCAGTTTACAGCTATGAAAAAATACATGAACTATTAATGCTTGGAAAACTTACTTGAAGCAAACTTTTAATATTTCATAAGCTTTGTAACCCAGGGGTCAACTTTGCCGGAGCACAAATTCTTATACATATGTGATTTTAGAATTTAGGAATGGATTTTCAAACTGAACAAAAATATGTTTGACTGCCAGGAGGGTTGCTGCGGTATTCCTTTCCTTTTATATTGGCAGTGGCCTAGGCAAATGAGTCCAAAAAGTAGCCCTTCCTCTAATGTTATTTCTTACTTGTCCACAAGTAGCCATCACATAGGACCTACATAAATACTCTATTAAAATCTATTACTAATGTGCAAAAATGGGACTCATTTATTTTATAAAAAAAAAATACGCAAACTCTAAAACAAATTAGTCTTCCGTTTCCTTTGCTGTATGGACCCATCAAATACGGTATGTATTTTAGACTCCAAAATATGAATTGGCGATTGTGTGTGAAACTAGATACCGTAGCAATTATATTGAAAAATAATTATTTAATTCATTCAAGTGCTTAGCAAAACTGAACAAACCGATCCAAGATGGTGAAAGACAGTAACAGCTTCCTAGGCTGCAGCACTGATTGTAGCAAAAAACTCAGTAGCTCTCATTTCCCATTTTTGCTTTATCAGTGGAGAGATGGTTAGAATTACAACTACTTCTCCATGGAACACAAAGTGCGAGACAGATCTAGGACCAGATAAACAAAGAGAGGAGGGCACCACCACAGAGTAGAAGGATCACCTGTTTTATGCCAAAACAATATGCAAACAACCAAGATGCAAAAGAGGCATATGATACACAGAGAACACTTAGGAATAAATAAACCAATCTTTATTGACATAAATAACACTACAAATATAAAAACATTAAAAACCATCAAAAACGTGCAAGCCCATAATAGGGCTAAAAAACCCTGTCACACACCAATTTGTCACCATTCACCAATAAATAATGGGATTGGATGGATGTAAACAACTACAACCAGCAAGGTGAGCACACAATCAATGAAGTCAGTGACAATGCAAGTAACAGCAAAGAAAATAAATGTATGTCAAAGCACGATGCCTGGATGCATGAAATTATATTGTGCTTACTAGTGTTGAGCGATACGATACTGCAAATATCGGCTATCGGCCGATATTAGCTGTATCGGCCTTTCGATAATTCGTTTCGATATTTTCGTAATATCGGATACCGGAATCAGATTTGTCACTGTCACTGTGAGTGTCCGTCGGTCGGGTCTGTCAGGAGTCAGCGGCACTTACCTGGCAGAAGATCTCCAGCGGTCACGTCCTGGACTGCTTGATGGCCACCATTATCTTCTCCCTGGCGGTCACATGCAGTTTTTCGCGATAACTGCAGTGACTGCTGGGTAATCCCGGCCGTAAAGCAGTCAGTCCGATGACGTCACCGCCGGGGAAGCAGGTAATCAGCTGTGCTGCGCTGGGATGAAGGCTCTGCCTGTCATTCTGATGTAGCAGAGCTGGATCGTCGTGGGACACTCGTTACTATGGACTGCGTCGGTCAGGTGGTATATATATATATTTTTTTTTTCATTTTTTTACAGGAGATCGATGGCGTCGCAGGATGAGACTGTAATAAAAGTAATGAAAACTGTGTTGTTTTTTTTTTATTAAATTAAAAAACTTTTTTATGAACATTCACCCGTCCGGGTACATAAACAATTTAACTATTTACATACAGGGACCCTGTCCGGGTTATTTATAATTCTTTGGCAGGGGTGTTCCAGGTACCACCTGGTACTCTTCTGATGCTTGCCAAACATCCGAGGCACCAAGGACCACCAGGACCTGATGACGTCGTGTGGCCTGTACAGTCAAGTCGTGACCCGCTATCTGGGTCTGTGTGGCCACCTCTTTCATCTCCCTACGGGTCTGGAACCCTATGTCCCGGACTGAACGAACCCCAGGGGGCCTAACAGGCGCCGGGTACGGGCCAGCTATACTTATCATGTCCATAGCTGGGGCTGCTGAGGAGACCACTGAGGGAGGCTGGGGAGATTTACGGCGTGGGGTGGGCACTTTTGCAGAGGCCTGGATGTGGGAGGCTGAAGGCTCCGAGGGTCTCACAGGTTCCTGACACTCTGGGGAGTAGGGGTCGCACCTGGTAACATTTAGGGCGTACCATCCATTGTAACCCCAGTGTCGGGTGTAAGTCACCAAGTCTCCTGGCAACAGGTCCCTCCCCGGATGTCCTTCTGGGAGGTGAGCCTCCACGTCCCGCCGGTTCACAAAAACTTCTAAATAAAGTCCAGGCTCCTGGATGAAGCCCCAACCACCTTTCAATTTAAAGCTCCGTACTGCACCCTTACGCTGCGGCTCCCTCAGGGTTCCTTTATCCTTTCTCATCCGGTCCTTATCTGCCCGGTCCTTCTCCAGCTGACGTTGGCGAAGTTTTTGGAATTCTCGCTGCTCCCTTTGTCACTCTGCTTCCCGCTCCCAACGTCTCCACTCTTCCTCCTGACGCCGGTTGTAATTCTCCTCCATCAGCTGCTCCATGTCTCCACCATCAAATGCCATCTTACAGTGTCCGGTTTGCGGCAGCTCTCCTGGCGCCCCCCAGTCCTGGCGGCGCTCACCTGCGGAGGAAGCAGCCGGCTCTGGAACAGATGACAGTCGGGGCTCCGGTACAGGCAGGTAGTGCTCTGGTGCCTGCGCGGCCTCCTCCATGAGGACGGGTGTCGCTTCTTCTGTCTCAGCGATGGGGGCAGACAGCGGGATCTGGGGTGCTGCCGGTGCAGCGTTTTTTTGCACGAACGGGTGCCTCCACTGCGACAACGTCAACCGGATCACATTGCAAGGGCTCCTCTACTAGAACGGGTGCCTCACCTTCCGGTACAGACACTTCAGGTAAGAGGGATTGGCGCCGCTCCAAGTTTATTTTTAGGGCACGCCAGCTGGCTTCCATCCTGGCGACCTCCTCCCGGTGCCGGGCCAGGCCTCTTAAGGTATCCTCCGCTTCTTGCAGCGTAGGAGGGTTTCCAGGCCGGGTGCCCAACGGTGGTTCCGTGGTGATCGGGTCGCTTCCGTGGGGGGAGAGCTCTGACTGCTCCATCCCTTCACACTTCTGCTCGTGTCCATTAGCCATCTCTGCCAAGTCACATGTGTCATTAGCATCTGGAGAGGGCCCCTCTTTTGTAGGGAGGCGGGACCTTCGTGTTAGTTTCCGCCCACTGAGGAGGATGAGGAGGCGGAACTGAAGAGCTGTGGGGCACGATCTTACATTGCAGTACCATTTAGAGCCATCGTTTTCGCGTCACTGAGTGAGTGTACACCCATGAAGAGCACGCCCTTCTTCTTCACCAGTGCCTCGTCGTGACGCAGATATGGCGGAAAAATGGCAAATACATTCTCTGATGATTTTAGCAATTCTCAAGCACAAAACCAGTTCAATTCAGGCACACAGGACTCGCTTATAGCGAGCTACAGAATCCTGTTCGTGACGCCCAAGTTGAGTCGCACAGAGCCAGAGGTTTTTGGGGTACTCGGCACCGAGCCCGTCGACTTCTATGGGGTATGTCACGGCTTTACCCGGCAATTGAATCAGAGTCTATTTTACTATGTAGAAGTGTATAAACTATAAATATATGTATATATATATATATATGTCACAATGACATGTATATATATATATATATATATATGTATTCTATGTGTGTATATTTTGTGTTTACAACGAAAGAAAGGGTTTTTTTTGTTGCGATATTTTGTTCCCATAGACTTACATGGGACTTCCGGTATCAGAATCGGATATCGACGATATTTAGTGATATCGGCGATACCATTTTGATACGATATTTTTAGATATCGAGCAGTATCGCTCAACACTAGTGCTTACCCAAGTAAAATTGCCCAAGGTTGAATAAAAAAAATAAGGTAGGAGGAGATAGGGAATACTTCCCTCACTACAAGACGCAAGCTGCTAATGCAAGATATACAGGTCAGGTAGTTAAGCAACAGTGCATGAAAGTGCATGAATGCAATACTACCTGTAAAAAGCCTATGCTGTAGGAGTAGACAAAGGTGGAGACCAGGGCAGAGAGTCGCCCATGTCGCCAGTAAACTGGCTTCTTCAGGGACTCAGGTCCCACATATGGATTGTCACGGGTTTACCACGACAGAGAGGAGATAGAAGACCGCAGCATCTGATTTTTCCTACTCCTGCACTGATTAGAAGCACTTCACCTACATATTAAATGGTGCAGGTTTCTTTTAGCAATAGAAGGGTTAATCTGCTCAGTTGAGAGCTCCTAGAAGCTTTCCTGTGGTAAGGTTATCAGCTGTTCACTGTTAGCCACTCCCATCTCCTATATAATCTGGGCCCTGGCAAGCACTCAGTGTCAGAGCTAGCTTTTGCTGCATGACTGAAAATTGTTGGTTGTTATTTGAGAAGGTGTTTGGTGGATTTATCTGTGACTGGTGCTAGGTTTTGGATGTGTGCTAATTCCCCTTCTTCTCCTACTTTGGTTTTACTCTGTCCTTCACTCCCCGTTGCATTTCTCTGTTGTTTGTGTGAGTATATTTGTATGATTTGTGTTTTCCTTTATCTCTGCCCGTATTACCTTGTTAGTCTGGTTGGTGTACTATGGTACACTACTACTCCCCTCCTCTCTAGGTGGAGGAAAGGTACAGACTGAGGGTAAATTCAGGAGCTAAGGCAAGGTACTTGGCCCCCGGCGTCTTCACCATCAGAAGTAATCCGGGGAACAGGGCAAGCTAGAGCACCCTAGTATTAGGGACAGGAAAGGAGACCCTGGTCCCGGGACACCCGACAACAGAGTCGTGACATGGATGTGCCATAAATATACTTTCCTGGGGATTTAATTTTGGAAGAAGAAAGTCAAAGTATGAGAGAAAAATTACATCCCAAATATAAAACTGTTATTTTTTTGAAAAGCTATAAAAAGTATATATGGTTAACATCGAAGGAATAAAAAACAATTAAAATAAACACAAACTAAAATGTCACAATGGTAAAACACTCCCAACCCAAAAATGAAGGGTGGTTCCACTTACAGGGCGATATAATTCTTTGTAAGAATCCAAAATATCCTGTGAATGCAAAACTATATGACCCCTCTAAACAAAGGAATGCTCAGTTATGCAAGATGTTGGTTGAAAGAGAATCAAAAGAGTTATAAATAAGTAGTGGGATAATGCAGCATCAAGTATCAAGAGTCAATCAATGTAAAGAAAGGCACCCCGAGCAAGAAACAGGTCAAGTAAATACCAAAACCATGGTATAAGAAAGTATGTACCCCAGACGAGGTGCCTCACACATATCGTCGGAAGCCGGCTTCCTCAGGGTGTTTCCGTAGCTGTTTTTCCACAATTCTGGGGATATGCCATAAATATAAAAATGTATACTTTCATCTAATTGGTTCCATTCTGGACTACCCCAAAAAGTAAATAGGACATTGAAGGACCACTAGGACAGTAGAAACATGGTGAAAATCCATTGTGGTGCTAGAAAATAAATAAGTTTGCATTCAGTATTGGAAACAAAATTGCTTAAAAAGATTGTCTGGAACTTGCATAATGAGGATCTACCCAGGAAAGACCATCAATATCAGATTGGCAGTGATATCTGACACATTGCACCCCCACCAATCAGCTATTCTTTGCTGTGACCATTATTAGATGAGTGTTACTGTTACGCTTCCACAGTTTCGGGGCGTCGGGACATGACATAGCTTGCCTAGCTAGCCAATGCTCCCACACCGCCAGACCACGGTGACGTGGGGCATGCGTCCCAGATGGTAAGGGAATGTGGACCCACTGGACCACAGAGGGGGACCGGGGCCTGCCTGGACTAGGGGAGGGCAGTGACCGGGATCTGTGGCAGCTGAGCATGTGGGCAAGATGGCAACCTGCAGGACTAAACAACACCGCACAACTTCAGGTATGAAGAAACAAAGTTTACTTGAAGACAAACAGTACATAAACAGAACATAATGTCAGGCTCCAATTCCGCACATCAGGGAAGGGTACACGTCTCAGGATCACAGACGAAGGCAAGAGGACATCATGGGTTGATGCAGTCCAGGGTTATCTGGCACGGGCATACTAGAGTGGCCTCTCTCTCAGGTGTAGCACAGGCTCAGCAGGAGAATATCAGACACCGACCTCGGACAGACTTCAGATGATGGCAGGGGTCATCACGGGTTGATGCAGTCCAGGGTCATCTGGCACGGGCATACTAGGACGGCCTCTCTCTCAGGTGTACCACAGGCTCAGCAGGAGAACATCAGACACCAACCTCGGACACACTTCAGATGATGGCAGGGGTCATCACAGGTTGATGCAGTCCAGGGTCATCTGGCACGGGCATACTAGGACGGCCTCTCTCTCAGGCCTCAGGCGTTGCACGAGAACATCAGACACCAACCCAGGACAAACGTCAGACGATGGTGGGGGTCATCACGGGTTGATGCAGTCCAGGGTCATCTGGCACGGGCATACTAGGTTGGCCTCTCTTTCAGGCCTAATGTGTAGCACAGGCTCAGCAGGAGAACATCAGACACCGACCCAGGACAGACGTCATCACAGGGTAGGAACCGGGGGGGAACCAGGGGGGAACCGGCAGGACATCGGGTCATCAGGACACAGGCTGGACATCAGGACACAGGCAGCACATCAGAAACACAGACTAGACATCAGGACCACGGACTGGACATCAGGACTCGGATCTCAGGTAGAACAACAGAACACTGGCATCAGACTCCGGACATCTGGCAACGATCGACAGGTTCCGGACATGAGGCAGCAGTCATCAGGCTCAGGACATCTGGCAATGATCAGCAGGCTCTGGGCATCAGGCAGGAAAGGTGCAAGCCCCGCCGGGTTGAACTGGAGCCGGCCGGGGATTGCACCGAATAACTAGCTGAGCACAGAGTAGCAGAAACTCAGCAGACACACCAGATTCCTACTTCCAAGATGAACCCAGGTTATATCACAGAAAGTTAGCAAAGAGTCACAGTCACTGGGCACAGGATTCAGGACACAGAAGGACTTCAGGAACATAACACACCAGACACAGTTCAGACATAGTCAGGTACAGGAACAGATCCAGGATCAAGGATTCAGGAAACAAGACACAACAAGAACAGGCCTGGATATGCAGCCTCCAGGAAAGGCGATCTGGGTATTCTTCCCCCAGAGCAGGCGGAAAAACAGGACACAAACGGATCTGGGTATTCTGCCCCCAGAGCAGGCGAAAAACACAAGTCAGGACAAAGGCATCAGCTCTCCCAGAACTGTTCGCAATCAGAGCAAGAGCTGAACACACAAACACACATGGCTAGGTTCAGGAACTCAATGCGAACTCAATGGACTGCATTAAAAATTCTTCTGGATCTTGTATACAAGTTGAGTGCCAAGTTTATTTTTTCACTATATACTGGCCTGGGAACCTACTTGTGCACCACTACACGGTTGTGCTTCCCCTCTCTATGGTATCATTATTAGATGAGCAGCTGCCACCTCCACCACCAGTTCTTATAGACTATTGATCAGTAGTAGGATATAAACAATGTTCAGTGATGGACAGTCCAGCTCTGTCCATTGTTTAGTGGCCACTCCAAGGTACTAAATCTTATCGCCCATTCACTTCAATATGAAATAAGGTGCAGTGCCCGGTAATGTCTGACTCTATAAATTGTTTACATCCAGCCACAGTATAAAACAGCTAATCAGTGGGGTTGCAGTATGTTGGAGCTAAGATTGATGACATATCCTATTTACTTTAATAGCCAACGCATAATTATTAATCATGTAAACATGGAGCGCATTGATTTTATAAAAATAAAAACTGCACAGACTCGAAAACAATTAAGTTTTCCATTTCATATGCTGTACAGATTCATCAAGTACATTGTGTAGACTCTATAAATGTATTGGCCACTGTGTGTGAAAAAATAGATGCAATAATATTTATATTGCAAAAGGATTACATACGGTAATTCCTCCAAGTGATGAAGAGGAAGAAGTACCCAGGTCAAGAAATGAATGGATTGCAGACCCTGCTGTCAGAAGAGCTCACTGACAGATTCACTGCTTAAAGAAACAAACAAAAGCAAAACAACCGAAAATGCATAGTGCAAATGGGGTCCACTCAAGTATAAACCAACAAAAATAAAACCCTCTACAAAATAACTTTTATTAAATATAGCTAAAACCACATATAGGGGAACACTCAGAGAAAAAACACAAGAAGAGAGGTGTGCTTAATTAGTAGGGTAAAGAAAAATATAATGTGAAACTAAGGTCTATGTACAGTTGTGCTCAAAAGTTTACATACCCCAGCAGAATTGTTACTTTCTTGGCTTTTTTTCAGAGAATATGAATGATAACACCAAAATTATTTTTCCACTCATGATTAGTGGTTGGGTGAAGCCATTTATTGTCAAACTATTGTGTTTTCTCTTTTTAAATCATAATGACAACCTAAAACATCCAAATGACCCTGATCAAGAGTTTACATACCCCATTTCTTAATACCATGTATTGCCCCCTCTAACATTAAACACTGCTTAAAGTCTTTTGTGGTAGTTGTGGATGAAGTTCTTTATTTTCTCAGATGGTAAAGCTGCCCACTCTTGGCAAAAAGCCTCCAGTTCCTGTAAATTATTGGGCTGCCTAGCATGTTCTCTTTAAAAAGAAACTGTCCCTTGATTTATGCTTCCCAAAAAACAGGCAACATGAATCAGAGCCAGACTGCATGATTGCAGCCAGGTATGTTTTTCTCTGAAATCCAGCGAAAGCGTAGTTTGAAGGAAGAGAGAGACTAGGCCGCTGGCTCCAGATGATTGACAGGTCTCTGCCGTATGTGTACATCGGGAGTCTGGAGAGTTCTGTCAATCACCTGGAGTGGTGTAGGTAGAAGATGGTCAGGTTCAGCGCGGGACTAGTCTCGTCTGTCACTATTGTCCCTGCCCGGCTCCTGGTTGTAATCGTGCAAACAGGCTCTGATTCATCTTGCCCGTGGTGAGGGCAGCATAAATCAGGTGGCAGGTTCTCCTTAATTTTAGGAGGTGGAAGAGAAAGGCATAATTTTGGAATGAATCATGCAAGTTTTGACAAACTTTTCAAGTTCCACTTTACCTCAAAATTTCAAAATATCTTAATGCTATTTTGCAAAATAAAAGTCATCCACAGTCATTTCCATGACTGAGCTATACACAGTAGTGCCCACAGGTATAACCTATATCAGTAGCCTGTTATGTTTTGGTAGCTGAGGAGAGCAGGCAAAAATGGCAATACACCAGAGAGGTTGGATGTAAGGTTCTATGTATATATTCCTGAAACTCAGTTTGTTCGTCAGCCATTTTACTTTCTGTCTTGCTGCAGCTATCTTGCCCTCAGTCAAAATGGAGTTTCCAGCTTGCATGTTCCCGCCCTGATTCTCTCCTTTGCTTCTTAAGCAGCCACAGCTGAGCAATCAGTGCTTCAGAATCTAGCCTGCAGTGAACCTGTGACTTGACTCCTGTAATCCTTGGACCTTGTACTTCAGCTATTCCTACTGAGGAACTCTGAAGCACTTGTGGACTCTGAACCCTGCTCTTTGAAAGACCCACGTTTGCATGGACTTACGGTAACAGAGAAGAAGATCCTGAATCTGTATTGGAGAGTGATTGCTGAGCTTGGATTACTCTGGCCTGCTGTGTCTCCTGTTTCTGTGTCTGCAAACTGTGTGACTATTTCTGCCAACTTGTATGAAGTAATACAGGACTTTTCTATATCAAACCTGTGACTCCTGTGTTTTCATCGCACCCAAGCACAAGACGCTATATGAACTGTACTACATACATTACAAGATTCTGAAGCCAAAACGTTAGTGTCTGCTGGGTCTGGAAGGCTTTGTCTGCTGTACTGTGGATATCAGACGTCCGGTTGTACTTTCTGTGATGACAGTGGTTGTGACTTCTCACAACCATTCCAGGTGAGCAATTCCCTTAAGTTTTTTCTTTTTGCAGTGTTACCACAGGTAAACACTATTGTTTTTTTTTTTTCCTTTCTTTTCTTTTTTTTTGTCTGCTGTAACTCTGGATATCAGATGTCTGGTTGAAACTTTCTGTGATGATAGTGGTTGTGACTTCTCACAACCATTCCAGGTGAGCAGTTCCCTTAATTTTTTTTTCTCTCTGCAGTGTTGCCACAGGTGAACACTATTGTTTTTTTTTCTCTCCTCTTCTTCCAGTAATCCTGTCTTAAAAGATCTGGAAAATGGAGGCCCGCATAAAGGAACTTTGCAGAGTGACTGATAATATCCTTGCAGATTTGCAGAATATAAAGACCCGTTTTACAAATCTACAGGACCTCAATAATCACAATTTGCAAGTGGTTGGACAGACTACCCAGGATTTGCGAGCCAGGATTGAGGTTCTAGAGGGGCGAGTCCAGGCTCCTGCCGTAGCCCCGAGTGCTGGGATTCCCAAGTTGCCCCCTTTTCGTTTTGGCGGTGAACGTGAGAAATTCAGGGGATTTATTAATCAATGCAATTTTTTTTTTTCTGCACATGCTTCACAATTTCCCACTGAACGATCTAAGGTGCTTACTATAATTATGTTGCTTACCAACAAGGCTTTAATGTGGGCAAACCCTCTGATTGAGACTGAGGATGATTGTTTGAATCACCTTGATGATTTTATTTCAGCCATGGGGCAGGTGTTTGATGACCCCAATCGAGGTGCAACAGCTGAAGCAGCCATGTTAGCTTTGCGCCAAGGTAAGCACTCGGTAGCTGAATATGCCTTGGATTTCAGGAGATGGGCCCTTGATACCACCTGGGACAGTTCCACCAAAAAATCTATTTTTCGAAAGGGGTTATCTCCACTGATTAAGGATGAACTTGCTCGTGCCGACCCTCCCACTGCGTTAGGTGACTTTATTAACTACTGCATCAGTATTGATACTCGTCTGACTGAACGCAGGCAAGAGAGATGGTTCGAAAGCAATCGTACTAACCTTTTCCTACCTTCCTCTCCAGCTAAGGAACCTTTGAGTAGGATTACACGGGAACCTGAACCTGAACCCATGCAGGTAGACTCTTTACAACGACGGGTTAGTGATGCACGCAAGGAACATCGTTTTAAGGAGAATCTATGTTTCTATTGTGGTAAGTCAGGGCACTTCATTATAAACTGCCCCAGCAGTTCTCGTAAGACTACTGCAGCACTCATTCATTGTGAGTGTTGCGAGAGGGGATCTGTCAGGTCCGAGCCTCAGGCTCCAGAGAGATCTGCAGCAACAGATCTTGATTTCTCGGACTTAAACTCCGTTACCTCTGAGGACGTTGACTGTGTAAACGCTGCCATTTTTCAAGTTTCCTCAGCGGTGTCCCAGCTGAGTTGTAAGAAAAACAATTCTCATTGCTTTCTTTCCATCAAACTCTGGGTTGACTCAGCTTGGGTGTCCAGCTCTGCTATGATCGACTCAGGGGCAAGTGGAAATTTTATGGATGTCTCCTTTGCTCTGAAACAGGGAATACGTTCAGTGAAGAAGGCTACTCCAGTACAGATGGAAACTGTGGATGGCTCCCTGCTGACCTCTGGACCAGTGGATCAGGAAACAGAGCCTTTGAGGGTTCTTATGGGTAAAGATCATCAAGAGAAACTGTCCTTTATGCTTATCTCTTCTCCCCACTTTCCCATTATTCTAGGGCTACCATGGCTGCAGGCTCAGAATCCTACCATTAACTGGGAGACCAAGGAATTACACTTTCCAGAGAAACAGATGAGTCAAAAAATTTCAGCTTGCTCTGTTCCTAAAGGAATCATGTCAGTCCCTGAACTACCAGCTGTATACCAGGACTATGTGGATTTATGTGACAAGAAGAACGCTGACCAGCTTCCTCCTCACCGTCCATATGATTGTCCAATTGAATTATTGCCTGGAGCAGAGATACCTTTTGGTAAGATCTACCCCCTGGCGGGGCCCGAGCTAAAGGCTTTAAAGGATTACATAGATGAAAATCTAGCCAAGGGCTTCATACGCCCCTCTTCATCTCCTGCAGGTGCACCCATCTTCTTTGTAAAGAAGAAAGATGGATCTCTGAGACCATGCGTAGACTATAGGGAACTCAATAAGGTTACTATTAGAAACCGTTATCCATTGCCTTTAATCCCTGAGTTATTGGAGAGAGTGCGACATGCCAAAATTTTTTCTAAACTAGATCTTCGTGGGGCCTATAACTTAGTCCGTATTAGACCTGGGGATGAATGGAAGACTGCATTCAGGTCACGCTATGGACACTTTGAATATCTAGTTATGCCTTTTGGTCTGAGTACCGCCCCAGCCACTTTCCAACACTTGGTGAATGACATCTTCAGGGATCTCCTAGATACATTCGTGGTAATTTATTTGGATGATATTCTAATTTTTTCTAACTCCACAGAGGAACATCATGGACATGTGAGAATGGTCTTGGAACGTCTAAGACAAAATCATCTTTACATCAAACTTGAAAAGTGTGAATTCCATAGGACCGAAATTCAATTTCTGGGGTATGTACTGTCTACACAAGGAATTAGTATGGATGGAAGCAAAACCCAAGCCATCAAGGATTGGCCAAGTCCTAGAAATGTGAAGGAGGTACAGCGCTTCATCGGGTTTGCCAACTTCTATAGACGTTTCATTAGAAATTTCTCTGAGGTAGTGTCACCTATCACTCAACT
Source organism: Oophaga sylvatica (assembly GCA_033576555.1). NCBI lineage: Eukaryota > Metazoa > Chordata > Amphibia > Anura > Dendrobatidae > Oophaga > Oophaga sylvatica. Next base: position 43,923,282 of record JARQOD010000008.1, read on the forward strand.
TACCCGGAAAGAGTCTAGGTTTTCCTGGACTCCCCAAGCCCAGGAAGCATTTTCCCGTCTAAAAGATAAATTTACCACTGCACCTATCCTAGTACATCCCAACCCCGAGCTTGCCTTCATAATAGAGGTGGATGCTTCAGACTGTGCCGTTGGAGCTATACTCTCTCAGAGAACAGGTGAGAAGAATGTCTTGCATCCCTGTGCCTTCTTTTCCCAGCAGTTGTCTTCGGCTGAGGGAACTACGATGTGGGCAATAGAGAGTTGTTGGCCATTATTGCCGCCTTCAAAGAATGGAGACACCTTCTTCAGGGAGCTGCACAGCAAATAGTCGTCCTGACAGACCATCGTAACCTTGAGTTTATCAGGTCGGCTAAGTGCCTGACTCCTCGCCAGGCTCGCTGGAATCTTTTCTTAAACCAATTTAATTTTATCATCTCTTATAGACCAGGATCGCACAATGGAAAGGCTGATGCACTTTCTAGGATTTACTCAGCAGAGACACGTCCAATTACTCCTCCTAAGACTATTCTTCCTGACTCTAGATTCCTAGGAGTAATTCATAATCAAGACCTACTTAAGGACATCAAGGAAGCATACCATGCGGATTCCTTTTTGGCACAACCCCCAAGGGACGTAAGTCTTGTCTTTAAGAATGGTGTGTGGATTCAGGGACAACGTCTGTATATTCCTGAAACAGTCAGATTAAGAGTATTGCAACTCATTCACGATTCCAAGATAGCTGGGCATAGAGGAATTCTAAAGACACAGGAATTTCTTTCTCGTTTCTTTTGGTGGCCCACTTGCAGGAAGGATGTTTTGAATTATGTCACTTCATGTGAGGTCTGTGCAAGATGCAAAACACCTCGCTCCTCACCAACTGGTCTGTTACAGCCTCTTCCCACCCCGTCCCGCCCGTGGGGATCCATTTCTATGGACTTCATTGTGGAGTTACCAACCTCTCAGGGGAAGAACACCATTCTAGTGGTGGTTGACCGTCTAACAAAGGCAGCTCATTTTATCCCTTGTGTCGGCTTACCCACTGCAAAACAGACATCAGATTTGATGATTAAAGATGTGTTTCGCTTACATGGAGTACCGGATGAGGTTATTTCGGATCGAGGGGTGCAATTCACTTCTAGGTTTTGGCAAAATTTCTGTGCAGCATTGGACATTAAAGTAAACCTTTCTTCTGCTTTTCATCCCCAGACTAATGGACAGACCGAACGAACCAATCAAACCCTGGAGCAGTATCTCCGCTGCTTTATCTGCCACCTACAGGATGATTGGGTGGATCTACTTCCATTAGCTGAGTTCTCGTATAACAACTCTCAGAGTGCCTCCACTAAACAGTTCTCCTTTTACTCTAATCTAGGTTATCATCCTAACATTCTACCACGATTTCCCATAGAAACGCCTTTACCAGCAGTGGCTGAAAGAATCACGTCTTTACAGAAGAATATGGATCTTCTAAAGGAAAATCTGGAATCGGCTCAAGAAAGGTACAAGAAAGCAGCAGATAAATTTCGTAAACCTGCACCAGCTTTCAAGGTAGGAGACTTGGTCTGGCTGTCAACCAGAAATCTTAAGTTAAGGATTCCATCGTCTAAGTTGGGACATAAGTACATTGGACCCTATAAAATCAGTAAAATTATAAGTGCCGTTGCTTGTCGTCTTCAACTGCCCAGAACTATGAGAATCCACCCTGTCTTCCATGTATCCCTACTAAAGGCTGCGACACCCAATACGTTTCCTGGACGTTCCTCTCCTTGCCCTGACCCAGTGCTAGTCGATGGTCAGGAAGAATTTGTGGTGGAAAGGATTTTAGATTCCAGGTTGTATAGAAATCAGTTACAATATCTGTGTAATGTATGTGGTACAGTTCATATAGCGTCTTGTGCTTGGGTGCGATGAAAATACTTGAGACACAGGTTGATAAAGAAAGTCTTGTATTGCTTCATACAAATTGGCAAAAATAAACACACAGGTTGCAAACACAGAAGCAGGAGACACAGCAGGCCAGAGTAATCTAAACTCAGCAATAACTCTCCACAACAGATTCAGATCTTCTTCTCTGTTACCGCAAGTCCGTGCAAACGTGAGGCTCTCAAGAGCAGAGTTCAGAGTCCACAAGTGCTTCAGAGTTCCTCAGTAGGAATGGCTGGAGTACAAGGTCCAAGGCTTCAGGAGTCAGAACACAGGTTCACTGCAGGCTAGATTCTGAAGCACTGATTACTCAGCTGTGGCTGTTTAAGAAGCAAACGGAGAGAATCAGGGCGGGAACATGCAAGCTGGAAAACTCCATTTTGACTGAGGGCAAGATAGCTGCAGCAAAACAGAAAGCAAAATGGCAGACGAACAAACTGAGTTTCAGAAACAGATACACAGAACCTTACATTACTCCCCCCTTAGGGACAACCTCCGGATGACCTCAGACCAGGCTTGTGTGGGTACCTCTGATGAAACTGACGGAGCAAGCGAGGAGCATTAACGTTATTGACTGGCTCCCATGAGTTGTCCTCCACTGGGTAGCCCTGCCATTTAATCAGATATTGTAACTGATTTCTATACAACCTGGAATCTAAAATCCTTTCCACCACAAATTCTTCCTGACCATCGACTAGCACTGGGTCAGGGCAAGGAGAAGAACGTCCAGGAAACGTATTGGGTGTCGCAGCCTTTAGTAGGGATACATGAAAGACAGGGTGGATTCTCATAGTTCTGGGCAGTTGAAGACGACAAGCAACGGCACTTATAATCTTACTGATTTTATAGGGTCCAATGTACTTATGTCCCAACTTAGACGATGGAATCCTTAACTTAAGATTTCTGGTTGACAGCCAGACCAGGTCTCCTACCTTAAAAGCTGGTGCAGGTTTACGAAATTTATCTGCTGCCTTCTTGTACCTTTCCTGAGCCGATTCCAGATTCTCCTTTAGAAGATCCATATTCTTCTGTAAAGTCGTGACTCTTTCAGCCACTGCTGGCAAAGGCGTCTCTATGGGAAATCGTGGTAGAATGTTAGGATGATAACCTAGATTAGAGTAAAAAGGAGACTGTTTAGTGGAGGCACTCTGAGAGTTGTTGTAAGAGAACTCAGCCAATGGAAGTAGATCCACCCAATCATCCTGTAGGTGGCAGATAAAGCAGCGGAGATACTGCTCCAGGGTTTGATTGGTTCGTTCGGTTTGTCCATTAGTCTGGGGATGAAAAGCAGAAGAAAGGTTTACTTTAATGTCCAATGCTGCACAGAAATTTTGCCAAAACCTAGAAGTGAATTGCACCCCTCGATCCGAAATAACCTCATCCGGTACTCCATGTAAACGAAACACATCTTTAATCATCAAATCTGATGTCTGTTTTGCAGTGGGTAATCCGACACAAGGGATAAAATGAGCTGCCTTTGTTAAACGGTCAACCACCACTAGAATAGTGTTCTTCCCTTGAGAGGTTGGTAATTCCACAATGAAGTCCATAGAAATGGATCCCCACGGGCGGGACGGGGTGGGAAGAGGCTGTAACAGACCAGTTGGTGAAGAGCGAGGTGTTTTGCATCTTGCACAAACCTCACACGAAGTGACATAGTCCAAAACATCCTTCCTACAAGTGGGCCACCAAAAGAAACGAGAAAGAAATTCCTGTGTCTTTAGAATCCCTCTATGCCCGGCTATTTTGGAATCGTGAATGAGTTGCAATACTCTCAATCTGACTGTTTCAGGTATATACAGACGTTGTCCCAGAATCCACACACCATTCTTAAAGACAAGACTTACGTCCCTTGGGGGTTGAGCCAAAAAAGAATCCGCATGGTATGCTTCCTTGATGTCTTTAATTAGGTCTTGATGATGAATCACTCCTAGGAATCTAGAGTCAGGAAGAATAGTCTTAGGAGGAGTAATTGGACGTGTCTCTGCTGAGTAAATCCTAGAGAGTGCATCAGCCTTTCCATTGCGCGATCCTGGTCTATAAGAAATAATAAAATTAAATTGGTTTAAGAAAAGATTCCAGCGAGCCTGGCGAGGAGTCAGGCACTTAGCCGACCTGATAAACTCAAGATTACGATGGTCTGTCAGAACGACTATTTGCTGTGCAGCTCCTTGAAGAAGGTGTCTCCATTCTTTGAAGGCGGCAATAATGGCCAACAACTCTCTATTGCCCACATCGTAGTTCTTCTCAGCCGAAGACAACTGCTGGGAAAAGAAGGCACAGGGATGCAAGACATTCTTCTCACCTGTTCTCTGAGAGAGTATAGCTCCCACGGCACAGTCTGAAGCATCCACCTCTATTATGAAGGCAAGCTCTGGGTTGGGATGTACTAGGATAGGTGCAGTGGTAAATTTATCTTTTAGACGGGAAAATGCTTCCTGGGCTTGGGGAGTCCAGGAGAACTTAGACTCTTTCCGGGTAAGTTGGGTGATAGGTGACACTACCTCAGAGAAATTTCTAATGAAACGTCTATAGAAGTTTGCAAACCCGATGAAGCGCTGTACCTCCTTCACATTTCTAGGACTTGGCCAATCATTGATGGCTTGGGTTTTACTTCCATCCATACTAATTCCTTGTGTAGACAGTACATACCCCAGAAATTGAATTTCGGTCTTATGGAATTCACACTTTTCAAGCTTGATGTAAAGATGATTTTGTCTTAGACGTTCCAAGACCATTCTCACATGTCCATGATGTTCCTCTGTGGAGTTAGAAAAAATTAAAATATCATCCAAATAAATTACCACGAATGTATCTAGGAGATCCCTGAAGATGTCATTCACCAAGTGTTGGAAAGTGGCTGGGGCGGTACTCAGACCAAAAGGCATAACCAGATATTCAAAGTGTCCATAGCGTGACCTGAATGCAGTCTTCCATTCATCCCCAGGTCTAATACGGACTAAGTTATAGGCCCCACGAAGATCTAGTTTAGAAAAAATTTTGGCATGTCGCACTCTCTCCAATAACTCAGGGATTAAAGGCAATGGATAACGGTTTCTAATAGTAACCTTATTGAGTTCCCTATAGTCTACGCATGGTCTCAGGGATCCATCTTTCTTCTTTACAAAGAATATGGGTGCCCCTGCAGGAGATGAAGAGGGGCGTATGAAGCCCTTGGCTAGATTTTCGTCTATGTACTCTTTTAAAGCCTTCAGCTCGGGCCCCGCCAGGGGGTAGATCTTACCAAAAGGTATCTCTGCTCCAGGCAATAATTCAATTGGACAATCATATGGACGGTGAGGAGAAAGCTGGTCAGCGTTCTTCTTGTCACATAAATCCACATAGTCCTGGTATACAGCTGGTAGTTCAGGGACTGATATGGTTCCTTTAGGAACAGAGCAAGCTGAAATTTTTGGACTCATCTGTTTCTCTGGAAAGTGTAATTCCTTGGTCTCCCAGTTAATGGTAGGATTTTGAGCCTGCAGCCATGGTAGCCCTAGAATAATGGGAAAGTGAGGAGAAGAGATAAGCATAAAGGACAGTTTCTCTTGATGATCTTTACCCATAAGAACCTTTAAAGGCTCTGTTTCCTGATCCACTGGTCCAGAGGTCAGCAAGGAACCATCCACAGTTTCCATCTGTACTGGAGCAGCCTTCTTCACTGAACGTATTCCCTGTTTTAGAGCAAAGGAGACATCCATAAAATTTCCACTTGCACCTGAGTCGATCATAGCAGAGCTAGACACCCAGGCTGAGTCAACCCAGAGTTTGATGGAAAGAAAACAGTGAGAATTGTTTTTCTTACAACTCAGCTGGGACACCGCTGAGGAAACTTGAAAGATGGCAGCATTTACACAGTCAACGTCCTCAGAGGTAACGGAGTTTAAGTCCGAGAAATCAAGATCTGTTGCTGCAGCTCTCTCTGGAGCCTGAGGCTCGGACCTGACAGATCCCCTCTCGCAACACTCACAATGAATGAGTGCTGCAGTAGTCTTGCGAGAACGGCTGGGACAGTTAATAATAAAGTGCCCTGACTTACCACAATAAAAACATAGATTCTCCTTAAAACGATGTTCCTTGCGTGCATCACTAACCGTCGTAGTAAAGAGTCTACCTGCATGGGTTCAGGTTCAGGTTCCCGTGTAATCCTATTCAAAGGTTCCTTAGCTGGAGAGGAAGGTAGGAAAAGGTTAGTACGATTGCTTTCGAACCATCTCTCTTGCCTGCGTTCAGTTAAACGAGTATCAATACGGATGCAGTAGTTAATAAAGTCACCTAACGCAGTGGGAGGGTCGGCACGAGCAAGTTCATCCTTAATTAGTGGGGATAACCCCTTTCGAAAAATAGATTTTTTGGCGGAATTGTCCCAGGTGGTATCAAGGGCCCATCTCCTGAAATCCAAGGCATATTCAGCTACCGAGTGCTTACCTTGGCGCAAAGCTAACATGGCTGCTTCAGCTGTTGCACCTCGATTGGGGTCATCAAACACCTGCCCCATGGCTGAAATAAAATCATCAAGGTGATTCAAACAATCATCCTCAGTCTCAATCAGAGGGTTTGCCCATATCAAAGCCTTGTTGGTAAGCAACATAATTATAGTAAGCACCTTAGATCGTTCAGTAGGAAATTGTGAAGCATGTGCAGAAAAAAAAAGATTGCATTGATTAACAAATCCCCTGAAACTTTCACGTTCACCACCAAAACGAAAAGGGGGCAACTTGGGAATCCCAGAACTCGGGGCCACGGCAGGAGCCTGGACTCGCCCCTCCAGAACCTCAATCCTGGCTCGCAAATCCTGGGTAGTCTGTCCAACCACTTGCAAATTGTGATTATTTAGGTCCTGAAGATTTGTAAGACGGGTCTTTATATTCTGCAAATCTGCAAGGATATTATCAGTCACTCCGCAAAGTTCCTTTATGCGGGCCTCCATTTTCCAGATCTTTTAAGACAGGATACTGGAAGAAGAGGAGAGAAAAAAAAAACAATAGTGTTCACCTGTGGCAACACTGAAGAAAGAAAAAACTTTAAGGGAATTGCTCACCTGGAATGGTTGTGAGAAGTCACAACCACTATCATCACAGAAAGCTTTCAACCAGACATCTGATATCCAGAGTTTCAGCAGACAAAAAGAGAAGAGGAAAAAAAAACAAAAAAAAACAATAGTGTTTACCTGTGATAACACTGCAGAAAAAAAAACTTAAGGGAATTGCTCACCTGGAATGGTTGTGAGAAGTCACAACCACTGTCATCACAGAAAGTACAACCGGACATCCGATATCCACAGTACAGCAGACAAGCCTTTCCAGACCCAGCAGACACTAACGTTTGGCTTCAGAATCTTGTAATGTATGTGGTACAGTTCATATAGCGTCTTGTGCTTGGGTGCGATGAAAATACTTGAGACACAGGTTGATAAAGAAAGTCTTGTATTGCTTCATACAAATTGGCAAAAATAAACACACAGGTTGCAAACACAGAAGCAGGAGACACAGCAGGCCAGAGTAATCTAAACTCAGCAATAACTCTCCACAACAGATTCAGATCTTCTTCTCTGTTACCGCAAGTCCGTGCAAACGTGAGGCTCTCAAGAGCAGAGTTCAGAGTCCACAAGTGCTTCAGAGTTCCTCAGTAGGAATGGCTGGAGTACAAGGTCCAAGGCTTCAGGAGTCAGAACACAGGTTCACTGCAGGCTAGATTCTGAAGCACTGATTACTCAGCTGTGGCTGTTTAAGAAGCAAACGGAGAGAATCAGGGCGGGAACATGCAAGCTGGAAAACTCCATTTTGACTGAGGGCAAGATAGCTGCAGCAAAACAGAAAGCAAAATGGCAGACGAACAAACTGAGTTTCAGAAACAGATACACAGAACCTTACAATCTGATTAAATGGCAGGGCTACCCAGTGGAGGACAACTCATGGGAACCGGTCAATAACGTTAATGCTCCTCGCTTGCTCCGTCAGTTTCATCAGAGGTACCCACACAAGCCTGGTCTGAGGTCATCCGGAGGTTGTCCTTAAGGGGGGAGTAATGTAAGGTTCTATGTATATATTCCTGAAACTCAGTTTGTTCGTCAGCCATTTTACTTTCTGTCTTGCTGCAGCTATCTTGCCCTCAGTCAAAATGGAGTTTCCAGCTTGCATGTTCCCGCCCTGATTCTCTCCTTTGCTTCTTAAGCAGCCACAGCTGAGCAATCAGTGCTTCAGAATCTAGCCTGCAGTGAACCTGTGACTTGACTCCTGTAATCCTTGGACTCCAGCTATTCCTACTGAGGAACTCTGAAGCACTTGTGGACTCTGAACCCTGCTCTTTGAAAGACCCACGTTTGCATGGACTTACGGTAACAGAGAAGAAGATCCTGAATCTGTATTGGAGAGTGATTGCTGAGCTTGGATTACTCTGGCCTGCTGTGTCTCCTGTTTCTGTGTCTGCAAACTGTGTGACTATTTCTGCCAACTTGTATGAAGTAATACAGGACTTTTCTATATCAAACCTGTGACTCCTGTGTTTTCATCGCACCCAAGCACAAGACGCTATATGAACTGTACTACATACATTACATTGGAATCTACTGGATTGCAGTACACTGACTAACCACCACAACTAAAGGCAGCCGTGGAGCGTTCCTACGTTGGTCCTAGACGCCTCGTCACAGCCTGAGAGGATAACTACTCCTAAAGATAGAAAGAGGAAAGCTATCTGCCCCAGAGCAGATCCCCAAAGACCATAGGAAGCCCCCAAACATGTAATGGCGGTTAGACAAGAGGAAATACAGACACAGACAGAAAATAGTATGAGCAAACGTTGGGGCCCAATCTGCCTAGACAGAAACGGATAGGAAGGATACTTACTGCAATCCAAAAAACCCTAAAAAAAAGCCAACGCTACTAATTGCAAAAACACCTGAGATCACACGACCTCTACCACCTAAATTAGTTCTCTGGTGTAACAAAACTCAGCCGCAGGCACTGAAAAAATTGGAAAAGGCAAATGAACAAACAACAGTGGCTCCAGAGGAACCGAGAGGGGCCCAAGCCCCCGGGGAGGGGAACCTGGCCAACCTCACAGAAATGCAGAGAAAAATGCAAATGGCAAGCACAAAAACAAAAAACAGAAAATATCTTATCTGAGAGCAGGAGAAGAGGCAAGACTCAGCAAGCTTCCAAGTGAACCAGGAAACAACGTTAAGACAGGAACAATTGATCACCGGCAACCATGATGGGGGAAACCTCCCTTATATCCAGCCAGTCTGTAATTCCTGATTGCTAATCCTCATTGAATGGTTCAGTACTGTTTGTAACCACTAGAGGGAGCTTCTGCTCAGAATTCATTTCTAAAACATTCATAACAGTAGCCCCTGTGAGGCAGTGACCCCTGTTACAGCTAGGGGGCACTGTATGTTTTCCCCGGATACGCACAGAGGCGTATTGAAGCTATGGGAATGCATCGCGGTCACAGGCGTAGCTGGGATTGCAATGGTGAAGCAGTGACTGATGTCACAGGTAGGGGTCTCCGCGCAGTCTCCCCAGGATATGCACGGCGGCGTACGAAGGCCATAGGATTGCATGGCAGTCACGGGCGTAGCTGTGACTGCAATGCAGATTAAAGATAAGTGTTAAGGTACTGTCACACTAAGCGATCGTACCAGCGATCACGACAACGACACGACCTGGCGAGATCGTTGGTGTGATCGCTATATGGTCGCTAGTAGCTTCCAAACAGGAAGATCTCATAAACGACACATCAGCGATCAGCGATCTGTATAATGACCTCGGCGGTCATTGGGACCTGTCACACAGCATGTATTGTTAAAGACTGAGCGCAACCTTTTTCACGCCCCTCAGCACAGATTGTTGGTCACTGTATGTCAAAAGTCACAGCTCTCGCTTAGTGATTGGACGTCCATGTCGTAAAAGACGACACAAGTGGTTCATACAAATTTCCAGCATCGTTCCATACTGCGTCCTGCTAGCTTTCTGCTTTGCAGCTACTGCGATCCAGTCTGTGCCGCTATTGCGTTTGCCCCGGATTCATTTTTTCAGGATCCCAAAAACGTCTTGTATAAATGTATAAAAGATGAAGCGCTGTTGCCACTCTGACAGGATCGCAAAACCCCACACACGATAGTATCCTCGCAACAACGCACAAAGGACTAGATGTTGTGGCCATCAATCGGAGCTGAGGGGCGTTAAAACCTAGTCCCGCCTGCGCCGCTGACATGAGTCACCATCGAGGTCGTTCGTCGTTCATAAAGGGTGTCAAACTCAGCGATTCAGGCTCACCAGCGGGACGCCAACGATCAAAAAATGGTCCAGAATGTTCGTGCACGATCAGCGACATCGCTGCTGCGTCATAAAATCGGTGTCGCTTAAGCGATATCGCTAGCGATCTCACCTAGTGTGACAGTACCTTTAGTCTTGGACATGCTAGTGTCCAAGGCATACGTAGAGAAAACCTGCTCTGGAATATTGTATGGTGAAACAGACTGCAGGATTCTAGTCATGCAGTCCGTTTCATTCCAGGCCGGGTTTTCCATGTGGCTGGAGGCCACAGGTTCCTTTGCTAAAAGTCCTGCAGGAAGGGCTTTAGGGAGTCTCAGGTGTCAGTGTCGGGTCCAGAGTGAGTTGGTGCTTGTTGCTGTGCAGAGCAGTTGGTGGTGCAGAGCACGGCCTGTGAGCGGAGCTAATAGGCCTGGCAGCCACAGCGTTCACAGTGACGCTGCCGCCCACGCTGACTGATCTCGGATGTGGATGTTTTGTACCTGGAGGTGAACTGGCGGTAGACAGTTCCTGTGCCCAGAGAAAGACTGGCGTGTGTAACTGCTGCAAATTGATGGATATGGTGCCCGGCTGCATCTGGAGGATATTAAGTGCTGTGTACGACTGTGTGCATAAGTAAGGAGACATTGATACAGAGGTGCGGTCACCCGCGGCAACTGGTCAGAGGTGGACTAGCCTGTGTAGTGAATGCAAACTAAAGGAGGCTGTGATTTAGAGGATGCCGTGTACTATGTAGTGCTATGAACTGGCGTGAACTGAACACTAACGATATGCACTTGTTGAACTGGACTTTAATGCTGTGAAGTAACACATTAAAGAGACTTTGTGCATGAACTTTGTGGGTCACTGCCTCTTCACTGCGTATTGGTGCTTCCGGTGCACTACACCCCAAAACAATATCATTCTTTAAACAACAACCTGTGCATTTCCTCTGTGCATGACTCTGGTTATAAATCAAAACATTAGATCGCCCTCTGACCAATGTTAGTGTATCGGTCCGTACACATGACCTCTTTTTTTCCTCCTTGGACAGAGTCTGTCCGAGGAAAAATATCGCTGCATGCCCTAGTTTGATCTAATATTCGGATTGCAGTCAGCCATACAAGTCAATCATTGGACTGTAGTCAGATGACATCTGAGTGCAGTTTGATTTCCACGGACTGACACCATGGAAGAAGATGGAGACATTTTTTTCTCCATCTTTTCCTCAGCTGAGGAATCGGATCACACCATGATCAACTCTGATCAAACACTGATCAAAGTGAGATTAGCATAATCTGATTCTCTTGGATGACAGAATACGCAGTTGTCTTCACCTGCCCTAAGGAGTAATCTTCTCTACTCTGAAAGAAATAATAATCCATTTTTCCCCACACGACTATAGCTGTGGTTCACACTTTTGCCACCTTGAATCTTGTCTATCTATCAAAAAAGTTTGGACTCTGTGTGTTTTCTTTCTTTCACTGTTGAGCAAATTCACCTTAAAAACAGGGCCATGCACTGAATAAATGCAGAGGTTGTTCATTAATCTTGATGAGGCTGTATATATCTGTATATAGATCTGTAGGAGCTTGTAGGAGGCTTTACTCACAGCTGAGCTGTCTGTATGGCAGGCTCAAATGTTTACATGATTGTCATCCCATTTTAATGAATTGTTCTCCCTCTCTTGCTGCTCTGCATTTTTATCTGACAGAAGTGAGTAATGAAAAGAAGATGCTGCTACTCTTCTATCAAACCTCTTCTGTGCAGACATAATTAACACCGCCAGATTTTCTAGCAGTTGTCACAAGCACCTGTCTATTCTGCCCCAGCGTCCTTCATACAGGTATTCTGTGATCAGAAGTATCATACACCCTCATATATTCCCCGTCATCTGGTTATTGCACTTTTTTATGACTGTTTTAATGACAATGATCAGCCACTCATAAACCCATGTAAGGCCTCATTCAGACATCAGTGATTCTTCAAAAACATTCTTGTGGTCAGCAGTGTTTTGCATCCGAGTTTCTTTAGCATCTGGTCATAGTGTCAGATTTTATCATGACGTAGGGGGTACCCGTGATTAGTGTGAGCCTTTATAACCAAAACCCAATTCCCCCTAAACCTCGTTCACAGATTAACTTTACCCCATAAATCTCCCTTTTTTTTTTTTTTAAAAGAAAAACACAAGACCCCAACTGGATTTAATAGCCACAGCAGCCTTTTATTAAACATAGCTTACAAACAAAATAATTTTTCAAACAATATCCTCCCGGGAGGGGTGGTCCTCGAAGCCCCAAAATATATCCACTGCAAATGCGCATTGTCCACCTTGGCCTCCAGGATAGGTTTTACCCCCAGCCACTATGCACCAGCTCAGTGGCCAATAGTAACCAATCCCGGCCAAATTAAACCTCTTAACAAGCCCCTTAATTTTTCCAAAACCGCGGGAATAATTGTCCCAACCACTTGAAATCACACAGGGGAGTCCAGGACCCCTTGAGATTCCCCCCCCCTCCAATCCGCCATTCCCCAATTCCACCAACTTCGAGGACCTCCCCCCACGCCCCACTGCCGTAACAAATATGCATTACTGGAATAGAATTTTGAGTCGTACCACTAAAACTATAAAAGGGAGGGTGGGTGGGAGCTTCTTTTCAGTTGAAGGGATCCACGTGTAATGGCTGCCGTTATAATATGGCTGATCCCTTTGAATATTAACCCTACGCTCCTCCCCTGACCCCTCCTACCTGCAAGCACTAACCTCCCCTTACTACCACCCATGTCTCTATGTTAACCCCTAATGCTGCCTGGGACCTATGGGCTCCCTATACTCCCACGTTACCCAGTCATGGTTGCCTCCCTCGATGGCCAGGGGCCCCGTACGGCCTCTCTTGACGTAGGGGGTACCCGTGATTCGTGTGAGCCTTTATAACCAAAACCCAACTTCCCCTAAACCTTGTTCACAGATTAACTTTACCCCATAAATCTCCCTTTTTTTTTTTTTTAAAAGAAAAACACAAGACCCCAACTGGATTTAATAGCCACAGCAGCCTTTTATTAAACATAGCTTACAAACAAAATAATTTTTCAAACAATATCCTCCCGGGAGGGGTGGTCCTCGAAGCCCCAAAATATATCCACTGCAAATGCGCAATGTCCACCTTGGCCTCCAGGATAGGTTTTACCCCCAGCCACTATGCACCAGCTCAGAGGCCAATAGTAACCAATCCCGGCCAAATGAAACCTCTTAACAAGCCCCTTAATTTTTCCAAAACCGCGGGAATAATTGTCCCAACCACTTGAAATCACACAGGGGGAGTCCAGGACCCCTTGAGATTCCCCCCCCCTCCAATCCGCCATTCCCCAATTCCACCAACTTCGAGGACCTCCCCCCACGCCCCACTGCTGTAACAAATATGCATTACTGGAATAGAATTTTGAGTCGTACCACTAAAACTATAAAAGGGAGGGTGGGTGGGAGCTTCTTTTCAGTTGAAGGGATCCACGTGTAATGGCTGCCGTTATAATATGGCTGATCCCTTTGAATATTAACCCTACGCTCCTCCCCTGACCCCTCCTACCTGCAAGCACTAACCTCCCCTTACTACCACCCATGTCTCTATGTTAACCCCTAATGCTGCCTGGGACCTATGGGCTCCCTATACTCCCACGTTACCCAGTCATGGTTGCCTCCCTCGATGGCCAGGGGCCCCGTACGGCCTCTCTTGACGTAGGGGGTACCCGTGATTCGTGTGAGCCTTTATAACCAAAACCCAACTTCCCCTAAACCTTGTTCACAGATTAACTTTACCCCATAAATCTCCCTTTTTTTTTTAAAAGAAAAACACAAGACCCCAACTGGATTTAATGGCCACAGCAGCCTTTTATTAAACATAGCTTACAAACAAGATAATTTTTCAAACAATATCCTCCCAGGAGGGTGGTCCTCGAAGCCCCAAAATATATCCACTGCAAATGCGCAACGTCCACCTTTGCCTCCAGGATAGGTTTTACCCCCAGCCGCTATGCACCAGCTCGGAGGCCAATAGTAACCAATCCCGGCCAAATGAAACCTCTTAATAAGCCCCTTAATTTTTCCAAAACCGCGGGAATAATTGTCCCAACCACTTGAAATCACACAGGGAGAGTCCAGGACCCCTTGAGATCCCCCCCTCCAATCCGCCATTCCCCAATTCCACCAACTTCGAGGACCTCCCCCCACGCCACTCACATAAATGTTCTGACCCCCTTAAACATTTATGTCCCTCCAAACTCTCAGACCTGTTTCAATCCCTTCCTGGATGGCCAGGCACCACATATCGGTGCCGACAGCATTGAGATGAACCCCATCAGTTCTCCAAAATTCCCCCACTCCCGACTCCAGCTCCCTGTGGCGCACCACGACCGCACCATTTCTCGCCATAAAATGAGACACGGCCCTATTTACCTTAATTCGGGCTATATTAACCCCTTCAACAGAGCGAGCCCCCCGCCAGACCTTCCTGGGGATAATATCTGACCACACTGCTAAAAGCTTGGGAAACATCGCCCAAAGCCTCAGGAAATCGAACTTGATGTCCCTGATCAATTCCCTGCAAGGCCTTTTGGCCAAATCGTTCCCACCTAGATGTAAAACCATCACATCGGGAGCCCTGTCCAAACGCACAAAACGGTGAAATTCTTGTAAAAATTGACTTCAGACCATCCCGCGTTTACCGATTCAACGCAGAATCACCGACTCCTGCGGGATGCCCAGCTGACGCCCGTCCGGACGAACCGCTGCCCGTATCGCGACCCAAAACACGAAAGAGTGTCCCATTATCCAAATAAGCCGCTGACCGCCGTCTGAAACAAAACAACAAAACATTCTTTTAAGCAAGGGTTCCAAAATAAACAGACCACATTCTTAAATCAGATTCGGGCGGATATATGACCTAAACCTTGTTGATTCCCACCGCCCAATCCTTTTCACCACCTCCTCTCCTAAACCCCTCCTGGCCGCCTCTGTGGCAGCTCCGATCCTAAAAGAGTGCCCATTATAGTCCTTCGCCGAAATGCCCCCTAACTCCAGACAACGCCTAAATATCGCCAAGAACTGGAAACGTGATAAAAAGGAACCGTCCTCATGTGACAAAAATGGGTTATGCAACGCGCCCCCCCGCCTCATAAATTCACTTACGCAAACCGCCGGGCACACAGGTGACCCTGTAACCCCAAATAGCACCACTCTACAACCCTTTCCTTCCACATCTGTTTTGGATGACCGAATAAACACCACCACTCTATCACTATAAACATCCAAATCTTCCCTCAGCAGACCCCCTTTCTTTAACTTGGATGGGCTAACCAGCTCCCCCAAACGAAATGCCCCAAAGAAAGCCAATGCAAAAGCTGCCTTAAATAGATCTATCTCCCAATGTGACGAACATACTACTGGCAATTGATTACCCAGAACTAATAACACTTCATATGAAACTGGGCGTCTCATATCCAACGCTCTCCAACCCTTCGTCCAGCCCTTCACCGCTTGAAGCACTAAAAAGGACTTTGTCACATCACTGAGACCTCTAACCTTGAAACCAAAAGCAAGACCTGCTAACAACTTGTTCAGTTTCGACACTGACCAACCCGATTCCCTACAATGTCCAACCAGCAACAACAATCTGCTCTCATCCTCCATCCCTTCTCCCAACGAAACCCTCCAACCTTCCCAAATACTCCAGGCCTGCCCGTACTGCCTCCATGACCTGCTTGACAAGGACTTCGAAAACAAATGCCCTACTGCACGCAAGGAAGATTCCACAACTCCATTGGACACTCCATGCCTGACGAATCCGCTTGAGGTGCCAGCTCCCGGAAAAGTTCCCACTGTAAATTGGAAAGAGCAACAATGACAGGATTAAACACCACTGATCTGACCTCTGCCACAACCCATAGGTTAAGATTTAATCCCAACATGACCAAACGTTGTAACATTTTCACAACCGCAGGGATGCCGATGACAATGAATTCACCGCAGTTACCACTCCTTCCAGCACGCAAGGAAAGCGAATCTTCCTATTTTTTATCCTCCCACCCCACAAGGACAGTGCCACTACAATAGGAAACAGGTGAGTCAAAACCTGGTTTGATAGCAGGTCCTGTTCTTTCCAAGAAGAAGGCCAATCCGCCACTAACCAACTACCATGGAAAAACAAGCAAAAACCACGACCTTCCATCGTCGTCCAGTATAACCCCAAAGTATCCGCATTCACTACTGGCTGGATCCAGATAGATTTTCCATTGTAGATTTCCAAAAATTTTGCCCAAACCACCAAATCTTCACGCAATTCTTTCTTCAACCTAATGAAATGTACTGGGGATCTCACTCCCACTGTTGCCAGTGACAACCTCCGACAAAAAGCCCTGCCCATAGGCATAATTCTGCATGCAAAATTTAGCTTGCCCAGTAACGATTGCAAGTCACATAAAGATATTTTCTTCGAACTTCGGGCTCTCAACACCTCCTCCCGCAACGCGATCACCTTCTCATCAGGCAATCTACACTCCATTGCCAAAGTATCTATTTCAATTCCCAGAAAACTCAATGTAGTCACTGGCCCCATCGTTTTCTCAGCTGCTAGGGGCACCCCAAACCTTTTTTCCAAACTCTCCATTGTATGTAGTAACAATGAGCAATTAGAACTCTGAGCAGGACCGACAAACAAGAAGTCATCGAGGTAATGAATGCATGACCCCAGACCGGACACTTGTTTCACAGCCCACTCCAAAAACGTGCTGAACGTTTCAAAATAAGCACAAGAAAGAGAACAGCCCATAGGAAGACACCGGTCGACAAAAAATCCTCCATCCCAAAAACAACCCAACAAGTGCAGGCTGTCAGGGTGTACTGGCAGTAGCCGAAATGCGGCTTCTATGTCAGTCTTAGCCAACCATGCTCCTCGTCCACATAACCTCACCCAATCCATGGCTGCGTCAAATGATGTATAAAGCACCGAGCACAGTTGTGGATCAATGCCGTCATTTACCGAAGATCCTTTTGGGAAGGACAAGTGATGGATCAGCCTGAACTTATTGGGCTCTTTTTTCGGGACCACACCCAGAGTGGAAACCCTCAAATTACTGATGGGGGAGCAAAGGAAATGGGCCCTCCATTCTACCCAGGGAAACCTCTTTCTTTAACTTATCAGTGACGATGTCCGGGAACTGCAATGCTGATTTTAAATTCTTCTTGGAAAAACGAACCATTGATTCGACTGACGGAATCTTGAAACCATCTCTAAAACCCTCTCTTAATAAAGTAGCTGCCGCTGTATCAGGGTATCTACTTAGAAATCCCTCCATCGCGTCCAGTTGAACTGGCGTCACTCCTTTTTTCAACGCCGTCGCCTCCCTTCTGTCTGCCCCCTCTAAAACATTTTGATGCTCCATGTGCGCCTCCACAAGCTGAACACTCGTGTTTAAACTTGCATTTCTCCCCAAACTTGCATAACCCCTCATTGAACGCAAAGCACAGTCCTTTTTGCATGACCACTGAGTGTCCCGACTGTCCCTGACCCCCAGTGCCCCCTGGAAAAGGCTGACTACCTTGACCCATCCTGGATGGAACCATAACCCTCATCCAAAGAGCTATATCTTTATGATCCCACCGAATGCTTGGTCGAACTGCTTTACGCTGACGGAATTGTTCGTCATACCTTAACCAGCCCTGACCCCCGTAAACCCGATATGCCTCACCTATTGCATCCATGTAACAAAAAAGTCCCGAACAATTCTCCGGGGCTTTCTCATCAATTACGCTAGCTAAAATGGCAAATGCTTGCAGCCAATTAGAGAAGGTTCTGGGAATTAACCGGTACCTCCTCTTTTCCTCGTCTTCCCTCTTATTATCCTCCCTCCGCAACCTATCTAAATTAAAACGTTCTAAGGGAAGTAATGAAAATATCTCTATATACTCCCCTTTCCAGATCCTTTCCCTAACCTCTTGCTTCAGGTGTGCTCCCAATGGCCCTTCGAAACAAACATAGACCTCTCCCTTTGCTGAATCGTCCAGCCGCACTGTTTCCTCCTTCTCCTTATCACTACCCCCCGCTACAGGCGACAATGCCAACTCCGCTGATGGACCAGTAGCACCTGACGACGCCGTAGCTCCCTCTGCAGACGCCAATATCCCGTCCTGTGGAAACACCCTGCTAGGTCCCCCAACCCCTCCTGATAAAACTCCAACCCCTAAAGCATCCCTAACACTTCCCATCCAGGCGGCGGACGGCGATAGCCCACCTTGCACGTCTCCGCTCCCCCATAACATAGCTAAATCTCTGAGCCCATGCAAAATTAACCCAAAACCCCCGCTAACGCCCCCAGAAAACATATCCTGGCTCCTATTCCCCTGCGAAGCTAACGGAGGGTTATGATAAATTAAATGATCGCTCTCACCTAGCTGCCCAGGCGCTGTGAACCCGGCAGCCGAAGATCCTGTATCCTGCAGCAGGTTACCCTGATTTGAACTCCTTCTGCGCTGATCCTCAGACGAAGCAATAGCTCCCAGGACTCCCTGTCCCACAGACAGCCGACTGATAGCAGGAGGAGTGCCAGCCATCTGTGCAGGGAGCCCCAGAGCCGACGCTGCTGTAGCTGTAGTTTCAGGACCAAGGCCAGCGTCCTGCTGCCCGTGTAGATGAGCGCTCTGTAACTCTAGCAGTGTGGACACAGCACTGCCAGCCCTGGAGTCAGACGGCCCCCCCTGCGCTGCAGAAGGCCCCCGCAGGCTTGTGGAGCTCGATCCAGGTGAGTCCTGCTGTGTGCAGGACAGCGCGCTCCCTGCTAGGCCAGCCGACTGCCGCCCGCTGCGTCCCCCACGCTGAGAGGCCTGTTGGTAAGGCCCCCGCCTCCTTGCTTCACTCACTCTGCGCCGAGCAGGCCCACAAACTCCACTTGTGCCTGCCGCACGTCAGCGTGGACCTGCTGCCTGCACACTGAGCCGGAGGGTCCCTTGAGGGGCTCCTACGTCGGCGCTGGGCACGGGTGGTGATCTCGGGGCTTAAGGGCGCCGGAGGCCTAGACCTCAGTGGCCGGCGCCCGTCAGAAGGGACCTGGGCATCATCCGTCACCACACCATGCAGCAGGCCACTCACAGATTGCTGCAGCCATGCTGTGCCCTGAGTGCCCGCCGCATCATGCAGTCTCTGCAGCAGGGCCTCAACGTCCATAGCTATCAGGTACCACAGAGCTTCTTTTCAGTTGAAGGGATCCACGTGTAATGGCTGCCGTTATAATATGGCTGATCCCTTTGAATATTAACCCTACGCTCCTCCCCTGACCCCTCCTACCTGCAAGCACTAACCTCCCCTTACTACCACCCATGTCTCTATGTTAACCCCTAATGCTGCCTGGGACCTATGGGCTCCCTATACTCCCACGTTACCCAGTCATGGCGGCCTCCCTCGATGGCCAGGGGCCCCGTACGGCCTCTCTTCAATTTTTCATTAGTGATTTTCTGGTATGAAAAAATTAAATTAAATTGCATATCTTCACCTATCCTTTCCAATGTGACTCACAAACCGCACACTGATGCCATCCGTGCGCTGTCCATGTGATTCTTGTATGTATGTATTTTGATCCGAGACTCAAACTCGGATAAGTCCCCATGATTCTTTGCAAACAACTGTCTGCAAAAAAAGAACTGACATGTGAACAGCCACATAGATAGTCAACTGGAATCTGTGTGGCACAAAGATGTCTTTCCTGACAATGCCAGATGCTGGTTTGATCATTTAAATTCCATCTTGGTGAAGGGGCCGGTATCTGTCTGTGATCTGTACAACAGTACATACTCACAGAAATTGATTCTCCTTGATGTATGGTCTCCATTGAAATTCAAACTTAGGGTAGACAGTAGCCTTAGGCTGGTTTCACACTAGCGTTTGACCGACCTGCGTCGGTCTGCTCACGGCCACAAGTCATTAAACACAAATGAACAAAGGACAGACACACAATGATTAATTACCCTGCCCTGCAGTAAATAAATAAATAGTATAGTGCATGAAACTAATATACAATATTTAGTTAACAAATTTTTTGATAAAAAAAAAAATGCGAAAGCCATCCCACCTCGTCACGGTGATTTGAATAGGGACAGTCCTAACTCTAATATTAAAAATCTTGCCATTTGTCAAGTGACATGTATGTGGATAAGGGCTGAGATGGGCAGAGATGGACTGAGCCCAACTAGTAGACCCACAGCTATGAGAGACCACGTCCATAATGCTCAGCTCAAAGAAAGGCAGGCCACACCTTTATATGCACATGATGCAAATAGACAGAAAAAAACCCCAAAGGTGTAAACTGGGATATAAATTGGCGTTCATGTAGCATTTAAGTGCACTTTCACACTGGCCACTGAACAGAAAAAAACAATGACAGAAACAGAATGATTACCGTATATACCCGAGTATAAGCCGACGCCCTAATTTTGCCACAAAAAACTGGGAAAGCTTATTGACTCTAGTATAATCCTAGGGTGGAAAATGTAGCAGCTACTTGTAAATTTAAAAAATAAAAATAGATACCAATAAAAGTAAAATTATTTGAGACATCAGTAGGTTAAATGTTTTTGAATATCCATATTTAATCAGGAGCCCCATATAATGCTCCATACAGTTCATGATGGCCCCATAAGATGCTCCATACAAAATACGCCCCATATAATGCTGCACAAAGGTTAGTAATGGCCCCATAAGATGCTCTATAGAATATGCCCCATATGCTGCTGCTGCAAATAAAAAAAAAAAGACAAACTCGCCTCTCGTCGCTGGGGGCCAGGTGCCGGTGTCCTGAGCAGGCGGGGACACCGGCACGCTATGGGGGCCAGGTGCCGGTGTCAACGATATTGCGATATTCACCTGTCCCCGTTCCACCGCCGCGCGCGCTTTAACCATGTCATCATCGCGCCCTCTGACCTGAACGTCACAGCCAGAGGACGCAGAGGACAGAGAGGCACGCGGCGGTGGAATGGGGACAGGTGAATATAGCATGGCTCCCCCGTCCTTCCCGTCATACTCACCCCCTTCTGGCGCGTCTCTGCAGCCCCTGCTTCTCCCATGGTCTCTGGCGCCACAGCTCTTGCTTCCTCCAGCGGTCATGTGGTACCGCTTATTAATATGTGCATATTCATGACTTTAATGAGCGGTGCCACGTGACCGCTGAACACAGGCGCCGGGTCCATGGGAGAAGCAGGGGGGCTGCAGAGACCGTGCCAGGAGGGGGTGAGTATATGTGACTGCCTCGATTCCCCTCCCCCACCGACCCCCTGGTATATGACTCAAGTATAAGCCGAGAGGAGCACTTTCAGCCCTAAAAAATGGGCTGAAAATCTCAGCTTATACTCCAGTATATACTGTAAATACCCTGCCTTCAGTAACTAAATAAATAGCATTGTGCATGAAAATAATATACGGTACTTAGTTGACATTTATGTGTGTATATGTGTATATATTGTGTATATGTATATACAGTGGGGGAAATAAGTATTTGATCCCTTGCTGATTTTTTAAGTTTGCCTACTGACAAAGACATGAACAGTCTATAATTTTAAGGGTAGGTTAATTTTAACATTGAGAGATAGCATATCAAAAATAATAAACAAGAAAATCACATTGTATAAATAATATAAATTTATAAACCTTTCTTGGCAAGCACAGCAGTCAGACGTTTTCTGTAGTTGATGATGAAGTTTGCACACATGTCAGGAGGAATTTTGGTCCACTCCTCTTTGCAGATCATCTCTAAATCATTAAGATTTTGAGGCTGTCACTTGGCAACTTGGAGCCTCAACTCCTTCTGTAAGTTTTCTGTGGGGTTAAGGTCTGGATTCTGGCTAGGCCACTCCATGACCGTAATGTGCTCTTTTTGAGCCACTCCTTTGCTGCCTTGGCTGTATTTTTTGGGTCATTGTCTTGCTGGAAGACCCAGCCACAACCCATTTTTAATGTCCTGGTGGAGGGAAGGAGGTTGTCACTCAGGATTTTACGGTATATGACTCCATCCATTCTCCCACTGATGCGGAGAAGTAGTCCTGTGCCAGTAGCAGAGAAACACTCCCAAAACATAAAGTTTTCACCTCCATACTTGACAGTGGGGACGGTGTTCTTTGGGTCATAGGCAGCATTTCTCTCCCTCCAAACACGGCGAGGTGAGTTAATGTCAAAGAGCTCAATTTTTGTCTAATCTGATCACAGCATCTTCTCTCAATCACTCAGAGAATCATCCAGGTGCTTATTGGCAAACATCAGACGGGCCTGCACATGTGCCTTCTTGAGCAGTGGGTCCTTGCGGGCACTGCAGGATTTTAAACCTTTACAGCGTAATGTGTTACCAATGGTTTTCCCGGTGACTGTGGTCCCAGCTGCCTTGAGATCATTAACAAGTTCCCCATGTAGTTTTAGGCTGATCTCTCACCTTCCTCATGATCAAGGATAGCCCACGAGATGACATTTTGCATGGTGCCCCAGATCAATGTCGATTGACAGTCATTTTGTATTTCTTTCATTTTCTTACTATTGCACCAACAGTTGTCTCCTTCTCACCCAGCGTCTTCCTTATGGTTTTGTAGCCCATTCCAGCTTTGTGCAGGTCTATGATCTTGTCCCTGAAATACTTACAAAGATCTTTGGTCTTGCCCATGTTGTAGAGGTTAGAGTCTGACTGATTAATTGAGTCTGTGGACAGGAGTCTTTTATAAAGGTGACTATGTAAGACAGCTGTCTTTAATGCAGGTAACGAGTTGATTAGGAGCGTCTAACTGGAGCCAGAACTATTAATGGTTGGTAGGGGATCAAATACTTATTTCTCACTGCAAAATGCAAACAAACTTATATAATTTATACAATGTGATTTTTTGGATTTTATTTTTGATATTCTATCTCTCAATGTTAAAATTAACCTACCCTTAAAATTATAGACTGTTCAGTGGGCAAACTTACGAAAACAGCAGGGGATCAAATACTTATTTCTCCCACTGTGTATATATGTGTGTGTGTGTGTGTGTGTGTGTATGTGTATATATATATACATACATATATAGATAGATAGATATACACTATATAGATATATTGATAGATATATCTATATATAGATATTTGTATACATACACAGTATACGTGTATCAATATTCACAGTGAAAATAGGAAAAAAATTGTGAAATTAAGATAAAAATCCCCCCCCATATTTAAGAAAAATATAAGATTTTGTTTCATACATATACATTTTATCATATATTAACATTTAACCTCCGCAGCCAATATTCAATATTACTTTTGCATTTTTCCCTCTACTTTATACAGGGCAATCCTTTAGAAAAACCTGTTAGAGGCTGCAAGAAACTTGAGACTGGGGAGTACAGGTCCTTCTCAAAAAATTAGCATATAGTGCTAAATTTCATTATTTTCCATAATGTAATGATTACAATTAAACTTTCATATATTTTAGATTCATTACACACCAACTGAAATTTGTCAGGTCTTTTATTGTTTTAATACTGATGATTTTGGCATACAACTCCTGATAACCCAAAAAACCTGTCTCAAAAAATTAACATATTTCAACCATCCAATAAAATAAAAGTGTTTTTTAAAAACAAACAAAAAAAACATCAAATAATAAAGTTCAGTTATGCACTCAATACTTGGTCGGGAATCCTTTTGCAGAAATGACTGCTTCAATGCGGCGTGGCATGGAGGCAATCAGCCTGTGACACTGCTGAGGTGTTATGGAGGCCCAGGATGCTTCGATAGCGGCCTTAAGCTCATCCAGAGTGTTGGGTCTTGCGTCTCTCAACTTTCTCTTCACAATATCCCACAGATTCTCTATGGGGTTCAGGTCAGGAGAGTTGGCAGGCCAATTGAGCACAGTAATACCATGGTCAGTAAACCATTTACCAGTGGTTTTGGCACTGTGAACAGGTGCCAGGTCGTGCTGAAAAATGAAATCTTCATCTCCATAAAGCATTTCAGCCGATGGAAGCATGAAGTGCTCCAAAATCTCCTGATAGCTAGCTGCATTGACCCTGCCCTTGATGAAACACAGTGGACCAACACCAGCAGCTGACATGGCACCCCACACCATCACTGACTGTGGGTACTTGACACTGGACTTCAGGCATTTTGGCATTTCCTTCTCCCCAGTCTTCCTCCAGACTCTGGCACCTTGATTTCCGAATGACATGCAAAATTTGCTTTCATCAGAAAAAAGTACTTGGGACCACTTAGCAACAGTCCAGTGCTGCTTCTCTGTAGCCCAGGTCAGGCGCTTCTGCCGCTGTTTATGGTTCAAAAGTGGCTTTACCTGGGGAATGCGGCACCTGTAGCCCATTTTCTGCACACGCCTGTGCACGGTGGCTCTGGATGTTTCTACACCAGACTCAGTCCACTGCTTCCTCAGGTCCCCCAAGGTCTGGAATCGGTCCTTCTTCACAATCTTCCTCAGGGTCCGGTCACCTCTTCTCGTTGTACAGCGTTTTCTGCCACATTGTTTCCTTCCAACAGACTTCCCATTGAGGTGCCTTGATACAGCACTCTGGGAACAGCCTATTTGTTGAGAAATTTCTTTCTGGGTCTTACCCTCTTGCTTGAGGGTGTCAATGATGGCCTTCTTGACATCAGTCAGGTCGCTAGTCTTACCCATGATGGGGGTTTTGAGTAATGAACCAGGCAAGGAGTTTTTAAAAGCCTCAGGAATCTTTTGCATGTGTTTAGAGTTAATTATTTGATTCAGAAGATTAGGGTAATAGGTCGTTTAGAGAACCTTTTCTTGATATGCTAATTTTTTGAGACAGGTTTTTTGGGTTATCAGGAGTTGTATGCCAAAATCATCAGTATTAAAACAATAAAAGACCTGACAAATTTCAGTTGGTGTGTAATGAATCTAAAATATATGAAAGTTTAATTGTAATCATTACATTATGGAAAATAATGAAATTTAGCACTGTATGCTAATTTTTTGAGAAGGACCTGTAGGTTCACCTTCCATCAGGATAAAGACCCTAAACATACTGCTAGAACTGCAATGGATGGATTAGATCAGAGCATATTCATGTGTGTGAATGGCCCAGTGAAATCCCAGGCCTAAATTTCATCAAGAACCTGTGGCAAGAATTACAAATTGCTTTTCACAGATGCATTCATCCAATCTCACTGAGCTAGAGCTAGCTTGCAAAGAAGAATGGTCAAGAATGTTATCATCCAGATGTGCAAAGCTGGTAGAGACATACCCCAAAAGACTTTCCGCAGTAATTGCAGCAAAAGATGATCCTACAAAGTATGACACTATACAGGGGCTGGATACAAATGCACATCACAGTTTTCAGATTTATATTGAAAAAACATGTATCATTACCTTTACACTTAACAAATATTTGCTACTTTGTGTTAGTATATCTCATAAAATCCAGATAAAATTCATATAGGTTTGTGGGTGTAACATAAAAAAAAATGTGGAAGAGTTCACTGGATATGAATACTTTTTCAAAGTACTGTATTTTTATATACAATAGTGCTGTATGTGATGACTCAAGTGGTTTCTCAACTGATTTTTGGGTCTGATGTGACACTGACAGTGCAAAAGTGAGTTGAGTGACATGCAAATGGGTGGTGCATGTCAAAATGTAGGAATTGCTATTGTGTTAAGACATGATACCTTGAGATGTGGAGCGTCGTCCTGTAGTACCGCAGAGGAAGGATACAGCACAGTGAAAATGGTTTCGTACAGTATTGAGTGTATGGTGAATGGGACAGCAGAGAAGTACAGGCAGTGGCACAAGTCAGCACGCTGCGATTCACAAGGGATGAGCCAGGGTTCATCTGTAAATAAGAGGGTGTTGGAAGAGTTGATTGTTCCATAGGAACATTACAACTAAAGCACCTCCCATATCGAAAGAATCTTTAACCCCTTACTGCCATCAGACGTACTATCCCATCCATGGTACCTGGGCCCGTATGACCATGGACGGGATAGTACGTCTCGTGCGATCGGACGCACTCCCGGGGGGAGCGCAGCCGATCGCGGCCGGGTGTCAGCTGATTATCACAGCTGACACCCGGCACTATGTGTCAGGAGTGGTCATGGACCGCTCCCGGCACATTAACCCCTGGCACACCGCGATCAAACATGATCGCGGTGTACTGGGGGCACAGGGGAGGATCGCGCAGTGAGGGGGCTCCCTGCGCGCCCCCTGAGACCCTCAGAGCAGCGCGATGTGTCGCGCTGTTCCGAGGGTCCTTCCTCCCTGCAGGACCCGGATCCAAGATGTCGCTGGGGTCCATCCGGGTCCTGCAGGGAGGCGGCTTCCTCAGTGCCTGCTGAGAGCAGGCACTGAGAAGCCTGCAGCGGTGCCAGAGCGATCGCTGGTGTGACAGAGTGCTGTGCACACTGTCACACCAGCGATCTGCTAAAATACTGTGATATCCCACCCTGGGACAAAGTAAAAAAGTTAAAAAAATAAAAATAAAAATTGTTTAAAAAAATCATAAAAAAAAAAATATATATTCCCCAATAAATTCATTTTTTCAAACCAAAACAATAAAAGTACACATATTTGGTATCGCCGCGTCCGTAATAACCCCCCTATAAAACTGTCCCACTAGTTTACCCCTTTAGTGAACCTCTTAAAAAAAAAAAAAAAAAAAAGCAAAAAATCAATGCTTTATCATCATACCGCCAAACAAAAAGTGGAATAACACGCGATCAAAAAGACGGATATAAATAAGCATGGTACTACTGAAAACGTCATCTTGTCCGCAAAAAACGAGCCACCATACAGCATCATCAGCAAAAAAATAAAAAAATTATAGCTCGCAGAATAAAGCGATGCAAAAATAATAATTTTTTTATATAAAATTGTTTTTATTGTATAAAAGCGCCAAAACATAAAAAAATGACATAAATGAGATATCGCCGTAATCGTACTGACCCGAAGAATAAAACTGCTTCATCAATTTTACCACACGCGGAACGGTATAAACGCCTCCCCCAAAAGAAATTCATGAATTGCTGATTTTTGTTCATTCTAACCTCCCAAAAATCGAAATAAAAAGCGATCAAAAAATGTCACATGCTCAAATATGGTACCAATAAAAATGTCACCTCGTCCTGCAAAAAATAAGACCTCACATGACTCTGTGGGCCAAAATATACAAAAATTATAGCTCTCAAAATGTGGTGATGCAAAAACTATTTTTTGCAATAAAAAGCTTCTTTTAGCGTGACAGCTGCCAATCAGAAAAACCCGCTATAAATAGTAAATCAAACCCCCCTTTATCACCCCCTTAGTTAGGGAAAAATAATAAAATTAAAAAAAAGTATTTATTTCCATTTTCCATTAAGGTTAGGGTTGCGGCTAAAGTTAGGGTTAGGGTTGGCGCTAAAGTTAGGATTAGGGTTAGGGTTGGGATTAGGGTTATGGGTGTGTTAGGGTTAGGTTTGTGGTTAGGGTTGGGACTAGTGTTAGGGGTGTGTTGGGGTTAGGGTTGGAGTTAGAATTGGGGGGTTTCCGCTGTTTAGGCACATCAGGGGCTCTCCAAATGTGACATGGCGTCTGATCTCAATTCCAGCCAATTCTGCATTGAAAAAGTCAAACGGTGCTCCTTCACTTCTGAGCTCTGCCATGCGCCCAAACAGTAGTTTACCCCCGCATATGGGGTATCAGCGTACTCTGGACCCCAAGAGTTATTGTGCAATTTGTCCTATTTCTTCTGTTACCCTTGGGAAAATAAAAAACTGGGGGTAAAAATATAATTTTTTTTTTAAAAAAATTATTTTTTTGTTTTTACGACTGTACGTTATAAACCTCTGTGAAGCACTTGGGGCTTCATAGCGCTCACCACACATCTAGATAAGTTCCTTGTGGGGTCTATTTTCCAAAATGGGGTCACTTGTGGGGGGTTTCCACTGTTTAGGCGCATCAGGGGCTCTCCAAATGCGACATGACGCCCCAGACCATTCCATCAAAGTCTGCAATCCAAAACGTCACTACTTCCCTTCCGAGCCCCAACGTGTACCCATACAGTAGTTTTCTCCCACATATTGGGTATCAGCGTACTCATGACAAATTGGACAACAACTTTTGGGGTCCAATTTCTCCTGTTACCCTTGTGAAAATAAAATATTGGGGACGAAAAAATCATTTTTGTAAAAAAAAAAAAAAGATTTTTATTTTACAGCTGTATGTTATAAACTTCTGTGAAGCATTTCGGGGTTCAAAGTGCTCACCACACATCTAGATAAGTTCCTTGAGTGGTCTAGTTTCCAAAATGGTGTCATTTGTTGGGGGTTTCCACTGTTTAGGCAGATCAGGAGCTCTCCAAACACAACATGGCATCCAGCCAATTCTGTATTGAAAAAGTCGAACGGCGCTCCTTCCCTTCCAAACTCTGTCATGCACCTAAACAGTGGTTTACCCCCACATATGGGGTATCAGCGTACTCAGGACAAATTGCACAATAACTTTTGGAGTCTTGTTACCCTTGGGAAAATAAAAATTGGGGTGAAAAGATCATTTTTGTGGAAAAAATATGATTTTTTAATTTTACGGCTCTACGTTATAAACTTGTGTGAAGCACTTTGGGGTTCAAATTGCTCACCAAAGATCTAGATAAGTTCCTTAGGGGGTCTAGTTTCCCAAATGGAGTCACTTGTGGGGGGTTTCCACTGTTTAGGCACATCAGAGGCTCTCCAAATGCAACATGGCGTCCAATCTCAATTCCAGCCAATTTTGTTTGGAAAAAGTCAAATGGTGCTCTTTCCATTCCGAGCTCTGCTGTGCGCCCAAACAGTGGTTCCCCACCACATATGGGGTATCAGCGTACTCAGGACAAATTGGATATCAACTTTTGTGATCCAATTTCTCCTGTTACCCTTGGGAAAATAAAAAATTAGTGACTAAAAGATAATTTTTGTGGGAAAAAAATAGGATTTTTTATTTTCATGCTCGGGCATTATAAACTTGTGTGAAGCACTTGGGGGTTCAAAGTGCTCACCAAAGATCTAGATAAGCTCCTTAGGGGGTCTAGTTTCCAAAATGGGGTCACTTGTGGGGGGTTTCCACTGTTTAGGCACATCTGGGGCACTGCAAACGGAACATGGCCCCATCAATGTCTGCATTCCAAAACGTTACTACTTCCTTTCCAAGCCCTGTCGTGCGCCCAAACAGTTTCCCCCCCCCCACATATGGGGTATCAGCGTACTCAGGACAAATTGGACAACAACTTTTGGGGTCCAATTTTTGTGGAAAATTGTTTTTTTTATTTTTCAGACCCAGGCATTATAAACTTTTGTGAAACACTTGGGGGTTCAAAGTGCTCACAACAGATCTAGATAAGTTCCTTAGGGGGTCTAGTTTCCAAAATGGTGTCACTTGTGGGGGGTTTCCACTGTTTAGGAACATCAGGGGCACTCCAAACACGACATGGCGTCCAATCTCAATTCCAGCCAATTTTAGTTTGAAAAAGTCAAACGCCGCTCCTTCCCTTACGAGCTCTGCCGTGTGCCCAAACAGTGGTTTTCCTCCACATATTGGCTATTGGCGTACTCAGGAGAAATTGCACAACAACTTTATCTGTCCATTTGCTTCTTTTACCCTTGTGAAAATAAAAAAAAAGTTTGTAATAGATCATTTTTGTGGCTAAAAAGTTAAATATTCATTTTTTCCTTCCACGTTGCTTCAGCTCCTGTGAAGCACCTGAAGGGTTAATAAACTTCTTGAATGTGGTTTTGAGTACCTTGAGGGGGGCAGTTTTTAGAATGGTGTCACTTTTGGGTATTTTCTGCTATATAGACCCCTCAAAGTGACTTCAAATATGAGGTAGTCCCTAAAAAAAATGGCTTTCTAAATTTTGTTGTAAAAATGAGAAATTGCTGGTCAACTTTTAACCCTTATAATTTCCTAAGAAAAAAAAAAATTTGGTTCCAAAATTGTGCTGATGTAAAGTAGACATGTGGGAAATGTTATTTCTTAACTATTTTGTGTGACATATTTCTCTGTTTTAAGGGAATAAAAATTCAAAGTTTGAAAATTGCAAAATTTTCAAAATTTTCGCCATATTTGCGTTTTTTTCAAAAATAAACGCAAGGTATATTGAAGAAATTTTACCACTAACGTGAAGTACAATATGTCACGAGAAAACAGTCTCAGAATCGCGAAGATCCATTGAAGCGTTCCAGAGTTATAACCTCATAAAGAGACAGTTGTCAGAATTGTAAAAATTGGCCCGGTCATTAACGTGCAAACCACCCTTGGGGGTTAAGGAGTTAAATAAAAGTGAATTTATCTTCATGAAGACCTGTGTCACGTCAGTGGCCGATTGTGGATACCATGGCTCTGGCCCCACCACCTGCACCTTTACATCACTCTGAGATCCCACATCTAAACCCTAAGACGGAATACATCTTTGGAAACAAATCTTGCCTATAACATTTCAATCCACAAAAAGGAACAACTGAACACGAACTATCTTAGAAATGTAGCACACATATCAAAAATAGGTTTTCTACTAAATTTTCTCCTGTGTCTCCATGACAACTTCTTCTTGTGTCCCAGAAAAATTTCACCCCCTACCGTTTGTGTTTCATCCTTGGCACAGCACAGTACCCATCTTTTTTATGACACATTAATAGATAGAATTGTCACCTAAAATCAGCTGCCAAAACCCCATGGGAACGTATATACAGTATTATATCTCAACAAAGCGACTGCTGAGACACCGTTGTTCTATGTTCAGTAAAGTAAATTGTTTGCATAATTTACCATATATTTTACCCAAAATAAAATATGGCTTAGCTAATAATTTCAGCATGAAGTTCTTTTGACCTCAGCTTATCTCTGTAATTGCTAGAAAATAAATCCAAGCACAGAACAATGTTTTTCCTATTTAGCTTGTCTAGATACTGAGTAAAAACTATTCTTTAGTAAGGTGTAATTCCGTCTCTTAACAATAGATGCAGAAAAGGCATTTGACAATGTCAGGTGAGGTTGGTTGGGAGCAGGTCTAGATAAAATTGGAATCCACAAATCTTTCAGAATCTTTTTATCTGGCCAATATAAGCCCCACTTGAACTCTAAAAGGACATTAGACAGGCGTCCCTATTGTCTCCTCTATTCTTCAATACTGCATTGGATCTAGTGGAATGATATTTAAATGGTTCTTCACTATTTCAAAGGACATGCTTACAATATTTACAAGGACTGATGCTTTTGAATCTCTAGTTGGAAACACTATCAACACCCAGAGGGAAAGTTTTGGAAATGGGAAAGAATTCTAGGTAGACAGGATTTGAACCCACAGGCAGGGTGTCACGCGGTCTTATGATATGTGTACGATGTCAGTAAACTATTCTTAAAAGAACAACACTCTATACAACATATAGATTAGCAACATCAGCATGTAAATATAGAATAGATTTACCTGACACGATATCCGTTGAACTCAGGGTTAATCTTGAGGACTTGATACACTGTCACAGGAAAGAGGAGGACCGGGGGTCTAACCTGACCCTAAACTGGGGTCCTAACTAATCCCTCACCTTGGAGGTACTGATAATGGTTCAGAGGTCCAAGTCTCCAGCCTAACCCTGTCTCCTATCAGTCCCTGAACCCTGTAATCAGTCCTAAGAAGGATTCTGATTACCACCAAAGGGATATGGGCTGATCTCTGCTAAATACACAGATTAGACATATAAGACAGACTGGAGAAAACACAGACTTGCATACACACTCAAACACAGAAGGAACATAAATGATCTGGGATATTAAACTCTAAGCAAGGTGAGCTTAAAACAACTAAGGAGCTCTTTAACTTAAGTCTATACAGATACAATCCTATCTGTGGTCTGCATGAAGAATTTCACTGGCAACTCCCAACACAGACAACCAGAGATTTAAAGGAAACCAATCAACAAATAATTAATTGCAGCCGGGAGAAAACTGCACCCAGTCCCAGAACTGAGCACAGACAGAATTAACTCCCTAACTGCCAAACACAAAGAAACAGCAACTCAGCTGTGAGAAGTCAGAATGTGCAACCGCGACGATCTTCGTGGCGATGCACACATGACAGTACCCCCCCTTCTACGAGGGGCCTCCGGACCCTCAGGGCCAGGTTTGCCCGGGTGAGTTCTGTGGAAGGTCCGCACCAAACGATCTGCGTTAATGTCAGACGCAGGAACCCACGTCCTCTCCTCTGGACCATACCCCTTCCAATGCACCAAGTACTGAAGGGACCGGCGATTCAGACGTGAGTCAATGATCTTTGACACTTGAAACTCCAAGTTACCATTGACCACCACTGGAGGAGGAGGTAGAGGTGATGGTATGACTGGTGCCACGTACCTCTTAAGTAATGACTTGTGGAACACATTATGAATTTTAAACGTAGGAGGGAGGTCCAGACGAAATGCCACAGGATTAATTATGGAACTGATCCTGTACGGCCCGATGAATCTGGGGCCCAGCTTCCAGGAGGGAACTTTAAGTTTTATATTCCTGGTAGACAACCATACCAGATCGTTCACATTAAGATCTGGACCAGAAACTCTCCTCCTATCAGCCATACGTTTATAACGGTTCCCCATAGCACTCAGATTATTCAATACACCTCTCCACACTGAAGCAAGTGACGACGAGAAACGCTCCTCCTCAGGAACCCCAGAAGGGCCCCCCCCATTGAATGTACAAAACTGGGGATGAAAACCATATGCCCCAAAAAACGGGGACTTACCAGTGGACTCGCTCCGCCTGTTGTTAAGAGCGAACTCTGCCAGAGGCAAGAAAGAAGACCAGTCCTCCTGGTTCTCTGAGACAAAACACCGAAGATAAGTCTCTAGGCTTTGATTCAGACGCTCTGTCTGACCATTGGTCTGCGGATGAAAAGCCGAGGAAAATGACAATTGCATCCCCCGACGTAAACAAAATGCCCTCCAAAACTTGGACACAAACTGAGACCCCCTATCTGACACCACATCAGAAGGCAACCCATGAAGTCTCACAATCTCCCCAATGAACACCTGCGCCAGAGTTTTAGCATTAGGGAGGGCAGGAAGAGCAATGAAATGTGCCATCTTACTGAACCTGTCAACAACCACCAGTATGACAGTCTTCCCTGATGACTGAGGAAGGTCCGTGATGAAGTCCATAGACAAATGAGTCCATGGACGCTCCGGAAGTTTCAAGGGTAAGAGGGTCCCAGACGGACGGGTATGAGGGGTCTTAGAGCGAGCACAAACCCCACAGGACGCGACAAAAGTTAAAACATCTTTATTAACGTTAGGCCACCAAAACCGGCGAGAAAGGAGATCTAAAGTAGCCTTACTCCCTGGATGTCCTGCTAAAGCAGAATTATGATGTGCCTCAATAACCTTTTGTCTCAACTGATTTGGGACAAACAGTCTCCCTGGAGGTCCTGCAGGGGCGTCCCCCTGAGCCTCTAACACCTCCTCCTCAAGCTCAGAACATACAGCCGACACTACCACCCCCTCCTGAAGGATAGGAATCGGGTCATCCATTTTCCCGGCCCCTGGGAAACTGCGAGACAAGGCATCCGCCTTAACATTCTTAGATCCAGGGTGATAAGTGACAACAAAATTAAACCTGGTAAAAAACAACGACCATCGAGCTTGTCTGGAATTCAGACGCTTAGCAGATTCCAAATACAGCAGGTTCTTGTGATCAGTAATGACGGTGACCGGGTGGACTGCCCCCTCCAAAAAGTGATGCCATTCTTCAAAAGCCAACTTAATGGCCAAAAGTTCCCTATTGCCGATATCATAATTCCTTTCGGCGGACGACAATTTTTTAGAAAAGAAAGCGCACGGATGCCATTTACCAGGGGACGGACCCTGGGACAATATTGCACCCACCCCTACGTCAGACGCGTCCACCTCCACAACGAACGGCTGTGATGCATCTGGTTGGATGAGAACGGGTGCCGAAGCAAAACATTTTTTCAAAGAGGAAAAAGCTTGGCAAGCTTTGTCCGACCATTTAGAAAAATCCGTCCCTTTTCTTGTCATGTCAGTGAGAGGTTTGACAACAGATGAGAAATTACAAATAAATTTCCGGTAGTAGTTAGCAAACCCCAGAAAACGCTGCAGAGCCTTAAGATCCTCTGGCTGATCCCATTCAAGCACTGCTCTCACCTTTTCAGGGTCCATACGGAAACCGGAGGCTGACACCAAGAAACCCAAAAACTGAAGTTCCTGAACGGCGAATACACACTTTTCCAGTTTGGCGTATAGTTTATTGTCTCGCAAGATCTGCAACACCTGTCTCACATGCTCCTGGTGAGACACAAGATCTGGTGAGTAAATTAAAATGTCATCCAAATATACGACCACAAACAGCCCCACCAGATGACGAAAAATGTCATTAACAAAATGTTGGAATACTGCTGGTGCAGTAGTCAGACCAAAAGGCATGACAAGGTTCTCATAATGTCCCTCCGGCGTGTTAAACGCCGTTTTCCACTCATCCCCCTCTTTTATCCTAATCAGATTATACGCCCCCCTGAGATCCAATTTAGAGAACCATTTGGCGCCAACAATTTGATTGAAGAGATCAGGAATCAGAGGGAGTGGATACGGATCTCGAACAGTAATCCGATTAAGTTCGCGGAAATCCAAGCAAGGGCGTAGGCCTCCATCTTTCTTCTTCACAAAGAAGAACCCCGCGGCCACTGGGGAAGATGAAGGTCTAATATGCCCTTTGGCCAGACTTTCCGAAATATAATCTTTCATAGCCTGCCTCTCAGGACCAGAAAGGTTATATAACCTAGCTTTAGGTAACTTAGCATCAGGAAGTAAATTAATAGAGCAGTCATACACGCGATGAGGAGGCAACTCCTGACACCCCTCCTCAGAGAACACATCCCCAAAGTCCTCCAAAAAAGGAGGCAAAGTACTAGGCACGACCGCACTGATGACTGTGTTCATGCAGTTACTTTTGCAAAACTCCCCCCATTGGCTTATATCTCTGGACTGCCAATTAATCACAGGGTTATGTTTAACCAACCAAGGAAGTCCCAACACAATAGGAGTAGGTAGACCCTCCAACACATAACAAGATAATAGTTCCCTATGTATTGCCCCTACCCGAAGGTCAATGTTATGAACCTCATGAACAAAGCTACCTTGGCCGAGAGGCCTGGCGTCAATGGAGAATATAGGGATCGGTTAGACCAATACACTCAGATGCATACCTTGAGCCTGAGCAAACTGAGCGTCAACCAGATTAGCCCCGGACCCACTATCAAGAAGAACAGAAAATCTCTCCACTCTCGTACCAACCACCACCTCCACTGGTACAAGGAACTGAGAAGAACTAGCGGACGAAATACATACTCCCAGGTTGTCGTCCACCACACAACCTGGGATTAACAGTTTTCCGGCGACTTTTTGCTCAACAAGGCACGGGATGGACATCCCCAACAAAATGTCCCTCTTTCCCGCAGAAGAAACACCTTCTAGTCCTGCGGCGTACCGCCAATCCCCTCCTACGAAATGATGTCCCTCCCAACTGCATAGGCTCCTCCGAACAGACAAGGGGAACCTCAACATAAGGGACTTTAGTAGTAGGTGGAGTAACAACAGGGGGCGGAGTTACCTCGCACCTCTCCGGAGCCG
Organism: Oophaga sylvatica; assembly: GCA_033576555.1. Classification (NCBI taxonomy): domain Eukaryota; kingdom Metazoa; phylum Chordata; class Amphibia; order Anura; family Dendrobatidae; genus Oophaga; species Oophaga sylvatica. The sequence continues at coordinate 43,959,125 of JARQOD010000008.1, forward strand.
TCTATCAGTACGGATAGCTAGGGCCATAGCAGCCTCCAGTGATGGAGGAGAATCATACTGAGCCAAAACGTCCTTTAATTTGTCAGAAAGCCCATGACAAAACTGGCTCCTAAGAGCTGGGTCATTCCACTGAGTATCTGTGGCCCATCTACGGAATTCAGAAGCAAATTCCTCCGCCGGACGATCTCCCTGCTGTATCTTACGTAATTTTGTCTCAGCAAGAGAGACCCGATCTGGGTCATCATATACCAAACCCAGGGCAGTAAAAAATCGATCTACTGACTGTAGAGCCGGGGATCCCGGAGGAAGGGAGAAGGCCCAGGATTGAGGGTCCCCTTGTAGGAGCGAGATAACAATTCCCACTCTCTGCTCTTCACTCCCTGATGATCGAGGCCGAAGCCGAAAATACAATTTACATGCTTCCCTGAAGGTAAAAAATTTGTCTCGCCCACCAGTGAACCTGTCCGGGAGAGCTACTTTAGGTTCAAATCTGGTTTGCTCCGAGGGAGACAAAACTTTGGACTTAATGTCCGTCAGCTCCATGGATAATCCCTGCAACTGCAGAGCCAGCTGGGCTACTGGATCCATGGCAACTGGGAATAATTTTATGGGCCAGTGAAAATGTCACGCGGTCTTATGATATGTGTACGATGTCAGTAAACTATTCTTAAAAGAACAACACTCTATACAACATATAGATTAGCAACATCAGCATGTAAATATAGAATAGATTTACCTGACACGATATCCGTTGAACTCAGGGTTAATCTTGAGGACTTGATACACTGTCACAGGAAAGAGGAGGACCGGGGGTCTAACCTGACCCTAAACTGGGGTCCTAACTAATCCCTCACCTTGGAGGTACTGATAATGGTTCAGAGGTCCAAGTCTCCAGCCTAACCCTGTCTCCTATCAGTCCCTGAACCCTGTAATCAGTCCTAAGAAGGATTCTGATTACCACCAAAGGGATATGGGCTGATCTCTGCTAAATACACAGATTAGACATATAAGACAGACTGGAGAAAACACAGACTTGCATACACACTCAAACACAGAAGGAACATAAATGATCTGGGATATTAAACTCTAAGCAAGGTGAGCTTAAAACAACTAAGGAGCTCTTTAACTTAAGTCTATACAGATACAATCCTATCTGTGGTCTGCATGAAGAATTTCACTGGCAACTCCCAACACAGACAACCAGAGATTTAAAGGAAACCAATCAACAAATAATTAATTGCAGCCGGGAGAAAACTGCACCCAGTCCCAGAACTGAGCACAGACAGAATTAACTCCCTAACTGCCAAACACAAAGAAACAGCAACTCAGCTGTGAGAAGTCAGAATGTGCAACCGCGACGATCTTCGTGGCGATGCACACATGACACAGGGCTTATCAGCTTCTAGGAAATATATAATAAATGAAAAAATGGAGGGAAACACATTTGAAAACTAAACATAATGCAATATATACTTTTGAGCTTCCTCGTTATCTTTACATATGGATAGGATCATAAAATGCCCCAAGTGTGGGGAACAGTCGGCCGTGAAGACCTATTTCAGCGATCATTGTATAATGTAATGGTGCTTTTTCATTTGATGGTTTAGAGAGGGTGTCCACAAGGTTATGTCTAGTCTCTTGGGTTAACAACACATCCTGATTATGGTATCCAAGGAATCTGTTCCCCAGAAGTGACTTCAACCAGAAGTACCTGGATTAAGCCAGTTATCCGCAGAGGATCGTGTTCAAGTTTAGTTTCCTGAAATTAATGGCATCATGAGAATATGAACATTTTGAGATTCAATTCACAGTTTGCTGATTTCCACATTGCTGAAACACCAAGGAGCAGGTTAATGTAATTTTGCATTGGCGCACAGGCAATAGGTATGATATCTAGCAGATTATCATACCTTGTACAGTCAGTACCTGGGCCCCCACAGATCCCGCTTCCCGACAGTAATTTACTGCCTCACAATTACATGAGGCTATCGATAATTTACTTCTGTAACATGTTGCACTGGATCAGCAAATCATTATTGGAACCTCAATCTTACCTTCATATGAGGACCTTACCAGCTGAGATGTGTCACTGCTAGAGTTGAGCGATACTTTCCGATATCAATAAGTATCGGATCGGAATGGGTATCGCCGATACCCAAAAAGTATCGGCGATACCCGATACCGATACCGGAAATCCAATGTAAGTCTATGGGAACAAAATATCGGAATTAAAAAAAAACCATTCTTGCCTTGTAGGTTAATTGTACATGAAGGAAAACAACAAAGAGTAATGTAGAATGTATTGGGGGAGGTTGAGGAGACATTAAAGGCATAGATGTTTAACCCAATCAAATGAAATATCAGTAATCCTTTTTTTTTTAAAGACGTTTGGATTGACGAAGAAATTGACAATGTTGTTAACCTTTTTTCTATTTTGGCAAATATGTATGTTTCACAACTTCCATGCTCTTCACCTTTTTAACTTCTGCCACACTTTCTCCTTCATAATCTTCAGCAGCATCATCTTTTTCATCAAATTATTCTTCATCTTCACCTTATTTATCTTCTTAAACTTCTTGCTATTCATCTTTTTGTTAACATTACTCATATTCTTCTTATTAAACTATTATTCTTCTTCATATTCTACTTCTTCATCTTCTTCCTATTCATCTTCTTCATCATATTCTTATTTGTGACAGAGATTCCTGTACTTGTAATCTGTAAAAGTATGAATTTTTCATCCTTCTGTTCTTGCTGTCACCAAAGATTTAAATTACAACAGTGTTTGTCCGCGTTCAGTTTAGCTTGCAGCAGCAGCAGGCCTTTTCCAGGGGCACCACGAGGAGGAACGGACTCACCCCCATACACTGCTTTGTCTTCTTCTGCTTATAATTTAGAGCATATATTTAGCTCTTAATTTTGGTCTTATACTTCATGTTCTTCTTCTTTTTGATCTTCTGCTTATTGTTCTTCTGTCTCTTGTTCTGTATCTTGTAGTTTGTCTTAACCTTCTTTTGTCCTGTTGGTGATCTTCTTCTGGGTAATCTTTTATTTGTTCTTTGTGATGGTGTTCAGGTTGGTTGGCTTGATGCTCGTCGTCCTTGTGGTCGTCGTCTTCTTCGGGGTGGTCATCAGCGTCGTCGTCTTCATTGTTGGAGATCCATAGTGATTACCCAAAAAAACATTTAAAAAATCTTCAATTTGGAAATGTAGCTGAAGGTACAAGAAGGCTGACTAACTTCCGAGAACCAGCTGACGTTACTGGAACCCGGACGGGTATCAGATGGTACAAGAGACAATGGAAGTAACGAGGACCAGCTGACTGTGCTGGAACCCGGAGGGGCAGCAGAAGGAAAAGAGCCAATGGCACAACCGAGGACCAGCTGGCGTTACTGGTACACGGTTACTAAGCAGGAGGTACCTGTGCTCCAAAGCACTACCAAGGACCAGCAGACGTTGCTGGAACTCGGATACCGAGATGGAGGCACCTAGGCCAAAGGCACTGCGGAGAACCAGCTGACGGTACTGGAACCCGGACGGGTAGCAGAAGGTACAAGAGCCAATGGAAGTAACGAGGACCAGCTGACTGTACTGGAACCCGGAGGGGCAGCAGAAGGAAAAGAGCCAATGGCACAACGAGGACCAACTGACGTTACTGGTTACACGGTTACTAAGCAGGAGGTACCTGTGCTCCAAAGCACTACCAAGGACCAGCAGACGTTGCTGGAACTCGGATACCGAGATGGAGGCACCTAGGCCAAAGGCACTGCGGAGAACCATCTGATGGTACTGGAACCCGGACGGGTAGCAGAAGGTACAAGAGCCAATGGAAGTAACGAGGACCAGCTGACTGTACTGGAACCCGGAGGGGCAGCAGAAGGAAAAGAGCCAATGGCACAACCGAGGACCAGCTGATGTTACTGGGACACGGTTACTAAGCAGGAGGTACCTGTGCTCCAAAGCACTACCAAGGACTAGCAGACGTTGCTGGAACTCGGATACCGAGATGGAGGCACCTAGGCCAAAGGCACTGCGGAGAACCAGCTGACGGTACTGGAACCCGGACGGGTAGCAGAAGGTACCCATGGAAATTTAAGTTGACAGGCCACGAGCCGGCCGCAGTTACCGAATTCCACAGTCCTACAGTGGGTGATTGTCCTATTGTCACAACGGAAACAGCCTTTATTTACATATCCCGCAGCACACATAGGAAGCACCTAAACTGCAGGCACTATAGAGTCGGCTAACCCGACCGCAACACGACAGGACAACTTATTGGAGGCTAAGTGACGTTTACACTGACAGGAACAGCTGGCGTGCTGTAACCAGTCTGGGCAGGAGTGAGTACCCGTGCCAATTACACTTCCGAGCAACAACTGGCGGTGTTGGAGCCCAGGGATGAGAGGAGAACAGAGTGGAGGCAGCAGGACTTTTTGCCGTTCACACAGTAGGGGAACAGCTGACATTACTGAACCCCAGTAACACAGGAGCAAGTGTTGACTGTGCTAACAGCACTTCCGAGCAACAACTGGCGGTGTTGGAGCCCAGGGATGAGAGGAGAACAGAGTGGAGGCAGCAGGACTTTTTTCCTTTCACACAGCAGGGGAACAGCTGACATTACTGAACCCCAGTAACACAGAAGCAAGTGTTGACTGTGCTAACAGCACTTCCGAGCAACAACTGGCTGTGTTGGAGCCCAGGGATGAGAGGAGAACAGAGTGGAGGCAGCAGGACTTTTTGCCGTTCACATAGCAGGGGAACAGCTGACATTAATGAACCCCAGTAACACAGGAGCAAGTGTTGACTGTGCTAACAGCACTTCCGAGCAACAACTGGCGGTGTTGGAGCCCAGGGATGAGAGGAGAACAGAGTGGAGGCAGCAGGACTTTTTGCTGTTCACACAGCAGGGGAACAGCTGACATTACTGAACCCCAGTAACACAGGAGCAAGTGTTGACTGTGCTAACAGCACTTCCGAGCAACAACTGGCGGTGTTGGAGCCCAGGGATGAGAGGAGAACAGAGTGGAGGCAGCAGGACTTTTTGCCGTTCACACAGCAGGGGAACAGCTGACATTACTGAACCCCAGTAACACAGGAGCAAGTGTTGACTGTGCTAACAGCACTTCCGAGCAACAACTGGCGGTGTTGGAGCCCAGGGATGAGAGGAGAACAAAGTGGAGGCAGCAGGACTTTTTGCCGTTCACACAGCAGGGGAACAGCTGACATTACTGAACCCAGTAACACAGGAGCAAGTGTTGACTGTGCTAACAGCACTTCCGAGCAACAACTGGCGGTGTTGGAGCCCAGGGTCAAGGAGGATGTTTAAATACTAGATCAAGTATTTTCCTTGTTACGTGTCAATTAAAAATGTCTATACTCCAAACAAGAGAAATATAACCTTTAGTACCATAAGATGATGATTTTACTTTAAAAAATCAATATAAATTAAGAATTGACAAACATAAACGCATACATTAACATGTTTAAAAGCAATGCAAACCACTAAAAAAATGCTTAAGTAATCTGCTATACGGTTTTAAATAAAAGCATACAAGTACATATCAGAATCCATTAATGATGGATAAGTAACAGTATGTACACCATTTTATTGTATAGACAATGAATGTCTGACTTCAAAACATAATCAGCATTACAAGTTATCTGTGACATTCATAAAACTTTACATTTGCAGAATAATATCACTAAACAGTTTATAAAAATATATAAAATTTCCATCATGTAATACTGATAATATGTGCCAATCATTTATATTAACAAACATAACCTTTAAAAAGTGCATAGTGCATAGTGAAAATAGCTATTTATGCCTGACTGTGGACTTGCAAGCATGACAACGGATAGATAAGGTATATATAGATGAGACTGCATAGCCACAGATGGTGAATGGCGATGTAATACTGTACCTCAATAAAGTGTGCGTCACTACTACATCCTTTTTTTTATATAGCTTTATAAACAGGGTACGTGCATGTATGCTTGCGCCTTTGTTTGGACGCACAGACTGGCTTCCTGCTGTGACGCGTTGGGTATTGGAACGTCTGTGCGTCTTATGACGCAGACTAACATTCACGTTGCGCATCGTTCATCATCGCAAGCGTACCGACAACACAAATGGCGTTGTCATGACTGCTTTACTCAGTAAACATGCACCTATGATGAAACATACACGCATGTGCCCTATTACATAAGAAGCTACAAGAAAAACGCGTGTGAGGTGTGACACAGCTGTTTTGTTAAGGTACAGTATTATATCGACATTGTACAGGTGTCGCTATTCAGTCTGATAACAAGATATCATTCACCTTTTCTATCAGTTGTCGTTGTTTCAGCACCACTTGAATGTATATATTTTGCTATTGTGACTATGCACTATTGACTTTAACAAGGTAATGCATGATTTTTGTTACCGATTATCATGTTTACATGATGGACCTTTATGATATGGGCTGTTAACTTTCTAATTAAATATGTATTTTTTAAAATGACACAAATATAAGTAATGTTGAAGGGACTATTCCTACATCCATTGTTTGCACAATATTACAGGTGTACATCACGTCCCTTAATCAACATTGGATTATTATATTTACTTGTATGCTTTTATTTAAAAGCCAAGAACACTGAAGTCTAACCTTCGCACTGCAGCTGTTGTCAAAGTTCAACCCACATTATGCTCTTCCAACATTGCAGCATTTGAGTCATGATATGAGTTGGATTTGTCTAAGCTATGGAGTGACAAGGTTGACCATCAGTATCCTATAGCATAAGTAGGCTTTTGTGTTAGCATTTGTGTTCGACATGTGCATATCTGCAATAATATGTCACAATTATTTTGTTACAGATTTGTGACAAAGACTAATCATTTTATGGTTTTAAAGCTGACGTTTCACTTGTTTACAGCTTAGAAATCAGGGTGTAGCCTCATATCTATGTGTAGCACTAGTCACTTTGACATGTCATGTTTTTTTCACCATGTGTAGGTAGCTAGCAGTAATTTTTGCCAGACACACAGCTGGGGAACAGCAGGCGTTACTGAACCCCACAAACACATCAGTGATTGTTTTCATCTGTGCATTCAACACTTCTGAGCAGCAACTGGCGGTGTTGAAGCCCAGGGTCAAGGAGGGTGTAGGCAGAGGCCTAGTATGAGATGTTTGAAGTTTAATTTGTAGTTAGCAGCAGTAATTTTTGCCAGACACACAGCAGGGGAACAGCAGGCGTTACTGAACCCCACAAACACATCAGCGATTGTTTTCATCTGTGCATCCAACACTTCTGAGCAGCAACTGGCGGTGTTGAAGCCCAGGGTCAAGGAGGGTTTTGAAATAAAATATTGAGTTATTGCCTTGTTACGTGGCCATTGCAAATGTATGTACTTCAAACAAGAATAAATGAAGTTTTACTAGGACAATAAAATGATGAATTTCAATTCCAAGAATAGAAAAATATTTAGACTTGAGAGTCCTCAGTGGTTGATACCTTTTAATGGCTAACTGAAAAGATGGTAACAAATTGCAAGCTTTCAAGACTACTCAAGTCTCTTCATCAGGCAAAGACTAAAACAAAAACTGAAGAATCACATATTTATATACACAACAGGACACAGGAATAGTGCAATAGGTAAGACAAGTGACGTGAAGCAGAACTGTCATTATGGCAGAGGGATGAACATAAATATTGGAACAGTTCATAGATAAGGAGAGAAAGTTTTATTGCCCTCTGATTGGGGTCTGGTGTTGTGTTTTGATGCCCATAGAAGGTCAGAGACGCAGATTCCTTAATTGATATAGAATGACATGAATCCGTGTGATATATTCATTCCAGCACTAAGAGTGTCAAAGGTCATCATGAGCTTATATTCCCAAACCTTTCTATCTTTCTCAGATTTGAAGTTAGATTTTAATACCAGTAATTCCATATCCATCATGCTATGACCGGGCATACAAAAGTGTTTTGCCACAGGTAAATCCATTCTTTTTTCTCTTATTGTGTGGCGATGAGAATTCATCCTTGTTCTCAGTTTTTGCCCGGTCACCCCCACATACAGACCCCCAGTTGGACATTTAGTACATATAATTAGGTACACCACATTAGATGTGATGCAGCTGAAAGTACCTGGGATCTTGTAGTCCTGATGGGAGTTGGGGATCTTTATCTTGTCCGTGGTCATTATAGATGCACAGGTTTTACATTTCTTCTTGTTGCAAGGAAAGGTTCCTGCAGCTGTTGGGGAGGACAGGGAGCTTCTGACAATGATGCTTCTTAGATTTGGGGGCTGCTTAAAACACAGTAGTGGGGGGTCACCTCAGAAAGACTTTTTTGAACCAGGGCTACCATCCAAGAACAATTGAAAACCAAATTTCAAGAGCCACCAGAATATCAAGGAATCACCTGGTACATTACAGAGCTAAAGAAGAAAATAACCGGGTGCCTCTAGTGGTCACCTACAATCCAAATCTGGAGGTGCTAAGGGGAGCTACACGGAAACTACAACCTTTACTACAAAAAGATGCCCGATTACAATCCATATTTACAGACCCCCCACTACTGTGTTTTAGGCAGCCCCCAAACCTAAGAAGCAAAGAAGCATCATTGTCAGAAGCTCCCTGTCCTCCCCAACAGCTGCAGGAACCTTTCCTTGCAACAAGAAGAAATGTAAAACCTGTGCATCTATAATGACCACGGACAAGATAAAGATCCCCAACTCCCATCAGGACTACAAGATCCCAGATACTTTCAGCTGCATCACATCTAATGTGGTGTACCTAATTATATGTACTAAATGTCCAACTGGGGGTCTGTATGTGGGGGAGACCGGGCAAAAACTGAGAACAAGGATGAATTCTCATCGCCACACAATAAGAGAAAAAATAATGGATTTACCTGCGGCAAAACACTTTTGTATGCCCGGTCATAGCATAATGGATATGGAATTACTGGTATTAAAATCTAACTTCAAATCTGAGAAAGATAGAAAGGTTTGGGAATATAAGCTCATGATGACCTTTGACACTCTTAGTGCTGGAATGAATATATCACACGGATTCATGTCATTCTATATCAATTAAGGAATCTGCGTCTCTGACCTTCTATGGGCATCAAAACACAACACCAGACCCCAATCAGAGGGCAATAAAACTTTCTCTCCTTATCTATGAACTGTTCCAATATTTATGTTCATCCCTCTGCCATAATGACAGTTCTGCTTCACGTCACTTGTCTTACCTATTGCACTATTCCGGTGTCCTGTTGTGTATATAAATATGTGATTCTTCAGTTTTTGTATTAGTTTAGCCTGATGAAGAGACCTGAGTAGTCTCGAAAGCTTGCAATTTGTTACCATCTTTTCAGTTAGCCATTAAAAGGTATCAACCACTGAGGACTTTCAAGTCTAAATATTTTTCTATCTACTGGCTAACACGGTACGAAGATACACATCTTTCCTAATTCCAAGAATAAAAATAAACACCCTGCAAATATAAACGCATATAAGCACATGGCAACAAGAAATGGAACAACACACCACCCAAAAATTAGTTTACAAAATATAGTGTTGTAAATTTAAGAATAAAAGTCCATTTTTGTATTTAGTAATAATGCGTAAGGAACGCTATGTTAAACCATAACATAGTGAAGACAATGGATTTTGTAATAGTCACTCATCATCATCATTGCAATTTATATGTGACAGTCACACACATTTCAATTATTTCATTTAAGAAAATTGTTACTTTGGACAGCATGTATGACATGTCCAGCATGGACTCATCAATGTGATGACGCAATAATGTACGATAAAAAATAACCATTTAAAAAAACATAATGCATTGTCACAATTTAAGTGTGTGCCTGCAAGTGTAGGTGAAACAAAGGCTACAGATAGCAAAGGTATATTCTATGTCTGTATCAGACAGTGGACAGCCTCTGATGGGTAATGGCAATGTTATACTGTACGTCAATAAAGTCTGCGGCTGCAATCATGCATTTTTTGCTTGTACAGTGTTGAAGAGGGTAAAAGCATGTCTGGTTGCGCAAGGCTTTATCCGTCAACACTACCTTCCTACTGTCACGCGTAGGGTAGGGTAGCGTGTGTCTATTATATGACTCTCTATAAAATGTGACCTTACGCAGCGTTATTCTGCCTTAGGGACGCCAAAAATATGACAGCAGTAATCATTTACTGTATAATACTCCACCTATGAGCAACCAAAAAAGCACGTTCCCTCTTTAACAATCTACAAGACTAACAAGCATGATGGTTGACGCTGCCTTTATTGAGGTACAGTATTAGATCGACATTGTCCATGAGTAACTATGCACTGTGATACCTATATACCATTATTAATTTATATGTGTTGTGGTTGTTTCACCAGCACTTGCAGGTATAACTACCTATTGTCAGTATGCATGATGCACTTTCTAGATGTAATAATTTATTATTGCACATTATTACCAGGTTTAGATGCTGGCCATTTCATATATGTTGTGTGAAGTTACAGTTGGCATCAGTCTGTGTATTTTATTATCTCTGTCATAAATATAACTCGTGAGTCGTGAGGATGATGATGATGATGTTTATGATTCGTACATCCATTGACTGCATTATCTTACAGGTACAAATAAAGTTCCTTAAAAAGCATTAATTGATAATTATGAAATGTACTTTTATGCATTAATTTCAAAAAGTGAACACTATGTTTTAGTTTTTGTTACCATTTCTAATAGACATGTGCAGATATGCGCTGTGATGACAAATTATTATTTGTCCATATTTCTTATAAAAATTTATCATTCTAGGCCTGGAAAACTTCAATCTTTCCTGTTTCAAGCATAACAATCAGGGTGACGGCTCTTCCCTATTTGGAGCATGTTCGACATGGGTTTTTCTGTGCATGTGTAGGGAACAGGAGACTTCTTGCCGGACACACAGCAGGGGAACAGCTGGCGTTACTGAACCCCACTAACACTATAGCTTGTGTATTGGTCTGTGGACACGACACTTCTGAGCAGCAACTGGCAGTGTTGTAGCCCAGGGAGTAGAGTTCAGGTGGTAGAAAGATGAACATAACAGGAGACATGGATAACGTTGCCAACCAGTTATTTAATCGGAAACCGGACAGGCAAATTCAGGCGAGATCCATGCCTTGTTCATTTTCAGAAAAGTAAGCCGGTCTACATTATCGGAGGATAGTCGCATGCGACGGTCTGTTAGTACACCACCTGCAGCACTAAAGACGCGCTCCGATAATACACTGACAACAGGGCAAGCCAGCACCTCCAATGCATACTGGCTAAGCTCTGGCCATGTATCCAGCTTAGAGACCCAAAACTTGAATGGGGAAGAGCCATCTGGGAGTACACTGAGAGGGAAAGACATGTAGTCTGTCACCATCTTACGGAAACGTTGCCTCCTGCTGACTGGAGCCGTCTCGGATGGTGTAGACATTTGTGGCGCTGCCACAAAACTTTGCCACATTTGGAACATACTGGTCTTGCCCTGTGCGGAGGTGCTGCTTGTGCTCCCTCTTGTTGCAGAGCTGTCTCCACTGCATCGACGCACAGAGCTGCTTTGTAAAGCAGTAGCAGCAGCAGTGCTCTCGGCTGGAATGGAGAATATTCTGTCCCCGGGGCCTGTGGCTGTAAATATGGCTCTGTGAGATGCCGGATCTCTTTCACCTTACTTACAATTGGCGACGATCGCAGATAGCTAAACTCAGCTGCCGGCACACATGTTATGAAGAATCCAGAAGAGACTTTGATTTCTTTAAGAATTCTTGTTGAATGCATACAAACAGCAGCAGGTAAAAAAGACTTTCTTCAGACAGACTGAAAACACATGTGAATCTGATAAAATCAAGATGGAGAATGAAACACAGGAGAAAGAAGAAGGAAATGACATCATACCAGAAGAGGGAGACAGAGAGACAGGAGGGACAAACTTGATGTAAAGGGAGGATTTCAGCTATGCAAACACAGGGACACATAGCAACAGTAAACAATATGAGAGACTGCAATACAGCATGTAAAATGCACAGGACAGTCTGTAAAATGTCTCATTCATGGGACATAACACTCCCCGTCTGAAATCTATAGATTTCATAATTTTATGATGTCCACTGGAGATGTCACTGTAGACCTGAAAGACATAAAGTAGAAACACAACATGCGGAAATAAACTGTAACAGTTGTAAGTCCAATTCTTGGTTGATGACGTGAAGTCCTCAATGGTTGGATAAACCAAGTTATGGGAGAACCCATCTTCAGATTGGGGAAGCTGCAACATGCAAACGCCTCCACCAACCCAAACAATCAAAAGAGGAAAGTTCAAGTTAACAAAGGAAAGTTCAAAGTTCATTCAGATGCTGATAGTTCTGCATACTAGCAAGGCAGTAGTATGCAGAGAAATGCTCCCCGCCATGGCAGAGTTCAAAGACGAAGCTAAGATCATGTGACTCCTGCTCGAAGGAGCCAGCAGATGATTTGCCTGAAATGTATGTCAGCAGATAGGATGGCTGACCAGCTGAAAGGATGTCCAGGGTAAAGAGAGCTCAGCTTCTGTACCTTTTTGCCGGTTTCTGAAGCGCTGGGAGAGGCTCCTGCAGCTGTAGTCTTCGTAGACACGTCATAGGAAAGGTAGACTTGTCTCTTGATGACGGTTGAAAGAGTCTTTACAGAACTACGGGGCAGGACTTGTTGTAAGGCCTTTAGCGACTTCTTCGCCGTCTCCCATCTTTGCTGTCTCTGAGATGGTAACATAGTGTTCCCGTTGATATCCGGAGTAGCAAGCTGTCGCAGTGGTACCCTGCCTAGAACTGCGATGGGTGTCTTAAATCCGAGAGGACCGTCGATGCTGTTTTCAACAAGCGAGTCTCCTCGTTCGATAGCAAGTTCCTTACAGGGTGATGCTTGGGAAGTGAACGTGTCTTGTTCAACATCCGCCAGTGAGCTGAGGCTGAATTGCGTGGGGAAAACGCTGGCACCATCGGTCAGAGGTAGGCTGTTGAGAGAGGGGCTCTCACTTTGAGCACTGAAGTCTAGCATGGCTTCGGTTTGACCAGGCTTGTGATGGAGATGGGTATCAAAGGTTGGGAACTTAGCAGTTACTTGCTGTGGATCCCTTGGCAACTTAGTCTTTGCTGGAAGAGAAGGTGAGGGAGCTACCCAGCTGTTATAGTTGTCTTCGGTGGGTTTGACGCTCATGACCCTGATGATCACTTTGTCTCCCTCTGTAGGTAGTGAGTTGTTGTCCTTGGTTGAAGGATCGAATGCTGTTATCTCGAGGTTGTAGTCTCGAGGATAAAGCGGACTTGAAATATCGGATGGTTGCCGTTGACACGTAGTGTCGTTTGACTTCTTCATCCATTGGTGACGTGAGTATGACAGGGAGGACAAGTCGATTTTCATCCGACGTGATAACGGTTTTGTAAGAGGAGATGTCGTTCTGATTCTTTGTCTGGTCACTACAGACGTTGCCAATGATGACCCAGCCCAGCTCGAGGCGCTGGGCATATGGTTCATTGAGTAGTCCGTGGATTTGTTGACGCATCTTGTGCAGTCGTATAATGTCTCTGCCGAGGAGAATTAGGATGTCTGCCTTATCGTCCAGGGGTGGCATCTCTTTGGCTATCATTCTGAGATGAGGATGCTGAAGAGCGACTTCTGGTGTTGGGATTTCTTCCCTATTGAATGGTATTTGGTTACACTCTACAAGCGTGGGTGGTGGTATCTCCGTGGCGCCTTTCTCAAGAGAAGTTATTATGAGGCCACTGGCCCTTCTTCCAGAGGTTTGTAAAACGCCGCTGCAGGTGCCCAAGGTGTAGGGATAGACGTGTCCTTTTAAGTCAAACAAGTCAAAGAGTTCTGACCTGGCTAATGATTTGTTGCTCTGGTCATCCAGGCTAACGTACACCTTGACTGCCTTCTCTGGATGGCCCTTGGGATACACCCATGACAGGCAAATCTTCGCACAGGACTTGTCTCGAAGACCTTCTCCACAGACATCGGTGCATGAGGAAGATACTGCAACATGGCTTGTCACTTGGTCTGTACTCTCCCCGCCATGGCTTGTGGTGGGAGAAGGTGAAGACGCAGAGTCAGGCTGTGATGGATGGAGCGCCTGTACGTGGTCTTCGCTGTCGCCCTCTAGACACTTGATGGGGATGACACAGTCTTTAGCAAGATGTTCGGTAGAGGCGCAGCACCTGAAGCATACTCCAAACTTCTTCAAGAGCTCCTTTCGTTCTTGAAGGGGCTTCTTCCTGAAGCCGACGCACTTCTTCAGGGGATGTGGCAGTTTGTGAATTGGACACTGGCGATTAGGATTCTCAACCTTCTCACCTTTGTCGCTCTTATCTTGTGATACTGAAGGTGCCGGAAGAACATCAGTCTTCTTGATGGACATTGGAGCTTGGTGGCTCCTGTAGTTAAGACGTGGACTGTCGTGTTTAGTAGATGAAACAGGGTCGCTGTGTTCTCCATAGGAAAAACTTAGATCGGTCTTACACTCTGTGATATTTTCGATGAACTCGCAGAAGTAGGAAAATGGAGGGAAGGAGACTTGGTTTTCCCTTTTGTATTTTGATCCAAGCATGGCCCACTTATTTTGGATATTGGACGGCAGCTTGGAAACTATTGGGGTTACCCCATGAGCAGTGTCCAGGTAGCTGAGGCCAGGAAGGTACGGGTCTGCTTTGGCCAGCTGAAGCTCTAACAGGAGGTCGCTGAGCTCTTGGAACCTTGTACTGTCTTTATTAGATACCTTTGGAAAATCCTCTAATCGTTTGAACAGGGCCCTTTCTATGACCTCAGGACTGCGATAGCTTCTTTCTAGCCTCTTCCATGCAGCAGTGAGACCAGCAATGGGATTACTGATGTGGACAGATTTAAGTCTCTTGACCCGATCCGTGGATTGTGGCCCAAGCCACCTGATTAGCAGGTCTAGCTCTTCAGCGGCGGTGATGCCGAGATCACTGATCGTGGTTTCAAAGGTACACTTCCAACCCCTGTAGTTCTCAGGTTTATCGTCAAACTCTGTAAGACCGGTCTTAGTTAGATCGCGCCGAATCATGTACCTTGCGAGGCCAGTCATATCAGCATTCTCCGATTTTGGAAGGACCGATGCTGGCTGGATAGCTTTGTTCATACAGTCTGTGATTTGACCTGGGAATGCAGGTATATATGGGGCAGCGTAGGCATTCAGTCCATTAACTGGCTTAATGAGCTTAGTTTCTGCCACACATGGGACTGGAATTGTGTGATTGACCGGAGTGTGGTGACTGGCCTGCATATTGGCCTGTACGTAGGATTCTGAGTATAAGATTTGGTGATTTGCAGGTTTCTGGTACATTTCGGTGCACAGAGGTGGATCAGGATACAAGATTGGCAGCGTATTGTAATTGTACTGACCTTGGGTGCAGGATGGGGATAAACGCTCTGTGTCCTGTTGTCTCAGGGGAGCATCAGTGTGGTCAGGAAGGATTGCAGGAGCAGGGATAGCGCTGTGTTGGCTTTGTACATAGTCTCTGGTACGCTTAAGAGGGTCTTCAGTATCAAAACCCTGATGTTTCAGGGGAGCATCTGTGTGGTCAGGAAGGATTGCAGGAGCAGGGATAGCACTGTGTTGGCTTTGTACATAGTCTCTAGTACGCTTAAGAGGGTCTTCAGTATCAAAACCACTTAAACTGATGCTGTCTCTTTGGCTCCCACTGATGGCTTGTTCCAGGACCTTTAACTTTGCCATGGCTATGGCGTGTTGGCGTTCCTTCTCTAGGGCCTCTAGGGCATCTTGTATTTTAGTGGCCTCAGTTTTCATCTCAGTTTCCTTCTCTAGGGCCTCTAGGGCAGCTTGTATTTTAGTGGCCTCTAGGGCAGCTTGTATTTTAGTTGCCTCAGTTTTCATTTCAGTTTCCTTTTGAGCAAAGGCAGCTTGTATTTTAGTGGCCTCAGCTTCCGCACGTGCTTTTATGAGCTGTTCGCTGAGGGTTGAGGATTTTGAAGAGTGTGACTTAGATGGTCGCTTTGACTGTCTGGCAGAGCCAGAAATGCAAGATGACATCTCGGCTATTAGTGCGATTCTTGCCTCTGTTTTGGCTTTTATATCGCGCACCATGCTTTCTCTCTCAGAGTTAAGTTTTTGGAAAGCTTGCAGCTCTTTGCAGGTAACTGATGGGTTAAGTCTTTTTTAACACTGCGATATATTGGTCTGTTATTTTTGCATAACATTGATAATCTGAACACAGTTGTGCGAGAGCTCCCTCCAGTGGTCGTTGGAGAGAAGCAGGCTGAGACAGGCTATTTATGTGGCATAAAAGTTTTTGCCATAGCTCTGCTGTTGCACGGAGAAGATCATGTTTACTGGATTCTAGATTCTCCCTTATTTTCCATGTTGGCTTTGTGACACGTCTAGCCTTCTCACTAAATGGTGGATCAGGGTCTATGCACTCTTCCTCTGACAATGGGTCTGGCAGAGACCGTGTAGTCATTCCTTCAGCCATCCTGATTCACAGGGAGAAGGGGAGCTGTATAGACTCTTATATGTTGAGAGCAGATGCTCTGCAGGAAGTTCTGTAGCTTTATAGAAGCTGTGGGTTTTACAGATGAATCTGAAAAGTCTTTTTTACTATTCTGTCCCCGGGGCCTGTGGCTGTAAATATGGCTCTGTGAGATGCCGGATCTCTTTCACCTTACTTACAATTGGCGACGATCGCAGATAGCTTAACTCAGCTGCCGGCACACGTTATGAAGAATCCAGAAGAGACTTTGATTTCTTTAAGAATTCTTGTTGAATGCATACAAACAGCAGCAGGTAAAAAAGACTTTCTTCAGACAGACTGAAAACACATGTGAATCTGATAAAATCAAGATGGAGAATGAAACACAGGAGAAAGAAGAAGGAAATGACATCATACCAGAAGAGGGAGACAGAGAGACAGGAGGGACAAACTTGATGTAAAGGGAGGATTTCAGCTATGCAAACACAGGGACACATAGCAACAGTAAACAATATGAGAGACTGCAATACAGCATGTAAAATGCACAGGACAGTCTGTAAAATGTCTCATTCATGGGACATAACAGAGAACATTATGGATTGCACCAATGTGTCTTGGTACTCCCGCATTTTACGCTCCCGGTTCAACGGTGTGATGAGGCTTTGTAAGTTGTCCCAGTAGCGAGGGTCTAGGAGGGTGTACACCCAATAATCAGACGTGGTGAGAATGTGGGCGATGCGGCGGTCGTTTCTCAGGCACTGCAGCATGAAATCAACCATGTGCTGCAGACTCCCAACTGGCCAAGAAACGCTGTCCCCTGCAAGAGGCGTCATCTCTGTCTGCTCTGCATCACCCCACCCTCGCTCTACATACTGACTAGAGCATTGTGTACCTCCCTCTGGAGCGATGTCTTCCTCCTCCATTGACTCCTCCTCATCCTCCTCACAAAGTGAGCCCTGCCCAGCCCTTTGTGAGGAACCACGTTGCGCTGACTGTCCAGAAGGTGATGGAATTTGTGACTCCTCATCCTCCACCTCTTCCAAAACCTCATCCCTTAGTGCTTGCATTGTTTTTTGAAGCAGGCAGATAACTTCAGATAATTTGACTCATCAAAAGCACGCAAAACGTGGCAGATGTCCTTCATAGAGGCCCACTCAGTAGTGGTGAAGTGTGAACGGCGTAAATTGCGAGTTGATTGCGCCTGATGCAGCTGATACTCCATTACTGCTGGCTGCTGCTCACACAACCGCTCCAACATATGTAACGTGGAATTCCACCTGGTGGGTACGTCACATATGATGCGATGTTCAGGAAGGCGAAATCTGCATTGCAGAGCTGCAATGCGCGATCTGGCCATGATGGAACGTCGCAAGTGAGCGCACTCTAGGCGGACCTTGTGCAGCAGTGCATCAAGATCCGGATAGTCCCTCAAAAAACTCTGCACGACCAAGTTGAGCACATGTGCCAGACATGGTATGTGAGTGAGGTTGCCAAGGCCCAGAGCTGCCACCAGATTTCGGCCATTGTCACACACTACCAAGCCTGGCTGGAGATTCGCTGGCAAAAAACACACGTCGCTCTCCTGCTTGATGGCATTCCAGAGCTCCTGCGCTGTGTGGCTTCGATTCCCCATGGAAATTAATTTCAGGACGGCCTGTTGACGTTTGGCCATGGCTGTGCTCATATCGGTCGCAACAGCTAAGCGTTCACGGGTCCATGTGGAGGTAGACCGTGACGGCTCCTGCAGCGATGATTCTGAGGAACTGGAGTAGGAGGAGGAGTCAATGTGTACAGACTGGATTCCTGCAATCCTTGGAGTTGGCAGAACACGTACAGCGCCACTCGCAAGATCTGTACCCGGCTCCACAACATTGACCCAATGGGCAGTGAGGGAAAGGTATCGTCCCTGGCCATGGGTACTGGTCCACGCATCGGTGGTCAGGTGGACCTTGCTACTGACGGCGTTTAGTAGCGCATGTTTAATTTTTCCCTCAACATGCTTTTGCAGACCAGGGACGACTTGCCTGCTGAAATAAAATCGGCTGGGCACATTGTATTGTGGGACTGCCAATGCCATTAAGTTACGGAAACTGTCAGTCTCCACCAGCCTGAATGACAGCATTTCAAGGGACAGGAGTTTTGCAATGCCAGCATTCAGAGCCTGTGCTCGTGGATGGTTTGCCGAGCATGGCCGTCTTTTATCCCATGCTTGTGCTACCGATGGCTGTTTTGTGGCCTGGGAGTGTGAGGATGACAGGGAACTTGCAGCTGTGGGTGGAATAACATTGGGTCTCTGGACAACAGTGACAGAGGCTCTTCCATGGCGATCCTGTGAGGAAGCAGAACCAGCTGTGTGTGAGCTGGAGGAAGAGGCTCCAACACGAGCTGAAGATGTAGGTGCTGCTGTAGGTTGGCCTACATCTCCAGTGTGTCTTTGTAACTCAACCACGTGCTTTGTCCGCACATGTTTCCACATATTTGTGGTATTGAGGTTACTGACACTTTTACCTCTTTTTACTTTTTGATTACACAGCTTGCATTTGACATAGCAAATATCATCTGCAAGTGTGTCAAAAAAGGACCACGCAGTGCAAGTCCTGGGAGCGCCCGTTTTGGCTTTTGGAAGAGAACTGCTCCGAACGGGTGCCAAACTGGAGGCTACAGGCAACCGAGTCTGCAGCCTACCTCTCCCTCCTGTTTGGACCGTTGGGGCAATCTCTTCCTCAGAGCTGCTCCCACCACCTTCCAGTTCCTCACGCCATGTTGGGTCTTGGACCTCATCATCTCCACTACCCTCTTCCAACACCTGCTGCTGTTGGGTGGTCTGGCCAGCACCATGCTCAACAGAAACTGGCACCTGAGTCTCATCATCATCAGATGCGTTCTGCGGTGTGCTGACCATCGGCACTGGCTCACCCGCCTCTTCAGATTCAGAGAGACACAGCTGTTGCGCATCACTGTATACTCCCTCTTCTTCACATTCCAGAATGCTGCTTGGCTGGGCCCCTGTTTGCAAGCCAACAGATTCTGAGAACAGAAGCAGAGACTCAGCTGGCTCCTGTACAGAGCTCTCTGACTGCCTGGGCAATTTGGCAGGCGGTGAAGAGACAGATGGTTGTTCAACAGTGCTGTGGTCCTGAGAGGAGGTGGAAGCAATTGAAGTTGATGCATTGTCTGCCATCCAACCAACAACGGCTTCAATTTGTTCTTCCCGCAGCAGGGGGGTACGCCGAGCTCCTACAAAAGTGCGCATAAAGGAACGCTCACGGGGAAAACTGGTGGATGCTGTGTCACTGGGGGCGGCAGCAGCCACAGAATCCCCACGTCCTCTCCCTGCTGAAATGCAACGGCCACGACCACGTGCCTTACTCCCTGCCTTCTTCATCTTGGTAGATTGATAAAGAAAGTCAGAAAAGTTATAAGGCCTAAGTGTGGTTATTCCTCAGAGACTGCAGTGAACACTGCAGACAACTGTTCACTAGCTGTGAAAGGCCCCTTTGAGTACTTCTATAGTGTTTACAACCAATGTATTGTATACGGATGGAAGCGCGTCACACTAATAGATTTGAGTTTTTTGAAATAGAATGGAGCAGCACCAGTTAGAGAAAAATGTAAAGGATGAGGCAGTGACACACGCTCAGCAGACTACAACCAGCAGTGGTTGAAGAACTAACTGTAGCGTGATCTGCACTCAAAAAATGAAAACCTCACAGACTACAGTGAACACTGCACACAACTGTTCACTAGCTGTGAAAGGCCCCTTTGTGTACTTCTATAGTGTTTGCAACCAATGTATTGTATACGGATGGAAGCGTGTCACATTAATAGATTTGAGTTTTTTTAAATAGAATGGAGCAGCACCAATTAGAGAAAAATGTCAAGGATGAGGCAGTGACACACGCTCAGCAGACTACAACCAGCAGTGGTTGAAGAACTAACTGTAGCGTGATCTGCACTCAAAAAATGAAAACCTCACAGACTACAGTGAACACTGCACACAACTGTTCACTAGCTGTGAAAGGCTCCTTTGTGTACTTCTATAGTGTTTGCAACCAATGTATTGTATACGGATGGAAGCGCGTCACACTAATAGATTTGAGTTTTTTGAAATAGAATGGAGCAGCACCAATTAGAGAAAAATGTCAAGGATGAGGCAGTGACACACGCTCAGCAGACTACAACCAGCAGTGGTTGAAGAACTAACTGTAGCGTGATCTGCACTCAAAAAATGAAAACCTCACAGACTACAGTGAACACCGCACACAACTGTTCACTAGCTGTGAAAGGCTCCTTTGTGTACTTCTATAGTGTTTGCAACCAATGTATTGTATACGGATGGAAGCGCGTCACACTAATAGATCACTGTTAATTTCAATTGAATGGAGCAGCACCAATTCCACAAAATAAAAAAAAAAGAGTCAGTGAGTGACACGTGCAGATGACTACAAACAGCGTTGGATGCAGAGCAAACTGCAGCGTCACCTGCACTCACACCAGGGCCGGCTCCAGGTTTTTATGGGCCCCGGGCGAAAGAGCCTCAGTGGGCCCCTTTAACACAGACCACGATTCATGATGCACAGATACAGCAGAGAAATATAGGTATAGTACAATGCCAAATACTTCACTTCTTCCATTACATGAGTGATATCTATTGTAAATTGTACAATAGCTCAAAAACCGCCAAATCCTCACAGCGCACAGTACAGACCGGACAGTACAGTCCTCCATACAATATTATGGGCACCACAGTCTCCCCCTCATCACCCATATAATACCCCATGCAGGATGTCACCCCCCATATAATGCTCCATACAGAATACTGGACCCAAAATAATGCTCCATACAGAATACTGGACCCAATATAATGCTCCATACAGGATACTGGTCCCCATATAATGCTCCATACAGGATACTGGTCCCCATATAATGCACCATACAGGATACTGGTCCCCATATAATGCTCCATACAAAATATGGAGCTCTCCTCTGCGCTGTACTGCGTTCTGCACTGTTACAGCTCAGGAAAGGGCGCTGTGGAAAGACTCCCCATTATCATCATGATTGCCTCCCCATCATCATCAATGCCTGCCCATCATCATCATCTTCTCCCCATCATCAATGCCTGCCCATCATCATCTCCTCCCCATCATCATCAATGTCTGCCCATCATCTTCTCCCCATCATCAATGCCTCCCCATTATCAGCAATGCCTGCCGATCATCATCTTCTCCCCATCATCAATGCCTCCCCATTATCAGCAATGCCTGCCCATCATCATCTTCTCCCCATCATCAATGCCTCCCCATTATCAGCAATGCCTGCCCATCATCATCTTCTCCCCATCATCAATGCATTGCCTCCCCATTATCAGCAATGCCTGCCCATCATCACACACAGACAGCACACAAGCACTCTCTCACTGTCATGGGTGCATCGCCACGAAGATCGTCGCGATTGCACATTCTGACTTCTCACAGCTGAGCTGCTGTTTCTTTGTGTTTTGGTAATGAGAGAGTTAATTTTACCTAGCTCTTTGCTAAGACTAGGTCCAGCCTCGCCCGGCTGCTTTTGATTATGTTCTAATTAGTTTCCTTTATATTCCTGCCAGTCTGGGTGTTAGACGCCGGTGAAAGCATTCATGTAGTTTAGCAGACTGAAGTGGTTCTGAGAATACTTAAGCTAAGAGCTCCTTAGTTGTTTTTACTCTTATAGCTTATAGTTTATCTCTGAGACCTTAGGTGTTCCTACTGTGTGTGAGTGTTGTATGTAAGACTTTATTTACTTTATTTCTTGTCTTTCTTGTATGTCTTTCTGTTCATTAACCGTTACCTGTTCATTCCCTTTGGTGGTATTCAGGGTCCTTCTTAGGACTAGAATACAGTTGGCAGGGATTGATAGGAGACAGGGTTTACGCTGGTGGCCTGGACCTCTGTACCTTTAACAGTACCTCCAGGTTGAGGGATTAGTTAGGACCCCAGTTTAGGGTCAGCTTAGACCCCGGTCACCCTCTAGCCGGAGACAGCGTATAACGGATTCCGTTTTGACCCACTGGACATTCTGTCAGGTAAATCTATGTTATCATATATCTATGCGCATGTTATATAGTATGTTGCCCTTTTGATATAGATTACTGACATCACATATATATATCTGCTATACAGCGTGACATTTTCACCGGCCCAAACTAAAGATTCTCCCCAGCTGTCATGGATCCAGTAGCCCAGCTGGCTCGGCAGTTGCAGGGGTTGTCCATGGAATTTGCAGACATTAAGTCCAAGGTTTTGTCCCCCCGGAGCAAACCAGATCTGAACCTAAGGTTGCTCTCCCGGATAGGTTCACTGGTGGGCGGGACAAATTTTTTACTTTCCGGGAGGCATGTAAATTGTACTTTCGGCTGCGGCCTCGGTCATCTGGGAGTGAAGAGCAGAGGGTGGGAATTGTTATCTCGCTCTTACAAGGGGACCCTCAATCTTGGGCGTTCTCTATTCCTCCAGGCCCCCCAGATCTCCAGTCAGTGGATCGATTTTTTACTGCCCTGGGTCTGGTATATGATGATCCGGATCGAGTCTCCCTTGCTGAAACAAGGTTACGTAAAATACGGCAAGGAAATCGTCCAGCGGAGGAATATTCTTCTGAGTTCCGTAGATGGGCAACAGATACTCAGTGGAATGACCCAGCTCTTAGGAGCCAGTTTTGTCAAGGGTTGTCTGACAAATTAAAAGATGTGTTGGCTCAGTATGATTCTCCTCCATCACTGGAGGCTGCTATGGCCCTCGCTATTCGCATTGATAGACGACTTCGGGGAAGACGCGAGGTAACTCCGCCCCCATGATGACTCCACCTACTACTAAAGTCCCTTTTACTGAGGTTCCCCTGGTCTGTTCTGAGGAACCCATGCAGTTGGGAGGGACATCATTTTGTAGGAGGGAATCGGCGGTGCACCGCAAGACTAGAAGGTGTTTCTTTTGCGGGAGAGAGGGACATTTTGTTGGGGGGTGTCCATCCCGGACCTCTTTGAGCCAAGGAGTTAACCTGGGTGTGTGTATTTCGTCCCCAAATCCCTCTCAGTTTCTCGTGCCTGCGGAGGTGGTGATTGGTACTAGAACTGAGAGGATTTCTGTTTTTCTTGATAGTGGGTCTGGGGCTAATCTGGTGGACGCTCGGTTTGCCCAGGTGCATGGTATGCAACTGAGTGTATTGGCCAAACCGGTCCCTATACTCTCTATTGATTCTAGACCTCTTGGTCAAGGTAGCTTGGTACAAGCTGTTCATAATATAGATCTTCGAGTAGGGGCAATACATAAAGAGCAATTGTCTTGTTATGTGTTGGAGGGTCTACCTACTCCTATTGTGTTGGGACTTCCTTGGTTGGCTAAACATAACCCAGTGATTGATTGGCAATCCAGAAAGATAAGCCAGTGGGGTGAATTTTGCAAGAATAACTGCATGAGCACGGTCATCGGTGCGGTTGTGCCTAGGACTTTGCCTCCTTTTCTGGAGGACTTTGGGGAGATGTTCTCAGAGGAGGGGGGTAAGGAGTTACCTCCTCATCGCGCATATGACTGCTCAATAAAGTTGCTTCCTGATGCCTTATCTCGTACTTTCCCAGGGACCGGGAGGATGGATGATCCGGTTCATATTCCTCAGGAGGGAGTTGTAGTGTCAGCTGTTTGCCCTGAGCTTGAGGGGGAGGTATTGAGGGCTCAGGGGGACGCCCCTGTGGGACTTCCAGGGAGACTGATAGTTCCAGATCGGTTAAGACTGAAGGTTACGGAGAACCATTACAAACGGATGGCTGATAGGGGGAGAGTTTCTGGTCGAGATCTGAAGGTGAACGATCTGGTGTGGTTGTCTACCAGGAATATAAAACTTAAAGTTCCCTCCTGGAGGTTGGGTCCCAGATTCATTGGGCCGTACAGGATCAGTTCCAGAATTAATCCTGTGGCATTTCGTCTGGACCTCCCTCCTACGTTTAAAAATCATAATGTGTTTCACAAGTCATTACTTAAAAAGTATGTGGCACCAGTCATACCGTCACCTCTACTTCCTCCTTCAGTGGTAGTCAATGATAACGTGGAATTTCATGGGTCGAAAATCATTGACTCACGTCTCAGTCGCCGATCCCTCAGTACTTAGTTCTTTGGAGGGGGTATGGTCCTGAGGAGAGGACGTGGGTCCCTGCGTCTGATGCTAACGCAGATCGATTGGTTCGGACCTTTCACACAACTTACCCGGACAGACCTGGTCATGAGGGTCCGGAGGCCCCTCGTAGAAGGGGGGGTACTGTCATGGGTGCATCGCCACGAAGATCGTCGCGATTGCACATTCTGACTTCTCACAGCTGAGCTGCTGTTTCTTTGTGTTTTGGTAATGAGAGAGTTAATTTTACCTAGCTCTTTGCTAAGACTAGGTCCAGCCTCGCCCGGCTGCTTTTGATTATGTTCTAATTAGTTTCCTTTATATTCCTGCCAGTCTGGGTGTTAGACGCCGGTGAAAGCATTCATGTAGTTTAGCAGACTGAAGCGGTTCTGAGAATACTTAAGCTAAGAGCTCCTTAGTTGTTTTTACTCTTATAGCTTATAGTTTATCTCTGAGACCTTAGGTGTTCCTACTGTGTGTGAGTGTTGTATGTAAGACTTTATTTACTTTATTTCTTGTCTTTCTTGTATGTCTTTCTGTTCATTAACCGTTACCTGTTCATTCCCTTTGGTGGTATTCAGGGTCCTTCTTAGGACTAGAATACAGTTGGCAGGGATTGATAGGAGACAGGGTTTACGCTGGTGGCCTGGACCTCTGTACCTTTAACAGTACCTCCAGGTTGAGGGATTAGTTAGGACCCCAGTTTAGGGTCAGCTTAGACCCCGGTCACCCTCTAGCCGGAGACAGCGTATAACGGATTCCGTTTTGACCCACTGGACATTCTGTCAGGTAAATCTATGTTATCATATATCTATGCGCATGTTATATAGTATGTTGCCCTTTTGATATAGATTACTGACATCACATATATATATCTGCTATACAGCGTGACACTCACATACATAGATACACACACACACATACATACACACACAAAGCACCGCACTACATACACACACAGAGACACACACACAGAGACGTCTTACCTGTTCAGCGTCCCGCGCTCTGTGCCACAGCCGGCCGCTGAATGATGACGTCATTCAGCGGCCGGCTGTGAGAGGAAGCGCCGGCGCCCCTGGAGCCCGGAGCTGCGGCAGCGGAGGCACGGGAGAGGTAAGTATTGTTGCCAGCTGCTGCCGGGGCCCTGAGCAGGCGGGGGGGGGCCCAGTGGCGGCGCTGACACCGCTCTCCGCGCGGGGTGCCAGACTGTGAGTGGGCACCCCCGCCTGCTCAGGGCCCCGGCACTGGCCCGGGTGTGCCGGGTGCTGACGCCGGCCCTGACTCACACACACACCTTGCACAGAGCTGTGAAAACAACACTGCAAGGAAAAAGGATGATTTACAAAGCGGTTTCTCAAATAGCCTGCCTACAGAACAATTCACAAAAACGCTATCTGTAACTGTCCCTCAGAGTCAGCAGAGCAGCGTTCTGTCCCTAACTGAATTCACAGCACAGTGAAGCTAAAATGGCGGCGGCGCCTTTTATAGTGCATTCTGACATCATTTCAGCAGCCAATCACAGCCATGCCATTAGTTAACATGACCGCAGCATTACAGGATGTGCCCACACTTCTTAGGAATCCTCATTGGCTGAATAAAATCACACTGCCTCTCAAAGAATTATGGGAACTTCCGATTCCGGTATACGATATAGGAAAAGTATCGGAACTAAGTATCGGAATTCCGATACGGCGAATATCGGCCGATACCCGATACTTGCGGTATTGGAATGCTCAACACTTGTCACTACGACTCTTCACAACTATTCTCAAAGTCCATTTGAGGTAGGCCACAGGCTTCTTGGTGTGTCACTGCATCTTCAATTCCCCATAGTAGAACAATGTCTCAGCCTGGTGATCTTCTCTTCTATGGCTCTCAGTACTGGCTACACTACCACTTCTTATCTAGTATAGATAGGGTTTAGTGTAGACCCCCACTTACCTGAGATAAGGAATCCTTCTATCACTTAATCCTTGTTTACTTCCGAAGGAGCTATCCAAGTGTGGTCTCCCTTTCTCACACACAACACCCTTTTCAATACAGGTTTGCTAACATTAGGACCATAGGTCCTTCTCTTTTCAGTACTCTTCCTTATCTACCTCACAAATCCGAACTTACAGTAGTTTATTTTGCCCATTTAACTCCTCCCTACATGGGCTGATCCCCAGTAGTTAACCCTATCCACTGGTTAGCTAACTGCTGCAGGCCCCAAACCAGATTAAACAGTATACAAAATATGGCAATGCATAATATTACCATAAAATCTTTAAGGGGGAGTGTTAACAGCTTCTCTACTCCTTTACAGCAGTACACCACAATCATATTAGGTCTTCCTTATCGCTATGTTGTGTGCTCTGATCTCCTATCCCACACAGTACAGGCATAAAATGTTTTTCGGCAGGCTTCTATGTTCTATACTGGCTGTGAAGTCCTCCGATTGGCTGAGCTACACCATATGATCGGATTGCTGCAGGGCATTATGTAAAAGCTTGCGTTGCTTCACCTGACACCATTAGCCTGCTCAATGAGTGTGTATCATGTGTGAAATAGCTCCAGGGACTTTTTTTTGCCAATCCCCACTAATCATATCGCAGGTTGTGCAAATTCGTATGGGACTATGGATTGCAGGAAATTTTTCTCAAATTTGTGGTCCAATCAACTCATCTAAAGTTTAATAGTACTTAAATATATTGGAAGTGAGTTCCTGAAATTCGTTACATTTTTAGAATGACAAGACAAAGCCCATATTGATATTCAGTTGACATTCGTACTATTTATTTTTCGACTAATACTTGAAACCACATTAAAGAGGTTGTCGGGTCCAAATCAATAAGTCTGCAGTCACTCTGTGTGACTGCAGACTTATGTCTCCCTCCCCATGCGCACGCATTGTGCGCTGCAGGGATTCGCCGGTCTCTAACGCAGGCCTGGAGGGTATTTATGTGTTTTACTTACTCCCGGCCAGTGGGAGCTGTCTCGCTCTCCATACACTTGTATGGAGTGAGACCGCACCATCTAGTCGGCCATGCCCACTGGTCGGCCTTGTCACTAGATGGGGCACAGCCTCACTCAGTACAAGTGTATGGAGCAAGACCAAGGCACTGGACAGGTCTTGCCGGGAGTATGTACAACTCATACCCCCGGTCCTAGGTCAAAAACGCGCCCAGTATTTAACTTCCAATTTTTTAGAAATACAGAATTTCTAAAGTCTTTTGAAGTCTTGAGCTATGCGCTTAATTTATTTCTTGCAATATATTGTATGTCACAGCTTGATCATTTTTGATCTTAATATGAATAAAGTGCTAATTCGTATTTTATATCTTTACAAGTTATCTCCTATCCTACCGCAGAGACTAGCGTGCTGATTGCTGGGGGTCCAACCACAAGGAAAAATAAAATGTAACCAATGAGACCAAAGTTTGAAATGCCATGATCTCCTTGTAAAGTCATCATTTTTTTTTTTAAATAATGGTTTAATTCCGCTGTTGGGTTAATATACTGACTAGGACCAATTTACCTATCTGATTAGTGACTGAATCTAGTGTAGACATACAGTATCTGATGGTTACGGAATAAGTGGTGGAAGGAAGATCAGCTTCTAATAAAAATCCTTTGGAATGTGTGTGGTCCTAAAGAAGATATCTCAGTTACAGGTTTATATACGTTTCTCCAACAGATTACTATAAACCCGCAGATGTTTCTTGGAAATATAACACGTTTTAAATGGGTACTGAACTAAGCTTAGCGACATATCTCTATGGCAACATCTTGTGTCCTAGAAAAATCTTCTCCTCTCCCGGTAAATATCTGATCAGTGGGTGCCACTGACTACCCAGGTATAACGAGTAAAATCTGACATATTTGTATATCGCTTCTCAAAGTATATGTCACGCATCATTCTGGATGGCTTAACTGAAAGCAATCGTTAAGGATACGGTTCCTACGTTCAGTTAAATAAATTTTACCTATCATATAATTGAAATAATTTTTTTATTTTGTTTTTAGCAAAGATTGATGATTTATTATTTCTTTTGCATTTGTTTTAATAAGGATCCAAATAAAACAATGAAAATCTAGCTATGTCAATGTTCTTTCTCCATGGTCTCGGGATCTTTTTCCTTCCCTCTCCTAGTTTCTGTACTTGGATATATGCTCTCTCATCCATACTGTTTGGGTGCGATTTATAAACAAATTATAAAAATCAAGGTGCCTACTTAGTATCTCATCTTCAACATGTCGACCCCATTCAGACAACGGTCTGCCCTGTCTTTACTTTGTTAGAAAATATTAAACTGCACTGTACTCAACTGGTATAATAATGAGTATCTTCAGGCAACAATGAGGCATTGTGGATGTTCCCTGGAAAGTTTGGGGTTGCATTTCCGCAAATGGAGTTGTGAATCTCGTCATGATTACTGACATCTTAAAAAAAGTGCTTTGCCCACAAGGAACACTCCAGTAAGCTATCAGAAGCCTCTAGAAGGGAGAAAAAGAAGCACTGTGGTGAAGAAGAGAAGGAGAGTGGTGGTCATGGGGGATTCTCTACAGAGAGGAACAGAAGACGGTATCTGCCGACCGGACATTACCTTATGAGAAGTGGGCTGTTTTCCAAGTGCCCAAATCAAAGATGTGAATGGGAACAAAGGAAAGCGGTCTCAATGGAGTGCTGGCGTGAGCCACACCAGTAAGGAGGACGGTAGATGACAGGCCCAAGGCAGCACCAGCCGCAGACCCTCGTTTGATGGACAGTAAATGTAGAGCATTCCACTGGAATAAAGAGATCAAACAGACTTCCCTCTCGTCCTTGGCGCCCTCCTGACCGCGGTTCATTGCTCTACAAATCAAAGATGTGTCTGATAGGGTATCAAGACTTTTCAGTGCTACAGATGACTACCCATGACTAGAAAAATATTTAGACTTGAGAGTCCTCAGTGGTTGATACCTTTTAATGGCTAACTGAAAAGATTGTTACCATCTTTTCAGTTAGCCATTAAAAGGTATCAACCACTGAGGACTCTCAAGTCTAAATATTTTTCTATCTACTGGCTAACACGGTACAAAGATACACATCTTTCCTATACCCATGACTAATGATACACTTATGGACCAAAGGCACAGCCAAAAAGGACCTGGAAACTATGTGCAGAGACTTTGAAGACCTAGAGAGTGAAGAAACTGGGGGTGCAGGTCGTCTTCTCATCCATCCTCCCAGTGGATGGACATGGAACAAGGAGATTGAGCAGGATTCTACAGGTGAACAACTGGCTATGTCAATAGTGCCATCAGCAACAATTTAGGTTTTTTGACCATGGAGTGATTTACCTGTATGATGGACTCGTTGATAGAGATGTGTTGCATCTTACAAAACCAGGAGAACACATATTTGATAAATGCCTTGCTTCACTCATCAGGAGAGCTTTAAACTAAAGCAATATGGGATGGGAAATATACGGCCAGGAAAAAGTATGCAACTTATGAAACAATCCCACAGAGAAGTAAGAATTTGAAGCATTTAAAGAGACCAATATGGAGGAAAACAGAACTTAAACAATTGCTAAAAAGCAAAGAAATGTATATCAAATGGAAAAAGGTGACATATCTAAAGAAGTATATAATGCTGTCTGCAGGGAATACAGGGAAAGCGTTAGAAGAGCTAAAGCCAGTAATGTAGTGAAACTTGCAAGGGAGATCAAAAGCAATAAAATGGATTTTGGGGAAATGTCAAAAGCAAAAGAAAAGTCAAAGATGCTATAGGATTTTTACAGGATGAAAAGGGTGAAGTGATCAAAAATTATGTTGAGAAGGCCAAACTTTTAAATTCCTATTTTGCATTTGTTCTCTAAGAAAACAAATGTAACATCAACTGATTTTCACTGGACTATTGAAGGAATAAAATAATCCACACTATCTATAAACAGAGAGATGGTGAGGGAACACTTTGCTAATTTACATGAATTTAAATCTCCTGGTCTATATGAATTACATCCTAGGGTACTGAAAGAGATAGCAGAGATAATTGCAGAACCACTAGCCAGAATCTTTGAAAATTCCTGGAGAACAGGAGATGTTCCAGAAGATTGGAGAAGGGAAAATGGTGTTATTATCTTCAAAAAGTGAAAAAAATTGTTAAACAGCATGTATGTAAGCACTTGAATAAGAATACAGTAATTAACCAGAGCCAGCAAGGGTTTGTAGCAAACCAGTCATGCCAGACTAATCTAATTTCCTTCTATTAAGGAATTACTGACTGGGTGGATAAGGGAAATGTGGTATTGCATATCTCAACCTCAGCAAAGCATTTGATAAAATATATCATACTATCCTTATTGAAAAATTGGCCAGGTATGAGATTGACAAGGCTATGGTTAGGTGGATTCATAACTGGCTCAGTGAGCGTACTCAAATAGTTGTAATAAATGATTGCACATCCAATTGGAAATGTGTTACTCGTGGGGTACCACAAGGCTCTGTTCTGGTCTCAGTGTTGTTCAACATTTTTATAAATGAACTAGATAAGGGAACTGAAGGTAAACTAATCAAATTTGCAGATGATGCAAAGCTAGGAGGGATAGCTAACACTAGAGAATACAAAGTATTCAGAAGGATCTAGATGTGCTTGGATAATGAGCAGTGACTTATAGAATGGTATTTAATTGGGAGAAATTCATTATTCTACATCTGGGGAAGTAAATTGAAAATTACATCTATAGAATGAGAGGAAAAGATGTAAGCAACAGCACGTGTGAAAAAGACTTGGTTATACTAATAGATCACAGACTGCAGATGAGTCAACAGTGTGATGCAGCAGCAAAAAAGGCAAACAGTTCTGCGATATATTAACCCCTCTCTGACATTAGACGTACTATCCCGTCCATGAAACCCGTGCCAATCTGACCATGGACGGGATAGTACGTCATAGGCGATTAGCTGCGCTCCCGGAGGGAGCGCAGCTAATCGCCGCCGAGTGTCAGCTGATTATCACAGCTGACACCCGTGACTGTGTGTCAGGAGCGGTCACGGACCGCTCCCGGCACATTAACCCCTAGCACACCGCGATCAAACATGATCGCGGTGTACTGGGGGCACAGGGAAGCATCGCGCAGGGAGGGGGCTCCCTGCGCGCCCCCTGAGACCCTCAGACCAGCGCGATGTGATCGCACTGTTCTGAGGGCTTCCTCCCTCCCAGGACCCGGATCCAAGATGGCGCCGGGGTCCTGGAGGGAGGCGGCTTCCTCAGTGCCTGCTGAGAGCAGGCACTGGGAAGCCTGCAGCTATGCCTGTGCGATCGCTGGTGTGACAGAGTGCTGTGCACACTGTCACACCAGCAATCTGATAAAATACAGTGATGTCCCACCCTGGTACAAAGTAAAAAAGTAAAAAAAAATAAAAATAAACATGTTTTAAAAAAAAAAATCCAAAATAAAAAAATAAAATAAAATATTCCCCAATAAATTCATTTCTTCCTGTAAATAAAAAAAACAAAACAATAAAAGTACACATATTTGGTATCACCGCGTCCGTAACGACCCCTCTATAAAACTGTCCCACTAGTTAACCCCTTTAGTGAACCCCTTAAAAAAAAAAAATAACAAATCAAAAAATCAATGCTTTATCATCATACCGCCGAACAAAAAGTGGAATAACACGCGATCAAAAAGACCGATATAAATAAACATGGTACCGCTGAAAACGTCATCTTGTCCCGCAAAAAACGAGCCACCACACAGCATCATTAGCGAAAAAATAAAAAAGTTATAGCTCGCAGAATAAAGCGATGCAAAAATAATAATTTTTCATATAAAATTGTTTTTATTCTATAAAAGCACCAAAACATAAAAAAATTATATAAATGAAGTATCGCCATAATCGTACTGACCCGAAGAATAAAACTGCTTTATCAATTTTACCACACGCTGAACGATAAAAACGCCTCCCCCAAAAGAAATTCATGAATTGCTGATTTTTGTTCATTCTAACCTCCCAAAAATCGAAATAAAAAGCGATCAAAAAATGTCACGTGCTCAAAAATGGTACCAATAAAAACGTAAACTCGTACCGCAAAAAATAAGACCTCACATGACTCTGTGGGCTAAATATGCAAAAATTATAGCTCTCAAAATGTGGCGATGCAAAAAACTATTTTTTGCAATAAAAAGCGTCTTTTAGCGTGACAGCTGCCAATCATAAAAACCCGCTATAAATAGTAAATCAAACCCCCCTGCATCACCCCCTTAGTTAGGGAAAAATAATAAAATAAAATAAATGTATTTATTTACATTTTCCCATTAGGGTTAGGGTTAGGGTTGCGGCTAAAGTTAGGGTTAGGGTTGGCGCTAAAGTTAGGATTAGGGTTAAGGTTGGGATTAGGGGTGTGTTAGGGTTAGGTTTGTGGTTAGGGTTGGGACTAGGGTTAGGGGTGTGTTGGGGTTAGGGTTGGAGTTAGAATTGGGGGGTTTCCGCTGTTTAGGCACATCAGGGGCTCTCCAAATGTGACATGGCGTCTGATCTCAATTCCAGCCAATTCTGCGTTGAAAAAGTCAAACGGTGCTCCTTCACTTCTGAGCTCTGCCATGCGTCCAAACAGTAGTTTATTCCCACATATGGGGTATCAGCGTACTCTGGACCCCAAGCGTTATTGTGCAATTTGTCCTATTTCTTCTGTTACCCTTGGGAAAATAAAAAACTGGGGGCGAAAATATCATTTTTGTAAAAAAAAAATGAGTTTTTTGTTTTTACGGCTGTACATTATAAACTTCTGTGAAGCACTTGGGGCTTCATAGCGCTCACCACACATCTAGATAAGTTCCTTGTGGGGTCTATTTTCCAAAATGGGTTCACTTGTTGGGGATTTCCACTGTTTAGGCGCATCAGGGGCTCTCCAAATGCGACATGACGCCCCCAGACCATTCCATCAAAGTCTACAATCCAAAACGTCACTACTTCCCTTCCGAGCCCCAACGTGTACCCATACAGTAGTTTTCTCCCACATATTGGGTATCAGTGTACTCAGGACAAGTTGGACAACAACTTTTGGGGTCCAATTTCTCCTGTTACCCTTGTGAAAATAAAATATTGGGGCGGAAAAAAATCATTTTTGCAAAAAAAAAAAAAGATTTTTTATTTTTACGGCTGTGCGTTATAAACTTCTGTGAAGCACTTCGGGGTTCAAAGTGCTCACCACACATCTAGATAAGTTCCTTGTGGAGTCTATTTTCCAAAATGGGGTCACTTGTTAGGGGTTTCCACTGTTTAGGCGCATCAGGGGCTCTCCAAATGCGACATGATGCCCCCAGACCATTCCATCAAAGTCTGCAATCCAAAACGTCACTACTTCCCTTCCGAGCCCTGACGTGCGCCCATACAGTAGTTTTCTCCCACATATTGGGTATCAGCGTACTCAGGACAAATTGGACAACAACTTTTGGGGTCCAATTTCTCCTGTTACCCTTGTGAAAATAAAATATTGCGGGCGAAAAAATCATTTTTGTAAAAAAAAAAAGGATTTTTTATTTTTACGGCTGTACGTTATAAACTTCTGTGAAGCACTTCGGGGTTCAAAGTGCTCACCACACATCTAGATAAGTTGCTTTTGGGGTCTATTTGCCAAAATGGGGTCACTTGTGGGGGGTTTCCACTGTTTAGGTGCATCAGGGGCTCTCCAAATGCGACATGACGCCCCCAGACCATTCCATCAAAGTCTGCAATCCAAAAAGTCACTACTTCCCTTCCGAGCCCCGACGTGTGCCCATACAGTAGTTTTCGCCCACATATTGGGTATCAGCGTACTCAGCACAAATTGGACAACAACTTTTGGGGTCCAATTTCTTCTGTTACCCTTGTAAAAATAAAATATTGGGGGCGAAAAAAATCATTTTTGTAAAAAAAAAAAAGATTTTTTATTTTACGGCTGTACGTTATAAACTTTAGTGAAACACCTGGGGGTTCAAAGTTCTCACCACACATCTAGATAAGTTCCTTGAGGGGTCTAGTTTCCAAAATGGTGTCATTTATGGTGGTTTCCACTGTTTAGGCAGATCAGGAGCTCTCCAAACACGACATGGCGTCCAGCCAATTCTGCGTTGAAAAAGTCAGACGGCGCTCCTTCCCTTCCAAACTCTGCCATGCACCCAAACAGTGGTTTACTCCCACATATGGTGTATCAGCGCACTCAGGACAAATTGCACAATAACTTTTGGAGTCTTGTTACCCTTGGAAAAATAAAAATTGGGGTGAAAAGATCATTTTTGTGGAAAAAAATATGATTTTTAAATTTTACGGCTCTACGTTATAAACTTGTGTGAAGCACTTGGGGGTTCAAATTGCTCACCAAAGATCTAGATAAGTTCCTTAGGGGGTCTAGTTTCCCAAATGGGGTAATTTGTGGGGGGTTTCCACTGTTTAGGCACATCAGGGGCTCTCCAAATGCAACATGGCATCCAATCTCAATTCCAGCCAATTTTGGTTGGAAAAAGTCAAATGGTGCTCCTTCCCTTCCGAGCTCTGCCGTGCGCCCAAACAGTGGTTCCCCCCAACATATGGGGTATCAGCGTACTCAGGACAAATTGGACAACAACTTATGTGGTCCAATTTCTCCTGTTACCCTTGGGAAAATAAAAAATTAGTGACTAAAAGATAATTTTTGTGGGAAAAAAATAGGATTTTTTATTTTCATGCCCGGGCATTATAAACTTGTGTGAAGCACTTGGGGGTTCAAAGTGCTCACCAAAGATCTAGATAAGTTCCTTAGGGGGTCTAGCTTCCAAATGGGGTCACTTGTGGGGGGTTTCCACTGTTTAGGCTCATCTGGGGCACTGCAAACGGAACATGACCCCCATCAACGTCTGCATTCCAAAACGTTACTACTTCCTTTCCAAGCCCTGCCGTGCGCTTAAACAGTTTCCCCCCCCCACATATGGGGTATCAGCGTACTCAGGACAAATTGGACAACAACTTTTGGGGTCCAATTTCCTTGGGAAAATTCAAAAATTTGGGACTAAAAAATCATTTTTGTGGAAAATTGTTTTTTTTTTTTCACACCCAGGCATTATAAACTTTTGTGAAACACTTGGGGGTTCGAAGTGCTCACAACAGATCTAGATAAGTACCTTAGGGGGTCTAGTTTCCAAAATGGTGTCACTTGTGGGGGTTTCCACTGTTTAGGCGCATCAGAGGTTCTCCAAACGCGACATGGCGTCCAATCTCAATTCCAGCCAATTTTAGTTTGAAAAAGTCAAACGTCGCTCCTTCCCTTACGAGCTCTGCCGTGTGCCCAAACAGTGGTTTTCCCCCACATATTGGGTATTGGTGTACTCAGGAGAAATTGCATAACAACCTTATCTGTCCATTTTCTCCTTTTACCCTTGTGAAAATAAAAAAAAGTTTGTAAAAGATCATTTTTGTGGCTAAAAAGTTAAATATTAATTTTTTCCTTCCACGTTGCTTTAGTTCCTGTGAAGCACCTGAAGGGTTAATAAACTTCTTGAATGTGGTTTTGAGTACCTTGAGGGGTGCAGTTTTTAGAATGGTGTCACTTTTGGGTATTTTCTGCCATATAGACCACTCAAAGTGACTTCAAATGTGAGGTGGTCCCTAAAAAAAATGGCTTTGTAAATTTTGTTGTAAAAATGAGAAATCGCTGGTCAACTTTTAACCCTTATAACTTCCTAACAAAAAAAAATTTTGGTTCCAAAATTGTG
This sequence comes from Oophaga sylvatica, assembly GCA_033576555.1. Lineage (NCBI taxonomy): Eukaryota > Metazoa > Chordata > Amphibia > Anura > Dendrobatidae > Oophaga > Oophaga sylvatica. The sequence goes on from JARQOD010000008.1 coordinate 43,995,471, forward strand.
CTGATGTAAAGTAGACATGTGGAAAATGTTATTTATTAACTATTGTATGTGATATATTTCTCTGTTTTAAGGGAATAAAAATTCAAAGTTTGAAAATTGCAAAATTTGAAAAATTTTCTCCATATTTGCGTTTTTTTCAAAAATAAATGCAAGTTATATCGAAGAAATTTTACTTCTAACGTGAAGTACAATATGTCACGAGAAAACAATCTCAGAATCGCGAATATCCGTTGAAGCTTTCCAGAGTTATAACCTCATAAAGAGACTGTGGTTAGAATTGTAAAAATTGGCCCGGTCATTAACGTGCAAACCACCCTTGGGGGTGAAGGGGTTAAGAGAAGCATAGAGTCTAGATCATGTGAAGTAATTATCCCCCTTTACTCCTTGCTGGTCAGGCCTCATCGTGATTACTGTGTCCAGTTCTGGGCACCACATTTTAAAAAAGACATCAAGAAACTGGAGCAAGTTCAGAGAAGGACTTCCAGGATGGTGAGTGGACTGCAAAGTATGTCCTACGAGCAACAGTTAAATGGTCTGGGAATGTTTAGCTTGCAAAAACAAAGGCTGTAAGGAGACGTAATAGCTGTCTACAAATATCTGAAGGGATGTCACAGTGTACAGGGATCTAAGGTGATATGTAGCGGCGCTAGTGCACATATACTCAAAAAAGCAGCAAGTATAATGGGCCTTCCACCACAAAGAAGGTATGGGGGGAGAAAAAATCACATAAAAAGCTATACTCGCGCTATAATATGAGCATATTTACATTGCTGATTATCCCTTACCTTAATATAGGTGAAGATAGTAGGGAAGCGGAGGTGTAGATAATAGAAGTGCAGATCAAGTACCAGGTTAGAATGCGCCTTATTCTCAGAATACTTCAGGAAGCTAAAAAGAAAATAAATATTTAAAAAGAATACATCTTAAAGAGTACTACTAAAGTACGCTAAAAACAAATATAAAGATAAAAAGACCCTAAAAGAAATCCTAAGATAGGGTAAAAACCATTCCAAAGTAGGAGTAACTGAAATATATAGCTACCTAAATCAGATAGCTGTTCCACCGCTATCTTTTGATACTCCAAGATGGATAATAGCACAGAAAGAGGTAAAAAAATATATAGCATAAGGTGCTTTTGTGCAAAAAAGAGGGGGAATATCATAAATGTGCTGATTTAAACACAATAAATGACTATTCTTACACAGAAAAAAAGTGCAATAGTGCTAGTGGAAGGTTCATCAGGCATAGTCCATCGGTGGTTTAATATAAAAGCGATTCACGCTGCCCTGCAGCCAGGAATAGGGCAAAAGTCAAATACCTATATAGTATGATTATGCACTGCTACCTAGTATATATCTGTGAGAGGACAAGGATAAACCTGTAGTATATTCATTCACTTGATAGGATGTAACAGTGATGGCTGCTGGCAATTGAATAGCAATTCGTGCTGGCGTTTTTTCAGTGAGAAAGCGTGGTGGTATAGTGTTGCCTGTTTAAGGCAAGCAGTGAGGATATAATCAACAGTACTTATCTGATAAAAAATGGGGGTAGTAGTGCCGAATCCAGATGGTCTTCGCAGCAAGGAATGGGATCCAGAGAGTTGCCCCGGCCGGTAGCGTGTCTCTGGTATACCCAGGTGTCAAGCGCTGGCTGCTGCAAGTAAGTGTGTGGCGAAGGCCGCAATGGACGCCGATGGAGCTCGTAACTTCGGGTCACGTGGCACGGAGTGGTCACGTGGTGCCCAGGAAGCCCAAGGAGCGATGTACGGTGTGACAGAAGAGCCAAATCCAGACCTACGCGTTTCGGAATCGGTCGGATTCCTTCCGCTTCCCTAGTATTTCCACCTATATTAAGGTAAGGGATAATCAGCAATGTAAATATGCTCATATTATAGTGTGAGTATAGCTTTTTATGTGACAGTGTAGAGGGAGCATCCTTATTCTCATTTGCACATGAAAACATGAGAAGCAATGGAATGAGACTGAAAGGGAGAAAATACAGATTAGACATTAGAAAACATTTTTTGACACTGAGGGTGATCAATGAGTGGAACACACTGACACATGAGGTTGGTGAGTTCTCTATCAATGGAAGTCTTCAAAGAGAGGCTGAACAGACATCTGTCTGAAATTGCTTAGTCAATCATGCATTGAACAGGTGGTTGGACATGATGAACCTGGAGGCCCCCTACCAACTCTAATATTCTATGATTGTATGATCTCTGAGTTTTGATGGACTTCTGATCTGCAATATGTAGTAGCGCTATCAAATACTGTTAAAATACATGGTCAGCAAGAATGATAGTTTCAGTGATAGCTCCACCCTGGCCTGCATTCACTCATGCCTAGAAAAAGCCCAATGCTAACATAGCTGTATGTATTCTTGTATGTGTTGTAAGATCCAGTGAAGTGATTGTTGTTAACCTACAAGACAAGTAACCTTGGGCGTGTCCATCAAAGATGTATTAAGGACTGAACCGCAACTTCAAGTGACAATTTTGCTGTGGAGAAGCTTCACAGTTTGTCTTTTGTAGTTCTGGCAGATGCTGAGAGGTAAAGGTAGACTGTTGGAGTTTTCAAAGAAAAATCTCTAGCAGAGAGTGTAGGCTTTGTTAGGCTATAGGGTATGCCACACTAAACAATATCGCTAACGGGATCGCTAAAAAACATCACTATTTAGCGATCCTGTTAGCGATGTTGTTCAGTGCGGCATCTACCAGCGACGAGCTTCCTGCTGTGATCTCGCTCGTCGCTGGAATCGCTCTGGACCCTATTTCATCGCTGGCGCTCCCGCTGGGTAAGTATCTAATCGCTGTGTGGCACCTTTTCTTAAGGTACTGCCACACTAAACAATCCTGCTAGCGATCACAATAACGACGCATACTAATGCGATCGCTAGCGGGATTGTTTCTATATCGCTAAGTGCGGCCACATTTAGCGATATAGTTAACGACGCTATCGCCGTTAGCGATCTTCTTAACGACTTTAGCGGTACAAAAGTACCGCTAAATCGCTAAGAAAAGGTGCCACACAGCGATTAGATACTTACCCAGCGGGAGCGCCAGCGATGAAATAGGGTCCAGAGCGATTCCAGCGACGAGCGAGATCACAGCAGGAAGCTCGTCGCTGGTAGATGCCGCACTGAACAACATCGCTAACAGGATCGCTAAATAGTGATGTTTTTTAGCGATCCCGTTAGCGATATTGTTTAGTGTGGCATACCCTTTAGCGATTTAGCGGTACTTTTGTACCGCTAAAGTCGTTAAGAAGATCGCTAACGGCGATAGCGTCGTTAACTATATCGCTAAATGTGGCCGCACTTAGCGATATAGAAACAATCCCGCTAGCGATCGCATTAGTATGCGTCGTTATTGTGATCGCTAGCGGGATTGTTTAGTGTGGCAGTACCTTAAAGCCTGTGGAAAGCCAAATGTCTTTAGGCTATGTGAGGCTTCAGTCTTTGGAGGATTAGCAGTCAATGGATAAAGAAGATTGTCACTCTCGCAACACAGGGTGGATGGGAGTAACTCCATGATAGGTAGGGGACAAGAAGTCACAAAAAGTCATGGCCGAAAGTGTCACACTTGAAATTGTTCCAGAAAAGGAAGTATTTTTCCCAGAAAATCATTGCAATGACACAAATTTTGTTATACACATGTTTTTTTCATTTGTGTGTATTGTAACAACACAAAAAAACAGAGGAAAAAGGGCAAATTAGACATAATTTCACGCAAAACTCAAAAAAAACGGACGGGCAAAATTATTGGCAGCACGGTGGCTCAGTGGATAGCACTACAGCCTTGCAGCGCTGGAGTCCTGGGTTCGAATCCCACCTAGGACAACATCTGCAAGGAGTTTGTATGTTCTCCCCATGTTTGCGTGGGTTTCCTCCGGGTACTCCGGTTTCCTTCCACACTCCAAAACATACAGATAGGGAATCTAGATTGTGAGCCCCATCGGGGACAGCGACAATAATGTGTGCAAACTGTAAAGTGCTGCGGAATATGTTAGCGCTATATAAAGATTATTATTATTATTATTGGCACCTTTCCAAAATTGAGGATAAGCAACTTTGTTTCAGCCATGTGATGCTCGTTCAAACTCACCTGCTGTAAGTAACCAATGTGCAGGGCCGCCATCAGGGCATGAGAACCCTTACTGCTGTATGGGGCCCGGTCATTAGGGGGGGCCCGCCGCCCGAGCACGCAGGTCCGCGCTCGGGCCCGGGGGCCCCCAACATTTTGAGGCTCCCCCTGCACCTCAAGGGGCCCCCAGCTAGCGGCACATCACGCAGCCGCTATGGGGCCCCTGTGTGGCAGGGGGGCCCGCCTGCCCCCAGCGCCGACTCCCCCCGCCGCTGCATTGAACTATACCGGCGTCAGCCGGCACAGTTCAAAGCGATAATGGAGGAGAGAGCGTCAGCTGACGCTCCCTCTCCCATCATTCCCCGCTCTGCCTCTGACACAGCGCGCTCACTGTGTGCCGGGCAGAGCAGGAGACAGGAGCTGGGAGCAGCGCTGGCACCAGGATGAGGTGAGGAGTGTTTTTTTTTTTATAAATCTGTCCTGCTGTGGGGCCGGCCATTCCTGGGGGGGGGGAGGAGAGATGAGGGCTGTAAAATGTGGGCCCTGCTGTATACTATGGAGGCCCTGCTATATCCAATGGGGGCCCTGCTGTCTACTATAGGGGCCCTGCAATATACAATGGGGGCCCTGCTGTCTACTATAGGGGCCCTGCTATATCCAATGTGGGCCCTGCTGTATACTATGGAGGCCCTGCTATATCCAATGGAGGCCCTGCTGTCTACTATAGGGGCCCTGCAATATACAATGGGGGCCCTGCTGTCTACTATAGGGGCCCTGCTATATCCAATGTGGGCCCTGCTGTATACTATGTGGGCCCTGCTGTACACTGTGGGCCCTGCTATATACTATGTGGGCCCTGCTATATACTATGTGGGCCCTGCTGTATACTATGTGGGCCCTGCTGTATACTATGTGGGCCCTGCTGTATACTATGTGGGCCCTGCTGTATACTATGTGGGCCCTGCTGTATACTATGTGGGCCCTGCTGTATACTATGTGGGCCCTGCTGTATACTATGTGGGCCCTGTTGTACAATGTGGGCCCTGCTGTATACTATGTGGGCCCTGCTATATACTATGTGGGCCCTGCTGTACACTGTGGGCCCTGCTATATACTATGTGGGCCCTGCTATATACTATGTGGGCCCTGCTATATACTATGTGGGCCCTGCTATATACTATATGTGCCCTGCTATATACTATGTGGGCCCTGCTGTATACAATGTGGGCCCTGCTATATACTATGTGGGCCCTGCTATTTACTATGTGGGACCTGCTATATACTATGTGGTCCCTGCTATATACTATGTGGGCCGTGCTATATACTATGTGGGCCCTGCTATATACTATGTGGGCCGTGCTATACACTATCCGGGCCGCGCTATACACTATGTGGGTTGTGTTATATATTATTGGGGGATATATTATATTTTATAGGGTGGCTGTGTTATATACTATGTGGCTGTGTAATATACTATAGGGGGCTACGTTATATTCCTTTGGGGAGGCAGACTGTATGATATTCTATTCGGGGATACATTATATTCTATGGGGGCTGTATTATATTTATTATATTCTATGAGGGGTGATTACATCATACTCTATGAGGGGGCTCCATTATACTGTATGAGGTGGCTACATTGTATTCTATGGGGGCTGCATTATATTCTATGGGGGGCTAGATTATATTTTATGGGGGCTTCATTATACTTTGAGGGGGCTCTATTATATTCTATGGGGGGTTTACATTATACTCTGTGGGGTGGTTGCATTATACTCTGTGGGGTGGTTGCATTATACTCTGGGGTGGTTGCAATATACTCTGTTGGGTGGTTGCCTTATACTCTGTGGGTTGGCTGCATTATGCTCTATAGGCTGACTGCATTATACTATATGTGGGCTGCATTATACTGTATCGAGGACTATGGGGAATACATTATATCATATGAAGAACTATGGGGTGCATTATACTATGGGAAGTGAATTGTACTACATGGATGACTATGGCGGTGCATTATACTATATGGAGCACTATGAGGAGTGTATTATACTATATGGATGACTGAGTGTATTTTAATATATTGAGGGCTATTAGGAGTGTATTATACTATATGGAGGACTATGGATACATTATATGTAGTGCACATTATAATATATGGAGGACTATGGGGTGTATTATACTAAACAAGCAAAATGCTGCATATTCATCGAGTGATTGGTGTTAATGTGTCATTGGTGAGAGCATGGTGCAGAAGTGAAGTTTTTCCATGAAAGGGCGGAGGGATTTTGGAAGGTTTATGTGGTGGAGGAGGAGCTAGGGTGGATACGGAACTGGGGGGTGGAGCCTGGGCGGAGTCTTAAGGGGGCCCCATAAATTTTGCCAGTATGGGGCCCCGAAATTCCTAGTGGCAGCCCTGCCAATGTGTCATCGTCTATGCCAGTGATTGGCTGCAGCAGTCTCATTGATAGAACTCACTGACTTTGTAAATGATATGACTGCTGCAGCTAATTACTGGTCGCAATGATGACACATTGGTCACCACTATGGCTGGAGTGGACCCCTGTACATCTGGCCAGAAAAAAAACACAGAGAGGACCAAGCAATGCTGGAAGAGGAACAGCGGAGATTTGTAAGATGAGTAGTATACTGTACTTTTTTTATTTTTTCAGATAACTACGCAAGTAAAATAAAACACAGACGATGACAACCCGTAAGAATTATTTACATAAAAATGGAAACCCCTTTAAGCTATGCTGCAATATAGTTATCTCTTAAAAGGGCAGATGGATAGTGAAACTAATATTTACATCAACGTAACATTATTTGCAAGAAATCCTAGACAGCGATAATACGCCCTCATAATATCATAGACTGAATGGAAACATTCTACTTCTGGTAAATAACCCTATTATGTCTCAAAGCTTCAGATCACATTTATATGTATCAAAATTTCTGCTTCAGGGAAAATTAATCTATTTTCTGATTGATTTTCTGCATTTCCAGGAATGCAGGACAGTTACAGCTGGGGTGTGAGCCTAAGGCCGGGATCACACATGCGACGAAAACGTCCGACGCTCGCATGTGAAATCCCAGCTCTGGCGCCGGCACTCGGGAATGGAGCATGTATTTATATGCAGCCGCTCGCTCCACTCCCGAGTGCCGGCGCCAGAGCAGGGATTTCACATGCGAGCGTCGGACGTTTTTGTCGCATGTGTGATCCTGGCCTAACAGTTAAAATGATAGAATGTCGGCATGAAGTAAATTGTGCTTTCCTCAGTGACAGATATGACACATGGCAGATTTATCAGGATTCTTTTGTGTGCTACAATAGCAACGTCAAATCAACTTCTATGGTTTTATCAGGGATTAACTTTTTCACTGCCAATGTCTGTATATCACTTGCTCTATCCCTGGTTTTATTAAAAACAGGTTTATTTGACGATTTTCTAGTGTTTATTTTTCGGGCCTGATCAAGCTTCTGTGTAATTATTTAGCTTCTGATTATTACAAGTAAAGCGATGGTTTCCCTCTATCACAGAAAATCCTTTGTGCAGAGTTTTTGATGCAGATATATACATAACCGTGAATAAATAAATGTGAAAGAAACTTAAAGGGAACTTGTCAGTTGATTAATGCTTCACAAACAACGGGCAGCATGAATCAGAGACCAGCTCCATTATGCAGACATGTGTTTTTCTTATTATAAAAAGCTGCAGTGTTCCAGACTAAACATACTTTAAAATGCCAGCCGGGGATGAGGTCTCTGCCAGCCTCTCCTTATTCAAGTTGATTGACTTTCTCTCCCTGTGACTGCTTACAGCAGGGTGGGGAACCTGCGGCCCGTAAACGTAATTTGGTTCAGTCCTTGGACCGATCCCTGGAGGGCTGCTGACCCTTTAATTTCTCTTTTGAGTGCACATGTGAAAGCAGTGTTCACTACTGAATGCTGCGGTGGTGCACACAATGCTGGATTATGTCCATCACTAGCCAGTGCCAGCATCAGAGTTAACTCACTCTTTAGGCAGAATTAATGCACTCTGCACACCTGCCTCCTGTGCAGCAATCTTACTGTCTACTATGTGATGTATGCAGCAGTCGCAATGTTTCCTATGTAATGCAATACAGCAGTCAGTGTCTCCTATGTGATGTATGCAACTGTTGCTCTGTCTCTTATCTGATATATACAGCAGTCTCAGTCTCTCCTATGTGATGTAGACAGCAGTCTCAGTGTCTCCTATGTGATGTATATACAGCAGTCTGTTTTTCCTATGTGATGTATATACAGCAGTTTTAGTGTCTCATATGTGATGCATATAGAGCTGACTCGGTATCTCCTGTATGATGTGTAAACATCAATCTGAGTGTATCCTATAAGAAGGGTGATGTAGCAGGCTACAACAGCCTACATAAGTCTGTATCTTTTTCTGGCTGTGGACAAGGTCATGTGACTGAACATAACTAAACATGCAATTATGCTGCAGAGCAGGTACTACTGCTGGCACCTGTCTGCAGAAGCGTTTTTTGTCTCTTTATTCAGTATGTGATGATATTCATTATGCAAACTAGGGGGCAGGTCAGTGAGGGAGCAGTGACTGCCAGCAGTCTGCATTATGAATATGTAATCAGAGCACCACATACCCCAACCCCGCCTTAGGACACGAGCATATCATTAACTAAAAACTAAAAATAAAGATTAAAGAACAACCATAAGACGGATTTCATCACCCAGGTGTAATTTTAATCAGTATAACAGCGCCAACCTGACACTGTGTGTAAGGTTAGTATGCGTAACTCTGCTGACAGGTTCCCTTTAATTAAATTTTTGACCAAACATGGCAGGCTAATTTTTAAGTTGATAATTTTGTATGGCCCGTGAATGATGTTAGAAATATCCAAATGACCCTTGGCAGAAAAAAGGCTCCTCACCCCTGGTACATAGGGAGAGATCTGTTAGTCTAGCTGAGACAAGCTGCGGGGACATACCTCTGTGACTTGTCATTCTATTCACATTGTTTCCAGCAGGAATTTTAAAGTTTGTTTTCTCTGAAATGCTGCACTCCTTCAGAGAAAAATATACATGTCTGCAAAAATGGAGCCAGTGTTTTATTCATGTCCTCATAAATTTCCTTCAGTGTTTCATAATAATCCTGTGTATGTACATGAGGAATAACTCCATTTCTGTCCGTTATATGACGACTCTATTTCTGCTATGACGTCACCTATACATAGCACATACATGACACCATGCTGGAAATCGGATGGTCCCCAATATAGACAATGAGGTCCGTCTGACATTGTTGGTGTCCTTCATGAGACAAATCTGGCATTGTCATCATCTTCATCATTCTGTTCATATGATGTAGCAAATGTTGAACCTACTGTGAAGCATAACAATTGGTATAGGACCATAGGTAGTGCACATAATAATGAATTCATCATATAAAGGATTGGTGCGGGAAGACCATACTGCAAGATTATTGTTGAAAAATGCAAAGTTTTATTTCAACAATATTCATAAAATATATAAAACAGCAGCTGAACCAAATGATGAGACACGTCAAAGAAGGGGTATTAGTGTCATACACATGATTCATTATTTTACAGAGTACATGAGTTTATAAATATATATTCTTGAATAATAGCAGTCAGCTATATAAACATACAATTAATCTGTTGAGTATTTCATAATATAAAGTAGATCAGGTATACATATACCAAGCAAAATATGAGCACCATTAGTAATTACATGAAGTAAAGTGCAATTAGAGATCACAGAATGATACTGTCTGGAGACTGTCAGATATATAAATAGCACTAAATAAATGCTGGCTGCGCAGCCATGGATTTAATCATAGGAGGGCTGTAGAGCCCTAGCTAAAGTAAAGTGCATGTGCGATGAGAAAAAGTAAGGACAAAAAGTATGTATTTACCCAAGCTTTGAACATGTAACCAAAGTCCCCTACGCGCGTTTCAGCGCTTGCCTTCTTCTGGGGGGCGTCATGTGTATTTGACTAATACCCTTTCTTTGACGTGTCCCATCATTTGGTTCAGCTGCTGTTTTATATATTTTCTGAATATTATTGAAATAAAATTTTGCATTTTTTAATAATAATCTTGCAGTATGGTCTTCTTGCACCAATTCTTTATATGATTTGTTTTTATGATGTTAAGCATCCTTTAGAGCTAAGTTTTTTCTCGCTCACACCAGCAAACTATTACCATAATTTCTCCCACAAATTATTGTCCATATTGCATTTTTTTGCCACCATTTTACCAAACTGAAAAAAACTTCTAGATTTTGCAAAAAAGATATTTGGAAACTGCTATATGACCAGAATATATGAATACATCGTTCTAACCCTAATTCTCTCCTCCACAAAAATCAGCACTAAAGAATTTTCACCACATTGCATTTTCATACAGCAAATCCTCACCTGCCCCAACATATGATCTACCAAGAATCCCAAAAATAACTATAAAGATGTGCCCCTTACTCAAATATACAGTGCTCAGCATAAATGAGTACACCTGCTTTGAAAAGTAAGATTTTAATTAATGTGTCACTGAGTACAAGAACAATTTCCAAAATTTTGACAAGACTGTGTTTCATAGAAATATTTTTAACCCATAACATGATTAATGTTAATAATATAACTTTCATTACAAAATAGTCAGTTTTACTCAAATTATTTGGTGTAAAAAATAAATACACCCCACATCAAAAGTACTACATTTAGTATTTTGTATGAATTCCATGATTTTTAAGAACAGCACCAAGTCTTCTAGCCTGGAATTGACAAGTTGGTGACATATGGCAACATCTTTTTCAATTTTTCAAGAATCACCTCTTTTAGAGCTTGGATGCTGGATGGAGAATGATGACAACTTGTCTCCTCAGAATTCCCCATAGGTGTTCGGTTGGGTTCAGCTCAGGAGACACTTGGTCGATGAATCACTTCCACCATGTTCTTCAGAGATGCAACAGATGTGTGGTTGGTCATCGTCATGTTGGAAAAGTGCACTTCTGCCAAGGCCGCGAGTGATGGCAACATCTTCTCTTTCAATATAGAGCAGAACATCTGTGAATTAATGACACCATTAATGAAATGTAGCTCCCCGACACCAGCAGCACTCATGCAGCCACACATGAAAGATGCCCACAAGCCGCTTGTCACTCCCAAGTCAGAAAGTGTTTGCTCTGTGGCTACCCTGGTATTATATTCTCACTGTTTGTTGTGTTTTTTTAGACACTTATTTCTTAGGCTGGTCAAAAGAAAAATAAGTTAGCTTCTGCGATACAGAAACCAGCTCCAAGCTTTAGCTGTTGTGTAATACCGCCAGTATTGCTTTCTAAAAACCCTCTCTTGACTATTAGGACAGATGAATGTCAGCGTGAATGGCAAAGGTCTTCTGCGGAAACATGGTCACATTTGGGATATTCTATTTATTGTTACTGTGTGCCAAACTATTTGACCATCAAGATGAATGTATTTTATTACCTGCATGGGAAAGGAGATTAGAGAAAGCCTGTCCTAACAGAAATTGCGAGGACTCATAAGTAGCCCGGTACCTGAACTCAGAACGCTGGCTTTGATATGATGGATGATATGAGTGATCTGAACTGAGTTGCAAAATGGCCTTATTATTCTTCATTTCTTCCCTGCCTGTGGCCCTTCATTGGTGCTAAATCAACCCTCAGACTAATTACACAGGTAACAATGTGCCATGTAACAGCTCTGAAAGCATACAACAAAAAGCAGGATTCTCTTCAAAAGAGTATTAACCTTGTGATATCCAGCACCGGGCAAAATCAGTCACTGTAAAGTCCTTGTTATTTTTACTAGCCATTGACTAACCATAACATTTTCATGCAATTGCATCTTCTAAGCTCCATTTACAACTGTGTTGGGCGCTCTTTGAGGAGCCCAAATGATGGGAAAAAAATAGCTCAATTGTCAATACACATAACTATTTTTTTCCTCAGCATCATGACAGATACCATAATGGAAAGCCATGAATTACATTTTTCTGTCCCTTATATACCAGTAGTGGAGCATGGTCTTGTAATTTTGGAGTAATCATAGAATGTCTAAAGCCTCTCTTCTGTCTTCTAATCTGGATTATGACCAAACATACTCCAGATTAGAAAAAAGCAGATATGCTTTGGTCATTTCATGACTACTACAGCATCTGCTGGCTGCTACTTGATTTACTGGGATGGAATAAGCTTCTATAGGTTTTTACAAAAAGCCAATGGTCTAAACTATCTAAAGGAGAAATACCATACCATTCTACTGCTTCTCCCATGATAATGCGTTCCCGGTGTCCTGACGGTCTTTATCACAATCTAGCAATGGACAAGGCGCTTATACAGGATACCTCAGCACTAGAGCTAAGTGAGCAGAGACCAACAAGACTGCCTGTGAGGCAGCTGCACTGGAGCAGCAGAAGATAATTAACATGATCATTACTCCTATTTTTATTTTACACCATTGGCAGCTGTTTGTAAGAAGTTTTACAAGTTTGCACAATCCTTATAAACTTCTTGAAGGATATTGGAAAGTTGATAACCTTCAAGGCACCAGTTAATTCTCAAATGCTTATGTTACATAAGAGGCTCTGGACTGGGGTCTGGGGGGTAAGGTTACTCCTTGTGGAAAGTGACATACCAGCTCTGGTGTGTCGAGGTAAGGAGGCTTATTCGCCGTGCAATGCTCCTCTGGGAAATTTTAATATGCAAATTGACTCTTCAAACAAAGAGGACTTGTACTCTATAGCGCCACCTATTGGAAGTAGCGATCCTACAAGTCACAATCAACCCTTTAACGAGTCTTGAAATATGACTTAGGATAAAAGCCAAATCAGAATCTCCATTTGCAGACACGGTGTTTCGGACTGTTGGTCCTCGTCAGTGCAAAGTAGGAGAGATCTGATTTGGCTAGATGAGAGGCTCTGGACTGGGGTCTGGGGGGTAAGGTTACTCCTTGTGGAAAGTGACATACCAGCTCTGGTGTGTCGAGGTAAGGAGGCTTATTCGCCGTGCAATGCTCCTCTGGGAAATTTTAATATGCAAATTGACTCTTCAAACAAAGAGGACTTGTACTCTATAGCGCCACCTATTGGAAGTAGCGATCCTACAAGTCACAATCAACCCTTTAACGAGTCTTGTAATATGACTTAGGATAAAAGCCAAATCAGAATCTCCATTTGCAGACACGGTGTTTCGGACTGTTGGTCCTCGTCAGTGCAAAGTAGGAGAGATCTGATTTGGCTAGATGAGAGGCTCTGGACTGGGGTCTGTGGGGTAAGGTTACTCCTTGTGGAGAGTGACATACCAGCTCTGGCGTGTATAATAGGTGGCGCTATAGAGTACAAGTCCTCTTTGTTTGAAGAGGCAATTTGCATATTAAAATTTCCCAGAGGAGCATTGCACGGCAAATAAGCCTCCTTACCTCGACATGCCAGAGCTGGTATGTCACTCTCCACAAGGAGTAACCTTACCCCCAGACCCCAGTCCAGAGCCTCTCATCTAGCCAAATCAGATCTCTCCTACTTTGCACTGACGAGGACCAACAGTCCGAAACACCGTGTCTGCAAATGGAGATTCTGATTTGGCTTTTATCCTAAGTCATATTACAAGACTCGTTAAAGGGTTGATTGTGACTTGTAGGATCGCTACTTCCAATAGGTGGCGCTATAGAGTACAAGTCCTCTTTGTTTGAAGAGGCAATTTGCATATTAAAATTTCCCAGAGGAGCATTGCACGGCGAATAAGCCTCCTTACCTCGACACGCCAGAGCTGGTATGTCACTCTCCACAAGGAGTAACCTTACCCCACAGACCCCAGTCCAGAGCCTCTCATCTAGCCAAATCAGATCTCTCCTACTTTGCACTGACGAGGACCAACAGTCCGAAACACCGTGTCTGCAAATGGAGATTCTGATTTGGCTTTTATCCTAAGTCATATTACAAGACTCGTTAAAGGGTTGATTGTGACTTGTAGGATCGCTACTTCCAATAGGTGGCGCTATAGAGTACAAGTCCTCTTTGTTTGAAGAGGCAATTTGCATATGTTACATAAGTTTTTTATAAGTTTTTTTGCTGCTTTGGACCAACACACATAGCAGTCTCAGTGTAACCAATGTAATTCAGCTTTAATTTGTATTCCCTGCCTCCTGCGTGTTCTCCCTGTCAGCTGTTACAAGCAGGAGGTAGGTTGAGTAGTATTGAAAATAACTGAAAAGCACCAAATCTCTTTTTTCTTATAGCTAACCATCCACCAAAAGGAGATGACCCATAATCTAACACAGAAGAATAGCAACAATTATTATGTCACGAAAATACAGAAGCAGTAGAAGCAACGTTTCAACCAGTTAATTCACATTTTGGTCTTAGTTATACTAGACTCTGTCAGCTTTACATTATTTCTATTGTATTTTTTATGGCACATTAAAAGCAAGGGATTGAATTTAGATGCTGCCACTATTCTGTTGTGTTGATTAGTAGAGCTCCATAAAATATATGTGACAGGGGTTGTTTTAAGTTGGCTGACAATGTTGGTAATTGAATATCTATTGGGTTAGATACTGTAAGTAGAGACTTAAAGGGTCAGAGGGAATAACAATATACAGGTAACAGAAAGAGAGAATCAGTGGGTGAATTCTGTGAAGAAACTTAAGAAAGGTTTGCAGTTAGGATCATAAATTGATAGGTATTTTCCATCTAAAATGTGATGCAAAAGTAGAATATTTGCATTCTAACGTTAATTTTGCCAAACATGCCTAGTTAAGGCAAAATAGTGATCTGTAATGTGTACCTGCAATACATATATATGTACAATATTATGTTATTTTCAGGAAACTACTCCTGTAGTAAATATGCGAAGATTGAATACAAATACGTGGGGAATTTTAATTGGATTAAGTTAGAAAATGTAAGGCAACCGAATAATTATAACAATTCTGTAATGATATGTGTGGGCAGAAAGAAAGTTCATAATTAGCCTGTTTGTTTTGACATAACCTCATAATATTAGTTTATTGAATTTGTGTTTTAATTGCTTTAACTTTGCAGATTTTTTCTAAGTAAAGATTATTGATGTTTTGATGTAAATTCAAACAAATGAGCTCTACAGGAAGGAAATAAACTACAGTATCTTGCTAGTGCCACCAAGTGGAGGTAGCTACCAGCTAACATTTATGTCAATGTTTGACCCTAGCAAGCCTTGCAACAAAACTATGGATAATAGCCAAGAGAGACACTGATCTACAGTCAGCTGTTTCAGGGTGCTTATTCCTTGTTCAGTGCAGTGCAGGATTTAGCAATGTACCCTTGCATCTAGCTTTGAGGTAATTTCTTCAACTTAAGAAGACCACCTGAGTATAAAGTCTTACTGGCAATGCTCAATGGGAAAAACAAGCAAATTGGTAGAAAAGACAAATATACAGCTACAGAAAGTAACTACTCTGTAAGTCAATACTAGCTACACTTTGACATCCCTAAAGATGTTATCCAAACCAGACACTTATCCACAGACAGCTGTTTGGGGGTACTTCTCCCCTCTTCAGTGCAAAGCAAGGTTTGGCTGACGATGTAAGATGCCATTGATACAGCTTTGGAAAGAGACTGATTTTCCTTGAGAAGACTAGCTGACAGTGGACTCCGAGTTACTTCTGCCCACTAACAAAATTGCAGGAAGGGCAACTCATTTAGCTGTTTAAATAGCTGTCACTTGAACCAAAAATTAAGTAAAATACCTTTTAAAAACCATTGAACTCCTTTGATTCCTTCTGCCACACTTTTTAATTTTATGCTGCGTCATTTCTTTGCAGAGATATTAACATTTGCTGTTTTTGGCGCTTAGTGTGTGACATCTCTACTTTGTAGTCCAACTGGGCATTTCATCAAAGTCTTTTCTGGAAGAGGTGCTTTCTCTCATTCCTCCCAGATGCTTTCAATCATAGCTCAGAACTAGTCTAGCAATTTCAGATGTAGCCAAACTGTAATTGACAACATCTTTGAGGAAGGGGTGAATGCACACACCCCTAGAGAAGATTGTGAAGAAACGTACAGTTGGTCTGTAAAGTAGAGATTTCACATACTGCGCTCCAAAAGCAACAAATGTGAACATCCCTGCAATGGAATGAGGCAGCATAAATTAGAAAAGAGTGACAGAATCAGAAAAGGGCAGACATTTTTCCAAGATATTTAAGTAAATTTTTTGAACGTATCAGGTCCTCTTTTACCTTGCTCCTTCTTCATGTTGCAAGGCTTGTTAAAGGCTCAGACATTGACATACAGTTAGTACCCCAACTAGAATTCAACTACTAGATAAAGTCGCAATCAAAATTATGCAACCCTCATTGCAAATTAGATTTACTAGCAAAATTTACAAACTTTCTGCTGTCTAAAAAAAAAACAATGAAACAAAAACAATTTTCCTTAAATACCTCAACATAATTAATGTAACAAATGGTTGCTCTGAATACAGCTCAAAATGCCACTTTTAAAGGCTACTGCAGTCTCAGAATTATTCAACCCTTCAAAACCAATACTGAATAACATACGAGACCAAGATAGTTGCAAAAATAAACAAAATATAACTGTTATGAAATAAAGGTTAAAAACATAAATCCTGGACACACATAAATCCAGCATGCATTACTTGGAGACACATATCCAGAAGAAAAAGGGCTAAAACTAAGAACAGGTAACAAACGGCATTTTAAGAGGTCTGAAAATAAAGTAAAGGGAATCTGTCACCACATTTGACCTATCTAAAGTATTAATATGGGCATACAGGTTATAAACTACCGAAAAAAGTCCTATTTGTATGCCTCATATCATATCAGATGTTTTGTTGGGGAGAAATAATCTTTTATCACTTTATGTAAATGACCTTCTGCAAGCTATGGGGAGGATGCTGGAAAATAAACTCTGCCTCCAGAGCTTATATTACATGAAGGAGGCGTTAATTTTAGTGGTAAATTTAAGTCTATTTTTTTGTGTTTATGTGTGAAAATATAGAAGGGGCCGGAATAGGGCGTAACTAGGTGGAGGCCCTCCCATGACTGCGATTGGCGGGGAGGTTTTTGAAAAAGTGCATTTTTTGCAGGGATTTTAAAGAGATTGGCTGGTGGGCGGATTTTTGGGGGAGAGGGTGAGGTGGGCAGAAAGTGCGGGAAAGCCACAATTGTTCCTGAAGAGGCCAGTGAAGACGGACGTACGGAGCGTACCTGATGGAATCAGTTGAAGATCTGGTGAACAGACTCCGGGATGCAGCACGGTCCAGGAGGGGAGGATGGTTGGAGGCACAGCTGTCTTCTCTACTCGGTGCTGCAGTAGAACAAGGGACGAGCCAGCGGGGGAGGAGGACGAGGCCCCCGGAGCGGCTGTCTCCTGAGGTCGGAGCGCGCAGCAGGCGCAGGCTGCGGAGCCCCTTCGGGGACCCTGTGGATGCAGAGCGCAGCGGTGTGGCGTCTACACGCAGCGCTCGGTCCAGCAGGAATCCGCACTGCCAGCCTGCTGGCGCGAGACGTCGAATTACGACCGCCGCACCGGAAGTGAAGGCCCAACCGGAAGTTGGGCCTTCAGGTGCAGGAGAAACGAGCGTTGGAGCGCCGAGCAGGCGTGAGGTTCCAAGAACATGCTGGGCAATATCGGGAGACTACGAGGCAGCAGCGGTAATACCAGCGGCGAGTGGAGGGGAGGCTGGGCAGGTGGCAGCCACCTCTCGGGTCTCAGGGCCCGAAAAGGGGGAGGCAATCCGTGGCTACGGGCGGGCAGGGTCCTTATGATCGGGTCCTGCCTGGCCCTGTCGTGCGCAGCGGTGGCGAAGGAGCGGCGGGCAGCAGCAAGGTACTGCCTGGCAGTCCACTGATGATGGAGTCGGGTCGGGCCGTTGGGGCTGGGCCTGGGAGTCGGTCCAGGTCTCGTCTGGGCAGGAGGTCGTCTGCAAGCAGCACAGCTAACACGTCGGTCCCCCCTGGTGACGTGGAGGCCAGGGGCACGGGCCATGAGCGCGATAGCGAACAAGAAGACTTGGAGTCAGGGAGTGATGACCGATGTGAGAGAGGACACCTGGATGCTGGAGTGTCGGCTGGCGGGGACACAGCACCCCCGCAGCTTTGTGAGTATGATTCTATGTTGTTTCTGTCACCCGCAGGGGCAGGTATTTTGCAAGATAGGGATAGTCAGCTGGGTAGTTCGGGTGAGAGGGGTTTCGGTAGGCAGAGTGCGGTGGAAGCGGCGGAACTGAGGGATTTAGTAAGCAGCATGTCGCAGTTCTTGAAGCGGTTGGAGGGGGGGTAGTGAGCGGGCCTCTAGGGTTGCCAGTGGAGGCATGGTTACCGGAGCAGGGAGGCGGTTCCCAATCTGGGACTGTGTTGAGGCCTGCGGGAGGTGCGGAGTCGGTAGAGTCGGGGGTGTCTGTCTCGGTGCAGACAGAAACGGAAAAAGGGGATTCGATAAAGTTGGATGATAGGGCAAAAGGGGAGGTTTACGTATGTTTTGAGGTGCCCCTTGGAGCACACTTAAAAAAGAAGTAAAAGAGAAGATCTGGCGGGATGAATATGTAGAGATATTCTCTCTTCTTCCCCTTGAGAAATTTAATTTGGATAGGGGTAAGAAGGATGACAGTAAGAAGGAAGAGGAAGAGAAGCGTAGGTGGAGGCTGATTCCTCAAACTTTTGTAAATTGGTCACAGGCTTTTGCGATACTCGCAAGTGTCATCGGAGAGAAGTGTCCAGAAAATTGCTCTGGCTTGTTCTGCTACCTCGATGCTATAGGGGAGGCGCATCGGACTTATGGGGGGCAAACATGGCTGAGGTATGATGAGCAATTTAGGCAGCGCAAAGCGGTTCGGCCAGAGATAAAGTGGGACCAGAAGGACATTGGGCTGTGGCTGAAGGTTATGGCTCCAGCTCGGTATGGGCAGTCCTTGGCGGCAGTCAGCAGGTGGGACAGGGAAGCGGAAATCAGGGGACGCAAGCAGGGAAGGATAAATCGGGAACTTGCTGGCAGTTTAACGACGGCCAGTGCAAGTATGGGAACAATTGCAAGTTCAAGCACGTGTGTTACCACTGTAACGGTACCTCACACGGGTTGTCAAAGTGTTTTAAAAAAGGGAAAGGAAAACACGCCGTGGGTTCCGGTCAAGGGTCCAGTGAGACTTCAAGAGATGGTCCCTTTCTAAATAGGTACCCGGAGCGTATTAAGGCAGGGGTACTGATGAGTGGTTTTGCGGAAGGTTTCATGATCCCACCCCCTGAGCACTTGGTTCCTTTTTCGCTTAACAATTTACGTTCTGCAGTTTTGCACTCTGAGGTTGTTAGTTCAAAGTTAGCAAAAGAGGTTG
Source organism: Oophaga sylvatica (assembly GCA_033576555.1). Lineage (NCBI taxonomy): Eukaryota > Metazoa > Chordata > Amphibia > Anura > Dendrobatidae > Oophaga > Oophaga sylvatica. Next base: position 44,014,910 of record JARQOD010000008.1, read on the forward strand.
ACTTGGGTAGGATGGCCGGCCCGTTCCGTGTTTGCCAGTGGCGGGAGCGGTTATTTCCCCGTTAGGAGTTGTGCCAAAAAAGGAACATAACAAATTTAGATTGATACAGCATTTGTCATATCCAAAAGGTTGTTTGGTTAATGACGGTATCGATCGAGAGTTGTGTTCGGTGCAGTATATGTCTTTTGATACGGCAGTGCATTGGGTGTGTAAGTACGGTGTTGGGGCGTTGTTGGCAAAGACAGACATTGAGTCGGCCTTTCGTTTGCTGCCTGTTCACCCACTTAGTATTCTGTTGTTGGGGTGTTTTTGGGAAGGGGGTTATTATCTTGACAGATGTTTACCAATGGGATGTGCTATTCATGATCGTTGTTCTAGACATTTAGCACTTTTTTGGAATGGGTGGTTCGGGACATGTCCGGAGTGCAGTCGATCGTCCATTACCTGGATGATTTTTTGTTTATTGGGCCACCGGATTCGCGGTTGTGTGGGTAGGCTTTGGCGGCAATGGTGTGGGTGTCAGAGCGTTTTGGAGTGCCGTTGGCAAAGGAAAAGACTGAAGGCCCCTGCACGGTAATTAGTTTTTTGGGGATTGTAATTGATTCTGCGAGGATGGAGTGTCGTTTGCCGGAGGATAAACTGTTGCCACTCAGACAGGAGGTTGATAGGATAGGGAAATTGAAGAAGGTGACGCTGAAGGAGCTGCAGTCGCTGTTGGGTAGATTGAATTTTGCGTGCAGGATCATGCCCATGGGGAGGATTTTTTGTCCCAGGTTGTCGCTAGCAACTGCCGGGGTCAAGGCGGCACATCATTTTGTTCGACTGAGTAAAGAGCATAGAGACGACTTGGCGGTGTGGCAGGTTTTCTTACGCAGCTACAATGGTAGCTCATTGATGCAAGGTGAGGTACTGAGTAATTTTGATTGCGAGATTTACACCGATGCGGTGGGCAGTGCAGGTTACGGGGCCTATTGTAAGGGTAAATGGAGCGCGGGACCTTGGCCTGAGACATGGAAGTCTTGCGGTTTTTAGAAGGAATTTGGCTTTGTTGGAGTTGTTTCCAATAGTTGTGGCAGTTTCGGTTTGGGGCAGCATGTTTGCAAACAAAATGGTCAGGTTTCATTGCGACAACATGAGTGTGGTTTCGGTCATTAATGGTTTGACAGCTTCATCCCCTCCGGTGATTACCGTATTTTTCGGACTATAAGACGCACCGGACTATAAGACGCACCCAGGTTTTAGAGGTGGAAAATAGGGAAAAATATATTTGAAGCAAAAAATGTGGTAAAATATTTAATAACATAAATAACATACTATTATATGTGGTGTTATTATATTGTGAGACAGTGAGGGTATGTGTGATGAATGGGGTGTACATTTCACCTAGGTACTGTGCTGTATGGTATAAGGGAAATGTGTGGCTTTGTAAACCTAGTGGTAGAGAAAGGTCACTACACCTTACATTCAGTACACACTTGCAGCTCAGGCCTGAAACCATTCAGCTGTTAATTAGGAGACCAGAAGTAGGTGTCTGCGAACACAGTCAGAGAGCTCGCTTAGTCTGGACACAGGAGGGGTCCAGGCACAGAAGGTGTCTCCAGGAGTTTGAGCTGTCTCAGTCTGGGTGCTCGATGTACCCCGGACACAGGAGTAGTCTCTGTGAGAATCCATGCGGATAGCTGCTGAATAGGAGGGGAGCTCTCTCAAGTCTGGACGTTGAAGGTGCCTTCAGACACAAGGAGGAGACTCTGTGAAACTCCACACTGGTAAATCCTGAACATATGTGTTGTTTTGGCCCAGGCTGTTAGAGTCGGGACCCGGATAGATAGGTGTCACGCTGTATAGCAGATATATATATATGTGATGACAGTAATCTATATCAAAAGGGCAACATACAATATAACATGCGCATAGATATATGATAACATAGAATTACCTACAGAAAGTCCAGTGGGTCAATACGGAATCCGTTATACGCTGTCTCGGCTAGAGGGTGACCGGGGTCTATGCTGACCCTAAACTGGGGTCCTAACTAATCCCTCTACCTGGAGGTACTGTTAAAGGTACAGAGGTCCAGGCCACCAGCGTAAACCCTGTCTCCTATCAATCCTGCCAACTGTAATCTAGTCCTAAGAAGGACCCTGATTACCACCAAAGGGAATGAACAGGTAACGGTTAATGAACAGAAAGACATACAAGAAAGACAAGAAATAAAGTAAATAAAGTCTTACATACAACACTCACACACAGTAGGAACACCTAAGGTCTCAGAGATAAACTATAAGCTATAAGAGTAAAAACAACTAAGGAGCTCTTAGCTTAAGTATTCTCAGAACCGATCCAGTCTGCTAGACTACATAAAGGCTTTCACCGGCCTCTAACAAGCAGACTGGCAGGTATATGAAGGAATCTAATTAGAACATAATCAAAAGCAGCCGGGCGAGGCTGGACCTAGTCTTAGCAAAGAGCTAGGTAAAATTAACTCCCTCATTACCAAACACAAAGAAACAGCAACTCAGCTGTGAGAAGTCAGAGTGTGTAATCGCGATGATCCTTGTGGCGATACACCCATGACAGTACCCCCCCCTCTACGAGGGGACTCCGGACCCTCAGGGCCAGGTCTGCCCGGGTGAGTTGTGTGAAAGGTCCGAACCAATCGATCTGCGTTAACATCAGACGCAGGGACCCACGTCCTCTCCACAGGACCATACCCCCTCCAATGAACCAAGTACTGAAGGGATCGGCGACTGAGACGTGAGTCAATGATTTTCGACCCATGAAATTCCACGTTATCATTGACCACCACTGAAGGCGGAGGTAGAGGTGACGGTATGACTGGTGCCACATACTTTTTAAGTAATGACTTGTGAAACACATTATGAATTTTAAACGTAGGAGGGAGGTCCAGACGAAATGCCACAGGATTAATTATGGAACTGATCCTGTACGGCCCGATGAATCTGGGACCCAACCTCCAGGAGGAAACTTTAAGTTTTATATTCCTGGTAGACAACCAAACTAGATCGTTCACCTTCAGATCTAGACCAGAAACTCTCCCCCTATCAGCCATCCGTTTGTAACGGTTCCCCGTAACCTTCAGTCTTAACCGATCTGGAACTATCAGTCTCCCTGGAAGTCCCACCGGGGCGTCCCCCTGAGCCCCCAATACCTCCCCCTCAAGCTCAGAGCATACAGCTGACACTACAACTCCCTCCTGAGGAATAGGAACCGGATCATCCGTCTTCCCGGCCCCTGGGAAAGTACGAGATAAGGCATCAGGAAGCAACTTTATTGAGCAGTCATATGCGCGATGAGGAGGTAACTCTTTACACCCCTCCTCTGAGAACATCTCCCCAAAGTCCTCCAGAAAAGGAGACAAAGTCCTAGGCACAACCGCACCGATGACCGTGCTCATGCAGTTATTCCTGCAAAATTCACCCCACTGGCTTATCTTTCCGGATTGCCAATCAATCACTGGGTTATGTTTAGCCAACCAAGGAAGTCCCAACACAATAGGAGTAGGTAGACCCTCCAACACATAACAAGACAATTGCTCTTTATGTCATGCCCCTACTCGAAGATCTATGTTATGAACAGCTTGTACCAAGCTACCTTGACCGAGAGGTCTAGAATCAATAGAGACTATAGGGACCGGTTTGGCCAATACACTCAGTTGCATACCATGCACCTGGGCAAACCGAGCGTCCACCAGATTAGCCCCGGACCCACTATCAAGAAAAACAGAAATCCTCTCAGTTCTAGTACCAATCACCACCTCCGCAGGCACGAGAAACTGAGAGGGATTTGGGGACGAAATACACACTCCCAGGTTAACTCCTTTGCTCAAAGAGGCCCGGGATGGACACCCCCCAACAAAATGTCCCTCTCTCCCGCAAAAGAAACACCTTCTAGTCTTGCGGTGCACCGCCAATTCCCTCCTACAAAAAGATGTCCCTCCCAACTGCATGGGTTCCTCAGAACAGACCAGGGGAACCTCAGTATAAGGGACTTTAGTAGTAGGTGGAGTCATCACGGGAGGCGGAGTTACCTCGCGTCTTCCCGAATTCGTCTATCCATGCGAATAGCGAGGGCCATAGCAGCCTCCAGTGATGGAGGAGAATCATACTGAGCCAACACATCTTTTAATTTGTCAGACAACCCTTGACAAAACTGGCTCCTAAGAGCTGGGTCATTCCACTGAGTATCTGTTGCCCATCTACGGAACTCAGAAGAATATTCCTCCGCTGGACGATTTCCTTGCCGTATTTTACGTAACTTTGTTTCAGCAAGGGAAACTCGATCCGGATCATCATATACCAGACCCAGGGCAGTAAAAAATCGATCCACTGACTGGAGATCTGGGGAGCCTGGAGGAATAGAGAACGCCCAAGATTGAGGGTCCCCTTGTAAGAGCGAGATAACAATTCCCACCCTCTGCTCTTCACTCCCAGATGACCGAGGCCGCAGCCGAAAATACAATTTACATGCCTCCCGGAAAGTAAAAAATCTGTCCCGCCCACCAGTGAACCTGTCCGGGAGAGCAACCTTAGGTTCAGATCTGGTTTGCTCCGGGGGGAACAAAACCTTGGACTTAATGTCTGCAAACTCCATGGACAACCCCTGCAACTGCCGGGCCAGCTGGGCTACTGGATCCATGACAGCTGGAGAGAATCTTTAGTATGGCCGGTGAAAATGTCACACTGTATAGCAGATATATATATGTGATGACAGTAATCTATATCAAAAGGGCAACATACAATATAACATGCGCATAGATATATGATAACATAGAATTACCTGACAGAAAGTCCAGTGGGTCAATACGGAATCCGTTATACGCTGTCTCCGGCTAGAGGGTGACCGGGGTCTATGCTGACCCTAAACTGGGGTCCTAACTAATCCCTCTACCTGGAGGTACTGTTAAAGGTACAGAGGTCCAGGCCACCAGCGTAAACCCTGTCTCCTATCAATCCCTGCCAACTGTAATCTAGTCCTAAGAAGGACCCTGATTACCACCAAAGGGAATGAACAGGTAACGGTTAATGACCAGAAAGACATACAAGAAAGACAAGAAATAAAGTAAATAAAGTCTTACATACAACACTCACACACAGTAGGAACACCTAAGGTCTCAGAGATAAACTATAAGCTATAAGAGTAAAAACAACTAAGGAGCTCTTAGCTTAAGTATTCTCAGAACCGATCCAGTCTGCTAGACTACATAAAGGCTTTCACCGGCCTCTAACAAGCAGACTGGCAGGTATATGAAGGAATCTAATTAGAACATAATCAAAAGCAGCCGGGCGAGGCTGGACCTAGTCTTAGCAAAGAGCTAGGTAAAATTAACTCCCTCATTACCAAACACAAAGAAACAGCAACTCAGCTGTGAGAAGTCAGAGTGTGTAATCGCGACGATCCTTGTGGCGATACACCCATGACAATAGGGAAATCTATCTAAGTGAAGTAAGTGGCTAGACAAGCCCAGGTCTTATGTTTATGATTTGTTTTATCTGTTTGCTGTGGACTTTAATAAAGCTGGTTGCGGCCAGTTTTTACCAGAACTGCTGTCTCTGAATGAACTGTTTCTATGCCATTCCGTCTACCCGGACGGCGATCTCAGAGCTATATCCCTGGAAATGTTACAATTGGCGGAGAATGCTGGGGCAGCACAGTGGCTGATACAATTGGTGCTGGAATGTGCGTGCAGCACAGTGGCGAGAGACAGCAATAAAGGTGAAGTCTGTTGAAGCAGCAGCAGAGAAAAAAAAAGTGTGTCAGCAAAAACGTCTGATTGGAGCAGTCTTAAAGAGACAGTAGCCCTAATAGACTTTGCAAAGAGAAAAAAAAAAAGTGTGTCAATAAAGGAGAAACGTCTATTGGAGCAGTCTTAAAGAGACAGTGGCCCTAATAGAGTTTGCAGAGAAAAAAAAAGTGTCTGCACAGCAAAGCTGAATTTTCTGTGGAAAAGACTGTGGAGTGTGTATGTCTTGAGTGAAGACTGCCGTTGTTGAGACAGAGAAGTCTGACAGCATGGATGACAGCATGGAGGCGCTGTTTGAACAGATGGCGCAAGTTAATGTGCAACATAAGACTGCGGTGGTTGAGACAGATAAGTCCGGCAGTATGGAGGAGCTCGTTGAGTACCTGGTCCAGGCCCAGCGAAGCATGCAGCAGAGCATGGAGCAGCAGCGCCTGCAGCACCAGCAGCGCATGCAGCAGGCCCAGCAGCAATTCCTGCAGCAGCAGCAGGAGAATAACCGGTTGTTTTTTGAGCAGGTTGCAGCACTACAAAAGACTTGCAGCGCATCGTCCCAAAGTAATGTTGCAAAGTCACCTGCATTGTCCGCTGTAAAGAAGGCGGTAAGACGGTCCCTGAAAAAGATGACACCTCGTGATGATGTGGAGGTATATCTCACTAGGTTTGAGGGACTGGCAGAGAAGGAGAATCTGCCCCTTTCTGAATGGGCCATGATGGTCGCACCCTATCTGATTGGAGAGCCCCAAAGGGCCTATGCTGACCTGAGCGAGCAGAACAGCCAAGACTATGCCAAGCTGAAAGCGGAGATTCTTACCCGGCTGGGTGTTACGGTGACAGCCCGTGCCAGGGGAGTTCATGACTGGAGATGCAGTTGGGAGTCTGCAGTCAGCAAACCTGATTATGGAGTTGGAAAGGTGATAGTGAACCGCTACACCCGAGCATGTCCTCCTGAGGTACAGCCAGAGGTCGGACAAGGAGACCACCAGGACGCCAATCGTCTGGTCAGCCTGATGGAGAAGGCCTTCGCCAGCAAAGACTGTCTCCGTGACCAGCCGTCTGAGAGGTCGTCACTTCAGAGTTCCCGGACGCTGAACTCTCGCGGTAAGAGCGTTCCGGCTGTTGGGGACATGGGGTATGCTGATAAGCGGGTTCAGGCCCGAGGGGACATGTGGGTGGAAAAGTGTGATGGACAGTGTTGGAGATGTCGTGAAATTGCAGCCAACTGTCCAATAGAGGGGGAGCCTATGTATTGTGATGTTGGCAGATCCCTCTCTCTCTGCGCAGAACCTGTGTGTGTGTCCACCTCAGCCGAAGAGACTGGACCACAGGTGTCCCCGATGGTTGTAAATGACTGCCCAGTACAGGCCCTCTTGGACTCAGAGAGTCCAGTGACTTCCGTATGTGACAGCCTGATTGATAGGGACTTCATCCCTGATAAGCACCTGAGTGTGGTGTGCATCCATGGAGACACCAAAGTCTACCAGAGACTGCCGTGGACTTGGTCCCCAAACTCGGGGAGGTTTCATATGAAGTGGGGGTAGTGAAGAACCTGGTGCAACCCGTTATTGGGTAATGACTTTCCCCGATCTAAGGATCTCTGGGGGAAAAATGTTTCTGATGGACAGTGTGATGAAGCTCCTATTGAGGGTGCGCGGTCCCGAGGGGCGGAACACAATGTTAGTGGGCCGTTGATCTTGTGTGATAATGATGATCATGATAATGATGATGACCATGATAATGATGCTGATGTTGATAATGATGATGATGATCATGATAATGATGATGACCGTGATGATGATGCTGATATTGATAATGATGATGATGCTAATCATAATAGTGATGATACTGATGATGATCGTGATAAAGATGAAATTCCTTTGCAGGTGATGTTGGGAGACGAGGATGGTGGTTCTCGGGAACCGAGTGTCCCTGACCTGCCTGTGTCCTGTGACAATTTTGGGAGTGAGCCGGTGCGAGACCCCACTCTTGAAACGGCACAGGAAAATGTAATTGTTCTGAATGAGGTTCCCCTAGAGCCTGGCTCTGAGGAGAGGTTTCCTCATGCTGCCATGAACAATAACCTATTGTATAGGGACACTGAAGTCCAGGGAGAGGTCGTGAGCCAGCTCCTAGTACCTGAGCTATATAGAAGTATAGTGCTGGGGTTGTCACATAGTCACATACTTGAGGGACCAGATGGTGAAGTTAATGTTGTGGATGACATGTTAACTAAGGTTCCAGATCAGGATGTGAATGAGAATGAATTGTATAGCCCTGACAGTGAGCCAGATGTGGCTGAGAAAAAGGGGTCAGACAGGGATAGTGGTAGTGATAGTGAATCATCTGATGACCATAAAGCAACCAGTGCAAATGAGGAAGGCATGGTAGCAGAGGAGGTTGAGAGTCCTGGGAAGAAAGCTGATGCTGACCTTGCAGCCGGACAGAAGATGGCATCTGAAGATGTTTTGCAGTTGGCCGGTTCCCTGGCGAAGACTAAGGTGAAAGGAGGAGAGCTGAGCTTTAAGGGCAGGACTCTGAAACTGAAAACAGCACAAGTGGATGCTGTTGAAGAGGAGAAGTTATCAATGTATGGTATGGAGCTGCATCATGCCCGGACTCTGAAGGTAATGCTGCAGAGGTGGAAAAAGCCATGGAAGTGGTGGTCACCAAGCCAGATGCCTCATCAGAAGCTGAGGTCTCAAGTGCAGCTGTGAGGAACAAGACTGAGGATGTGGGGGCTGACTCTGCCCAGGAATCTGTTTCGGCCAGAGACAGTGGCGTGGATGGTGTACTGTCCGGATCAGTAGCGGCAACTCGCAAAGTTCGGGCTGGCATTGGTGAGCTCAGGCGCACTTTCATGGAGTCTGCATCTGAGCCACGTCCCAACGAATGGGAGAAGCGATGTGTCGGTCCGTTGCCGCTGCAGATACACGGGAGCCCGGATGGGATGCAGAGCGTGGTGGAAGAGAAGAGCCAGGGGGGTTCTGAGTATACAGATGCAGCTATCAAGGAGAACTTGAAAGTTGAAATAAATGGAGATATTGGATATCATAATAATGTGCCTGAAGAGGTGGAGTGTAGGACTGACGGTAGGGCTTCTGAGCATGTTCTACCAGAAGAGCCTGAAGAAGGGGCCGAAGACGTAAAGGACGTCCAACAGCTACAGGAGAAGATGCGTCTCCCTGAGGTCTCCACCAAAGAAATAAAGACTGATAATGTTACATTACGCGAGCGGCTTCAGCAGTGTGAACTGGATGTGGTATCTCTTCGCCAGGAACGTGAGCGGTTCCAGCAGTTGCTCCAGAGAGCACGAGGTGAAAGGGAAAGTGTATATGGTACCTTGCAAGATCAAGAAAAAGTGGTTGCACAGGTACAAGATGAATTGATTACTTCTCAGAAAAATCTCCAAACTGTGATGAAGGTGCGTGATGAAAGCCATGAGCCGCTTCTTGAGAAGGTCAATGAAGTACAAGAAGAGGATGAATTATGTGTACTGCCAAAGAAAAACGATCAGCTCCTTCTACAGTGCCAAGCATTTGAACAGTGTAGCTTAAAATGGTCAGAGACCATGGCAGAGGAGCTTAAGTTCTGTGAAATAGAATTGATGAATCAACTGAGATTTAAGAAGTGTTCTGATGTGCCGGGTCGTACTTCTCTGGCCAGGCACTATATTGAAACTGAGCCCGGCCCTAAGGTCAAGATGAAACCGTGCAGGATACCCGAGGCCCGCAGAGAGCATAGGCCTGGGAGGGTACAGGGTAGTACGGATGCTTCAGATGAAGAGAAAGCTGATGTTGGCTATGGCTCAGGTGAAGATACAAATGAAAATACAGAAGATGAAGCTGATGAGGGCCATGACTGGTCCAGAGTTCACTGTCTCTTTTGGATTGTTAACCAGTCCTCCGGTCTGGATGACCAGCCCTCCGGTCTGGAGAAGAGGGGGGGGATATGTGAGACAGTGAGGGTATGTGTGATGAATGGGGTGTACATTTCACCTAGGTACTGTGCTGTATGGTATAAGGGAAATGTGTGGCTTTGTAAACCTAGTGGTAGAGAAAGGTCACTACACCTTACATTCAGTACACACTTGCAGCTCAGGCCTGAAACCATTCAGCTGTTAATTAGGAGACCAGAAGTAGGTGTCTGCGAACACAGTCAGAGAGCTCGCTTAGTCTGGACACAGGAGGGGTCCAGGCACAGAAGGTGTCTCCAGGAGTTTGAGCTGTCTCAGTCTGGGTGCTCGATGTACCCCGGACACAGGAGTAGTCTCTGTGAGAATCCATGCGGATAGCTGCTGAATAGGAGGGGAGCTCTCTCAAGTCTGGACGTTGAAGGTGCCTTCAGACACAAGGAGGAGACTCTGTGAAACTCCACACTGGTAAATGCTGAACATATGTGTTGTTTTGGCCCAGGCTGTTAGAGTCGGGACCCGGATAGATAGGGAAATCTATCTAAGTGAAGTAAGTGGCTAGACAAGCCCAGGTCTTATGTTTATGATTTGTTTTATCTGTTTGCTGTGGACTTTAATAAAGCTGGTTGCGGCCAGTTTTTACCAGAACTGCTGTCTCTGAATGAACTGTTTCTATGCCATTCCGTCTACCCGGACGGCTATCTCAGAGCTATATCCCCTGGAAATGTTACAATATATAATAGCATGTTATTATGTAGGAAGCTACGGGTAGGAGATGGTGCTGCGGGACCAGTGTGGTGTCTGTAAACTACTATGTGAAGATGCTGGAGGGTGAGTATAAGGCCGGGGTCACACATTCAAGAAATTTGCACGATTTTTGTGTGAATCTCTCTCGTGAACACCCGGCACTGCTGCTGGCACTCAGACTGGAGCGTGCGGCTGCATAGAAATACATGCAGCATAGAAATACATGCAGCCGCACGCTGCGGTCCAAGTGCCGGCGGCAGTGCCGGGTGTTCATGCAAGAGACTCGCCTGAAAATTGTGCAAATTTCTCGCATTTGTGACCACGGCCTAAGAATGGGGGCACGGGGCTTATATTTAAAGCAACACTCCAGCACTGATAACACTGGAGTGGTGCTTTAAGATCCCATGGCAGAACTATAACTCCCAGCATGTCCTGCAGATCCTATGGCATACTGGGAGTTATAGTCCACCACAGGATCACAGAGTGCTTTTTAATGTGCTGTATTTACTAACCTTTTAATTATTTTTTTCTTGTACAGTGTGTCTGAAGGACCTGTGATGACATCATGAAGAGGCAGGGCTTTGTGTGGTCATGTGATGCTCCAGCCCGTCCTCTTCATGACCTCATCACAGGTCCTCCACAGGAGCATTCAGCATGGCATCAGCACAGCCCCTGTGCTGTCGGGTATGCGATGCCTCATGCTGCACTCTGCTCCTGCCGCCTCCTTCTCCTTCAGACACCGATCTGCCCAGCTGCTGCAGGAATCAGGCGCTGGGGAACCATGTAGCTCTGTCATTTGCTGCTCCCCGCTCACTGCTCAGCTGATAGGTGGGCGGGGAAGCGGCTAATTAATATTCACTGCACTTAAGTATCGGGACCAGTGGTTTCCCCAGCGCTGGATTCCTGCAGTGGAGGGGATATTTTCCTGCCTCCTGCGATCCCACTCCACCGCTGCCCCCTGCACCCCTCCCCACATGTTACATTCCGACCATAAGACGCACCCACACTTTCCTCCCAAATTTGGAGGAAAAAAGTGTGTCTTATGGTCCGAAAAATACGGTAAGTTGGTAAGGGTTTTGGTACTTCGGTGTCTTGAATTCAATGCGTGGATTTCGGTGGTTCATGTGCCGGGGGTTCAAAATTCTGTGGCTGATGCTTTGTCTCGTTTTCAGTGGGACCGTTTCCGCGAGCTGGTGCCAGAATCGGAGGCACCGGGTGTGGAATGCCTCCGTCCCAGATCTCATATTATAGACTCCTACTTGCTTCATATGTCAGCACCTCCTGACCAGTATATCTAGAAGCCTCTGAGCGTCTGTTACCATTGGCGATATACGCTGACCACCACTGTACTCTCGGACATCACGCAGCTTAAAACGAAAGCTATTTTGACAGCTAAGCACTGTCACTAGCGCACTGATGAAGGTCTTTGACCGAAACGTCTGTTATAGCTAGTGACCTCTGTATGTATTAAAATTTTGCTTACTACACTATAATTTACGAGTGTGCCCAGTTTTTCTATACACGGTACAAGGTTTGGGAACCTACTGTGGCACCTCTTTCGGGTTGTGCTAGCATTTTCTTTATTATTGATAGTGATAGTAGGGGTTTGGGCACGGAGGCGATAAGGCGGATTGGAAGGTGGAGCTCGAATCGTTACTTATCGTATGTTCGTCATTAATGTGAATTGCATTGATGGATGGTGTTTTACGTGTTTTTGTTATATGTATTTCAGGAGGTGCTCTGTTGTGAATGGGTTTGAGATGAGTTCTGAGCAGAGGCTCCCTCTGGTGGTTACAAGCGGTACTAGTGAAGATTGTGAGGACTGGGAATCAGGTGTTACTGACTGGTCTTATATAAGGGAGTCATTTTCCCATCAGGGTTGCCGGTGATCAATTGTTCTGGTCTGAATCCTTCATTCCAGTTTCCCTTGTAGCCTGCTGTGTCGTGTCTGCATCTCCTGCTACCAGATAAGAATTTTTCTTCTTTTGTGTTGTTGCTATATTTTTGCATTTTGTCCTGCACTTCTTTGGGGGCCTTCTGGGTCCCCTCGGGGGCTTCTGCCTTCTCAGTTTAGTTCAGCCACTGAGTTTTGTTCTTTTGCTTTTTCCAGTTTTTTCAGTGGCTGCTGTTTTGATTTTGTTACACCAGAGAGCTAATTTAGGTGGTAGAGGTCGTGTGATCTCAGGTGATTTTGAAATTAGTAGAGTTGGTGTTTTTCAGGGTTTTCTGGGATTGCAGTAAGTACCCTTCCTGTCCTTTTCTATTTAGATAGTTTGGGCCCCAGCGTTTGCTCATTCTATTTTCTTTCTGTGTCAGTATTTCCTCTTGTCTAACCGCCATTACATGTTTGGGGGCTTTCTATTATCTTTGGGGTTCTGCTCCGGGGCAGATAGCTTTCCTATTTCTATCTTTAGGTGTAGTTAGTTTCTCAGGCTGTGACGAAGCGTCTAGGACCAACGTAGGAACGCTCCACGGCTGCCTCTAGTTGTGGTGGTTAGTCAGGGTACTGCAATCCCATAGATTCCAACTGCTCTGGTGTATTGCCTTTTTTACCTGCACTCCTCAGCTACCGAAACATAACAGTATCACCGGGCAAAAAATTGAAAATTGTATGGTACTCACAGAAGGGAAAAAATATTGTGATAGAAAAAAGGTTGTCAGAGTTGTCAGAGATATTTTTCTGTTTGTTGCATTTTATTTTTTTTTTCCCTCTGTATCTCTGGGTGCTGGGGAGGATCTTTTCTCCCAATGGAGTTTGCACAGTTGTCTGGCCGTGTGGATCAGCTTGCCACTGAGGTTCGGAGTATTGCTATCTATCTTGCTGGGTTGCCTGTTGTGGAACCTAGGATCCCCATGCCAGATTTGTTTTTAGGGGATCGAGCTAAGTTTCAGAATTTCAAAAATAATTGTAAATTGTTTTTTGCCTTAAAATCTAAGTCCTCAGGAAACGCAGCGCAGCAGGTTCAAATTATCATCTCTCTCCTGAGCAGCGATCCTCAGGATTGGGCTTTTTCCCTGATACCTGGGGATCCTGTTTTGAGTGATGTTGATGCGTTTTTTCAGGCTTTGGGGTTATTGTACGATGAGCCTAATGTCACTGATCAAGCTGAAAAAGCCTTGTTGGCATTAAATCAGGGGCTTGATGACGCTGAGTTATACTGTCAGAGATTCCGTAGGTGGGCAGTCCTGACCAAATGGAATGACGACGCTTTGGCGGCCCTTTTCCGGAAGGGTCTGTCGGATAATGTAAAGGATGTTATGGTGGGATTCCCTGTCCCCTCTGGTCTCAATGATTCTATGTCATTAGCGATTCAAATTGACAGACGTTTGCGTGAGCGGAGAAGTATGCGTGGAGTGGTGTTGCCTTGAGAGCCAGCTTCTGAGCCCATGCAGTGTGATGGAGTGGTGTCTGGGGCACAGCGTCATGAGTTTCGAAAGCGCAATAGGTTATGTTTCTACTGTGGTGATGCCTCTCATGCTATTTCAGTCTGCCCTAAGCGGGGAAGACGTTTTGCACGCTCAGTTGTCTTGGGTAGTGTTCAGACTAAGTTTTTATTAACTGTCACTCTGATATGCTCTCTGTCCTCATTTTCTGCTCAGGCTTTCGTTGATTCTGGAGCAGCTATTAACCTGATGGATTATGATTTTGCTAAACGTTGTGGGTTTCCCTTGATACCCCTACAGAAGTCTATTCCCCTACTGGGGATCGATTCTACCCCTTTGGCTGAGAATAAACCCCAGTTTTCTACTCAGGTGATAATGAGGGTTGAACCTGATCACCAGGAGTGCTGCAAATTTTTGGTTCTATATAATCTGCATGACATTATCGTGCTGGGTTTCCCTTGGTTACAGTCTCATAATCCTGTTTTGGATTGGAAATCTGTGTCTGTAACCAGTTGGGGCTGCCAATGTGTTAATACCAACACTCCTGTTTTTTCTGCCTTCCCCCAAGCTCAGGATGTTCCTGACTTTTTGTTTGATTTTTCTGATGTGTTTAGCGAAAGTAAATCTGCATCCTTACCTCCCCATAGGAGCTATGACTGCGCTATTGAATTAGTGCCGGGTAGTAAATTCCCTAAAGGTCGCCTTTTTAACTTGTCTGTACCTGAACATGACGCTATGCGGTCTTATATCAAGGAATCATTGGAGAAGGGTCATATCAGACCATCCTCTTCACCCTTAGGTGCCGGTTTTTTCTTTGTGGCCAAAAAAGATGGTTCATTAAAGCCGTGTATTGATTATCGTCTCTTGAACAATATTACTGTGAAATATCAATACCCGTTACCCTTGATTTCTGACCTGTTTTCCAGGGTGAAAAACGCTACTTGGTTTACCAAGCTTGACCTCAGGGGGGCGTATAACCTTATTCGCATTAAGCACGGGGATGAATGGAAGACGGCATTCAATACCCCTGAAGGGCATTTTGAGTACCTAGTGATGCCCTTTGGGCTCACTAATGCCCCTTCCGTCTTCCAGTCCTTCATGAATGACATTTTCAGGGATTTTGTGGACAAATTTCTGATTGTTTATTTGGATGATATCTTGATTTTTTCTAATGACTGGGACTCTCATGTGAAACATGTTCGGACTGTGTTCCAGATTTTGAGGGATAATGCTCTGTATGTGAAGGGATCAAAGTGTCTTTTTGGCGTACAGAAGATCTCATTTCTGGGATTCATTTTGTCCCCATCTGTTATTGAAATGGACCCGGTCAAGGTTCAGGCCATCTGTGATTGGGTCCAACCTACTTCATTAAAGGCTCTTCAGAGATTTTTGGGTTTTGCCAATTTTTATCGTAAATTTATTGGTAATTTCTCGGTTATTGTTAAACCATTAACTGATTTGACCAGAAAGGGTTCTGATGTGGTGAATTGGCCTCCTGAGGCAGTCTCTGCATTTCAGGAACTTAAGCAGAGATTCACTTCTGCTCCTGTTCTACGGCAGCCTGATGTTTCTCTGCCATTTCAGGTGGACGTTGATGCCTCTGAAATTGGGGCAGGTGACGTTTTGTCCCAAAAAGATCCAGAGACCTCTAAAAGTAACCCTTGTGCCTTTTTCTCTCGAAAATTTTCTCCTACTGAACGTAATTATGACGTGGGTAATCGGGAGTTATTGGCCATGAAGTGGGCTTTTGAAGAGTGGAGACATTGGCTGGAGGGAGCCAAACATCAGGTGGTGGTCCTTACGGACCATAAGAATCTGGTCTATCTGGAATCTGCCAAGCGACTCAATCCTAGACAGGCCAGGTGGGCCTTGTTTTTCACACGTTTTAATTTTGTGGTTTCCTTTCTTCCTGGCACTAAGAATGTTAAGGCGGATGCCCTCTCGAGGAGTTTCCTTGCGGACTCTCCTGAGTTATCTGATCCTTCTGTTATTTTGAAAGAGGGTGTAGTTTTTTCCGCCATCTCGCCCAATTTGAGACTTGCTCTGGAGGGGTGTCAGGAGGATAGGCCCGAGCGCTGCCCTGTTGGAAAATTGTTTGTCCCGGACCAATGGAAAAAGAGTGTGATGTCTGAGATTCATTGTTCCGCATTGGCTGGGCATCCCGGAATTTTTGGTACCAGAGACTTGGTTAGTCGGTCCTTTTGGTGGCCTACCTTGTCTCGCGATGTCAGGGAATTTGTGCAGTCCTGCGGGACTTGCTCTCGCTCCAAGCCTTGCTCTCGCTCTAGTGGTTTGTTGATGCCATTGCCTGTGCCCAAGAGACCATGGACCCATATCTCTATGGATTTCATTTCCGATCTTCCTGTTTCTCAGAGAATGACCACCATCTGGGTAATTTGTGATAGGTTTTCCAAAATGATACATCTTGTGCCATTACCTAAGTTGCCTTCCTCCTCTGAATTGGTGCCGTTGTTTCTTCAGCACGTGGTTCGTTTACATGGCATTCCTGAGAACATTGTGTCTGACAGAGGAGTCCAGTTTGTTTCCAGATTTTGGAGGACTTTTTGTTCTAAACTGGGTGTTCAATTGTCTTTCTCCTCGGCATTTCATCCTCAGACCAATGGTCAAACTGAGAGAACAAACCAGACATTAGAGACTTATCTAAGATGCTTTGTGTCTGCTGATCAGGATGACTGGGTCTCTTTTTTGCCTTTGGCTGAGTTTGCTCTTAATAATAGGGCTAGCTCTGCCACTTTGATGTCTCCGTTTTTCTGTAATTCTGGTTTTCACCCTCGATTTTCTTCAGGACAGACGGAAGCTTCTGTCTGTCCAGGTGTTGACTCTGTTGTTGAGCGTATGCAACAGATTTGGGACCAGGTAGTGGAGAGGTTGTCCCTCTCTCAGGAGAAGGCCCAGCGGTTTGCTAACCGGCATAGGACTGATGGTCCTCGGTTTAAAGTGGGGGACTTGGTCTGGTTGTCCTCAAAGAATATTCCTATGAGAGTAGCATCTCCTAAATTTAAGCCTAGGTTCATTGGACCTTATAAGATCATGGAGATTATTAATCCTGTTTCTTTTCGTTTGCTTCTTCCAGGGACATTTAAGATCCATAACGTGTTCCACAAGTCCTTGTTGAAGAGGTTTGTTGAGCCAGTGGTTCCTGCTACTGTGCCTCCTGACCCTGTTTTGGTTGAGGGCAATCTGGAGTATGTGGTTGAGAAAATATTGGATTCTCGTTTTTCTAGACGAAGACTCCAGTATTTGGTTAAATGGAGAGGTTATGGTCAGGAAGACAATTCTTGGGTGTTTGCTTCGGACATCCATGCTAGGAGACTTATCCGTGCGTATCATAGAACTCATCCTGACCGACCTGGTTGCTCAAATGAGGGTTCGGTGACCCCTCTCAAGGGGGGGGGTACTGTTGTGAATGGGTTTGAGATGAGTTCTGAGCAGAGGCTCCCTCTGGTGGTTACAAGCGGTACTAGTGAAGATTGTGAGGACTGGGAATCAGGTGTTACTGACTGGTCTTATATAAGGGAGTCATTTTCCCATCAGGGTTGCCGGTGATCAATTGTTCTGGTCTGAATCCTTCATTCCAGTTTCCCTTGTAGCCTGCTGTGTCGTGTCTGCATCTCCTGCTACCAGATAAGAATTTTTCTTCTTTTGTGTTGTTGCTATATTTTTGCATTTTGTCCTGCACTTCTTTGGGGGCCTTCTGGGTCCCCTCCGGGGGCTTCTGCCTTCTCAGTTTAGTTCAGCCACTGAGTTTTGTTCTTTTGCTTTTTCCAGTTTTTTCAGTGGCTGCTGTTTTGATTTTGTTACACCAGAGAGCTAATTTAGGTGGTAGAGGTCGTGTGATCTCAGGTGATTTTGAAATTAGTAGAGTTGGTGTTTTTCAGGGTTTTCTGGGATTGCAGTAAGTACCCTTCCTGTCCTTTTCTATTTAGATAGTTTGGGCCCCAGCGTTTGCTCATTCTATTTTCTTTCTGTGTCAGTATTTCCTCTTGTCTAACTGCCATTACATGTTTGGGGGCTTTCTATTATCTTTGGGGTTCTGCTCCGGGGCAGATAGCTTTCCTATTTCTATCTTTAGGTGTAGTTAGTTTCTCAGGCTGTGACGAGGCGTCTAGGACCAACGTAGGAACGCTCCACGGCTGCCTCTAGTTGTGGTGGTTAGTCAGGGTACTGCAATCCCATAGATTCCAACTGCTCTGGTGTATTGCCTTTTTTACCTGCACTCCTCAGCTACCGAAACATAACAGTGCTCCTTTTCTTGCATGGATCGATGGACACTCGTTCGTTCACTGGGGGGCGCAGCGAGCGGACGTGAGGCCGGACGGTCGGCAACTGGGTTTCGCCAGAGATCAGGTGGTGATTCGCTGGTTGGGCTTTAGGGGGTTGTCGTGGAGTAGGGTTTTGCCTGAATTTTCCAGGGCCTCCCGTCTGGATAAATCGCCGGACATTTTGGTTGTCTATGCGGTAGGCAATGATCTGGATGTTCGTCCAGTTCGGGAGTTGATTAGGGATATGCGGTTTGATTTGCTGAGGCTGTTCACATCTTTTCCGGGGGTGTTCACAGTTCGGTCCGACATTGTTCCCAGGAAGACATGGAGGTAGGCTAGGTCTTTGAAGGGAATTAATAGGGCCCGGATAAAACTTAACAGGGCGGTTGCAGGTTTTGTCTCGAGGAATGGGGGCTTAGGAGTGAGGCATTTTGAGCTGGAGGCAGGAGTGGGGAATTTTTGGTTAAAGGATGGGGTGCATCTTAACGCCATAGGGATTGATTTATGGGCTTTGGCGATTCAGGAGGGGATAGAGCGGGCATTGGTCTCGTTGTGGCACGCACGAGCCTGAGGTTGTCAGGGCTGTTCGTGGTTGACGGGGGTGGGATTCTTGGAGTTGGCCATGATTGATCGGGGGAAGGAATTTTAAGGAAAATTCCAGGCTTTAAATTATGTTGGGGGTGATCTGGCATTTGGTTCTTTGGGCTCTGGACGGGGTTTTACTCCGGGAGCCTTGACTGGTTAGTCTTCCCGGAACTGGAGGTATAGTGCCCTCGAGCTGGGGTGGACGGCTGAGGGTAACATGGTGGTTTGAATTTCTATGGTTGCTTTTTCCAGATGTTATGCCAGATCTTTTAGCTTCAAGAACCCCACCCCTTTCTTTTCATATTTTGGATACCTAAGGGTATTATTATGGATATTTGTTTTATGTTATTTTGTTAATAAAATTGTCCGCTGTGGCCAAAATTATCCAAAAGCATTAAGTGTTGTGTTTTTATTTAAGGGGGCGACGTTAATGAGGTGGGGGAGGGTGCTAAACCTTTAGTGGGTGTCAAGAGGAAGCCGGACTCGCCATACGCGGTCAAGAAGGGGCCGGAATAGGGCGTAGCTAGGTGGAGGCCCTCCCATGACTGCGATTGGCGGGGAGGTTTTTGAAAAAGTGCATTTTTTGCAGGGATTTTAAAGAGATTGGCTGGTGGGCGGATTTTTGGGGAACAAGGGGAGGTGTGCAGTGTAGTGTGGGCAGAAAGTGCAGGAAAGCCACCATTGTTCCTGAAGAGGCCAGTGAAGACGACCCACCCTCCATCCCTTATTGGTTAGGGCCTAGTGGAATTACAGGGGGATGTGTTTATATGTATGTAACGTATGGATTTATATATATGATTAGGTTATGCTTGTTATCCTAATTTTTTATCGTCACAGTGACAGGGTTGGCGGGGTGGGGTTCTTGGAGTTGGTGATGATTGATCGGGGGAAGGAATTTTAAGGAAAATTCCAGGCTTTAAATTATGTTGGGGGTGATCTGGCATTTGGTTCTTTGGGCTCTGGACAGGGTTTTACTCCGGGAGCCTTGGCTGGTTAGTCTTCCCGGAACGGGAGGTATGGTGCCCTCGAGCTGGGGTGGACGGCTGAGGGTAACATGGTGGTTTGAATTTCTATGGTTGTTTTTTCCAGATGTTATGCCAGATCTTTTAGCTTCAAGAACCCCACCACTTTCTTTTCATATTTTGGATACCTAAGGGTATTATTATGGATATTTGTTTTATGTTATTATGTTAATAAAATTGGCCCCTGTGGCCAAAATTATCCAAAAGCATTAAGTGTTGTGTTTTTATTTAAGGGGGCGACGTTAATGAGGTGGGGGTGGGTGCTAAACCTTTAGTGGGTGTCAAGAGGAAGCCGGACTCGCCATACGTGGTCAAGGAATTTGGATGAAAATGTAGCAATTTTCAAACTTTTATTTTTATGTTCTTATATCACACAAAGTAGTTAACAAATGACATTTACCACACATCTATTTTACCTCAACATAATTTTTGAAACATAATTTGTTTTTGTTAGGCCGTTAGAAGGGTTAACAGTTTTTCAGCAATTTCTAATTTTTCCAACAAAATTTACAAAACCAATTTTTTAAGGGACCACTTCACATTTGAAGGGACTTTGAGGGGCCTACAAGAGAGAAAATACTCAAAAGTGACACTATTTTAAAAACTGCATACCTCAAAGTGCTCAATCCTTCAGGTGCTTCACAGGAATCAAAACAATGTGGAAGAAAAAATGAAAAATTTACTTTCTCCCACCAAAATGTTACTTTAGACCCATTTTTTTATTTTCACAACAGGAGAAAATGAACCCCAAAATCTGTTGTACAATTTCTTCTGAGTACGCCAATGCCACAAATGTGACTGTTTTGCCACACGGCAGGGCTCAGAAGGGAAGGTGCACCATTTGACTTTTGGAAAGCAAAATTGGCTGGAATCGATGTTGGGTTTGCAGAGGCCCTGATGTGCCTAAACAGTTGGAACTCACTACAAATGACCCAAATTTGGAAACTACACCACTCAAGGAATTTAGAGGTCTGGTGAGCACCTTGAATCCACAGGTTCTTCACAGAATTTTTTAACGTTGAGTCATGAAATTTATAAAATGCATTTTTCCCACAAAAATGTTGATTCAGCCTCAAATTTTTCATCTTCACAAGGGTAATAGAAGAAAATGGACCATACAAAGTGTTGTGCAATTTCTCCTGAATACACCGATACTCCATATGTGGTGGAAAACTATTGTTTGAGCACACTGCAGGGCTCAGAATTGAAGGAGCACCAATGGAATTCTGGATTGCAATTTTGCCTCAAATAGATTGTGGATGCCATGTCACATTTGAGGAGCCCCTCACATGCCAAACAGCAAAAAACAACACAAGTGACCCCATTTTGTAAACTACACCTCTTGAGGTGTCTAGGGGTGTAGTGAGCATTTTAAACCCTCAGTTGATTCACAGAATTGTATTAACATTGGGCTAGTCAATGGAAAATTGTCATTATTTCCACTAACATGTTGCTTTGGCTCCAAGTTAAAATGAGCAGTAAATATTTGTTGTATTATGACAATACCACATGAGTGTGGTCGAAAACTACTTTTGAGGCACCGTGCAAAGCTCAGAAGGGAAGAAGCGCCATATTGGAGTTCAGATTTTGCTGGAATTGTTTGAGGGTACCATGTCACATTGGCAGAGCCCCTGAGGTGCCAGAACAACAGAATCCCTCCATAAGTGACCCTATTTTACAAACTACACCCCCCCCAATTACTTCATCTAGGGGTGCAGTGAGCATGTTGACACCACATGTGCCTCACAGAATTTTATACAAATGGGCAGTAAAGAAAGAATAATTACATTTTTACCACTAAAATGTTGTTTTAGCCCAAATTTTTAATTTTTATAAGGGCTCATAGGAAAAAATGGACTTCACAGTTTGTCGTGCAATTTTTCCCGCGTGCACCAATAACCTACATGTAATCGGCAAATACTTTTCAAGCACAGTACAAAATTCAGAAAGGAAGGAGAGCCGTATAATAGTACAGATTTTGTTGTTATGGTTTGTGTTTATATCTTTTTTTATGTTTTGCCGCTTTTACACAATAAAAACTATTTTTTTTTAGCAAAAATAGAAGAAATAATTGTTTTTGCAGCGCCTTATTGTGACAGATACAGATATTTTATTTCTCCGCTGACAGAGAGGGGGGGGCTTGTTTTTTGCGGGACTAGATGACATTTTCAGCGATACTTTTTTTATTTACATTTGATTTTTTAATAGCGTTTTATTTCACTTTTTGGGGCAGTACGATGCAAAAACATGTTTTTTATTGCTTTGTTTTTAATTTTTGTACAGTGTTGACAGAAGGGACTAACTAGTGTGACAGTTTTATAGATAATTTCATTCTGGACGTGGTGATATGTGTACTTTTTTGGTTTACATAAATATATGTATTTATGGGTATAATTTTTTTTCCCTTTCCATTTATTAGGTTTTTTTAATATTTGCACAATTTTCTTGTACTTTTTTTTAACTTACTCTTTTTTAACTCTATTACTGTGATCTCTGATATACAGCATTGCAATTCATTATACCTGTCAGTGCTGCACTGACAGAAACCTTTTAGACCATGTTCCTGGGATGGTCTAAGTAGACCACTGCCGCTGGTAGACCCGGAGGTCATCATGACAACCTCAGGTTGCCATGACGACCATTGGGTCTTTGCAATGACATTGTAGGGATGCCGATCGGACAGGAGAGAGAGGCCCCTCTCCTAGCCTCAAAAATGTTGCCATCGATATTGATCCAATATCATTGAGGCATTTAGAGGGTTTAAAACGCCCTTGGTTGTGACAACCAGGGCACAGCTATCACGAAAGCCAAGCTCCTGGTGGTGATCACGCTGACACAACTCCTGTACCATGCACGATCACCATGAATTACCTATACATCATTGGTAGGGAACCCTCTATCCAACCATGACGTAAGGTATTCTGACTCCATAACTAAGCTGAGAATTTAGGGCACATGAGACACCGATTCTATGGCTGTCTCTATGTACCGTTACTCACAAAATGATATCATCAGTTAACTTAAACTCGACTGCAGGAGGCACATATGAAGAATCCAGAAGAAGGTTTATTTTCCAGATGAATTATTGTATTTATGCACACGTACAGCAGGTAAAAAAGACTTTTCTGAACCTGAGCTGCAAACACACGGACGAATAAGATGGTTGACAGACAGTGAATGAGGAAGAATGAGCCAGCATTACTTATATTCTAGAGATTACATCAATTGCCTTTTCTTTTGTGGGTAAAGACTTAAGCCCATCATCTACATTGAGGTTCCTCTCATAGAAGAGCACCAGATCCATACTCTCTCTCACCTTCCTGGGCTGTCCATCTTAGTCCATAGATTGCCACAGCTATGTGGGGCTGTTGTCGAAGACGTATCTTCATCCGGTAATCTATGACCTCGATGTGAATGTCATTGTCCTTGTGCAATAGGAACCTGAAGTAGTTTCTGCTGTCTTCTCTCATGATAAAACAATCAAACATTTGCTGACTGTTGGCTGAATATTCTGCATGAAGTTGACCTAATGTTTCTCCGTCTTCGGTTTTTTCTTTAGGGTACGTTTTAAGGATGAAAAGCTTGCAGTTGCTTGCTGCAGATTGTTTGGCAACAATGTTCTTAGAGAATGAAAGGGTAAAGGTGCTACCCAGCTGTTGGAATCATCCTGGGCGAATTCCTTTCCCATAATCTTTATGAATCCTTTGTCCTCTCTTGCAGGTGGCAACTTATTGTCTTTACTTATAGAGTTGAACACCGTTGACTCGAGGTTGTCATCACAAGACAGAAACATGTTCATGTTGTCAGGGGTTTATTGTTGCCACTTACAATAACTCAGCTCCTCCTTCACCCAGTAATGAAGTGGGCATGGTTGAAAGTAAGTGCTACAACCATTTTACAAGATATGGGTCTTAAATGAGGAAATTATTGTAAGCCTCTTCTTCTTATCTATGCAGACATTATGATAGCCCAGCCTAGATCAAAGCGTTGGGCAAATGGAGCATTATGTGGTCCATTGATTTGCTGATGTACCTTGTGTAGCCGTAGAATGTCTCTGCCAAGCAGAATCAGGATATCTCCACTGTTGTCAAAGTCTAATTTCTTGTTGGCTATAGTCTTTAGATGAGGGTGATGAAGAGCAGCCTCTGGGGTTTGGTTCTCCTCTGTTGGATGACGTCTGGTTGCACTCGGCCAGAGTAGGTAGGGGTATCTCCACATTATTCTCAAAAGAAGATACTATTGGTCCATTGACTCTTTTCCCAGAGACCTCTCTAACACCTAGAATGGGAAGCATTTAAGGAAACCAGGATGGATGAACACATAACTTAAACACATGCTAAAAAGGAAGAAAGAATGTTTATCAAATGGAAAGAGGGAGGCATATCTAAAGAAGAATATAATGCCATCTGCAGAACCTGCAGGGCACAAATCAGATTAACTAAAGCTGACAATGAATTAAGGCTTGCAAGTGACATCAAAAGCAACAAAAAAGGATTTTGGGGATACATCAAAAGTAAAAGAAAAGTCAAAGATGCTATAGGATTTTTACATGATGAAAATGATGAATTGGTAAGACAGGATGTTGAGAAGGCTGAACTGTTAAATTCCTATTTTGCATCTGTTTTCTCTCAGAAAGGAAATGTAACATCAACTGATCTTCACTGTCCTATTAAAGGAATAGAAGAATCCAGGATATCTATAAACAGAAAGACAGTGAGGAAACACTTAGCTAACCTAAATGAATTCAAGTCTCCAGGTCCAGATGAATTACACCCCAGGGTACTGAAGGAGATAGCAGAAGAAATTCTTGAACCACTGTCCATAATCTTTGAAAATTCTTGGAGAACAGGAGAAGTCCCAGAAGACTGGAGAAGAGCAAATGTTGTTCCTATCTTCAAAAAGGAGAAGAAGGTGGACCCAGCGAACTACAGGCCGGTGAGTCTGACTTCTATACCAGGAAAGATCTTTGAACAAATTATTAAAGAACATGTATGCAAGTACCTGGATAAGAATGAAGTGATTAAACAGAGTCAGCATGGGTTTGTAACTAATAAGTCATGTCAGACTAACTTAATTTCCTTCTATGACAGAATCACTGACTGGGTGGATCAGGGAAATGCTGTAGATATAGTATATCTTGACTTCAGCAAAGCATTTGACAAAGTATCTCACACAATCCTTATTGAAAAAATGACTAAGTATGTAATGGACAAGGCAACTGTTAGGTGGATTCATAACTGGCTTAGTGATCGGACCCAAAGAGTGGTCGTAAATGGCTGCACATCCAGTTGGAAGAATGTATCAAGTGGGGTACCACAAGGCTCTGTTTTGGGCCCTGTATTGTTCAACATCTTTATCAATGATTTAGATGAAGGAATTGAGGGTAAACTGATCAAATTTGCTGATGACACAAAGCTAGGAGGGGTAGCTAATACTAGAGAAGAGAGAGAGAGAGGATTCAAAAAGATATAAATAAACTGGAGCAGTGGGCAGCAACTAACAGAATGGATTTTAACAGGGAAAAATGCAAAGTACTACATCTGGCAATAAAAATGAAAAAAGCATATACAAAATGGGAGGAATAGGGCTAAGTAACAGGGCATGTGAAAAAGACTTGGGTATACTAATTGATCACAGACTGAACATGAGTCAACAGTGTGATGCAGCAGCAAAAAAGGCAAATGCAATTCTAGGATGTATCAACAGAAGCATACAGTCTAGATCACGTGAGGTCATTATTGCCCTCTACTCCTCTTTGGTCAGACCTCATCTGGAATACTGTGTCCTGTTTTGGGCACCACATTTTAAAAAGACATCAACAAACTGGAGCAAGTTCAGAGAAGAGCCACCAGAATGGTGACCGGTCTGCAAGCTATGTCCTATGAGGAACGGTTGCAGGATTTGGGAATGTTTAGCTTGCAAAAAAGAAGACTGAGAGGAGACTTAATAGCTGTCTACAAATATCTCAAGGGCTGTCACATTGTAGAAGGATCATCTTTATTCTCATTTGCTCAAGGAAAGACTAGAAGCAATAGGATGTAACTGAATGGGAGGAGACACAGATTAGATATTAGAAAAAACTTTTTGACAGGGTGATCAATGAGTGGAACAGGCTGCCACCAGAGGTGGTGAGTTCTCCTTCAATGGAAGTCTTCAAACAGAGGCTGGACAGACATCTGTCTGGGATGATTTAGAGAATCCTGCTTTGAGCAGGGGGTTGGACCAGATGGCCCAGGAGGTCCCTTCCAACTCTACTATTCTATGATCCTATGACTACAGGTACCCAAGGTGTGAGAATAAGCACTTCCCTTTAAATTGAACAGATCAAAGAGTTCTAATCATGCATGTGATCGGTTTCTCTGATCATCCAGGATGACATACACCTTTGCAGTTTTCTCTGGTTGACCCATGGAATGCACGTTCACCAGGCATATCTTCACACAAGATTTTCCCCATGTTAGGTTGGGATGGATGGAGCGCTTGTACATTTGTACATGGTCTTCACTGTCATTCCAAATACTTAATAGCAATTTTACAGTCTTTAGCAAAGTGTTCAGCAGAAGCACAACATGTATAACAAACCCCAAACTTCTTTAGAAGCTCCTTGCTTTCCCTAGGCAGTTTCTTTCTGAAGCTGATGCACTTCTTTAGAGGATGTCACTCTTTATGAATGGGACACAGTCGATTAGGGTTTTCAACCGTTTCACTTTTTGTTGCAATTGTCTGGAGTTGATGTAGGTGTAGGAAGAATATCAGTTTTTTTTCACTGACACTGGACCTGTGCGGTTTCTGTTATTGGAAAGTAAATTCTCATAATTAGGAGATAAACTAGGGCCACTAGGTTCTCTGGAAATACCTTGGCTCAGTCTTACACTCTGCAATATTTTTCATAAACTCACAGAAGTAGGAAATAAAAGAAAATAGACTTGGTTTTCTCTTTTGCATCTTGACCCAAGTGTGGTCCACTTTTCTTAAATATTATGCAGCAGTATAGAGACTTTTGGGTTTACCCCACGAGCATTGTCCATGTAGCTGAGGCCAGGTAGGTGCGTGTTTGCTTTGACCAGCTGGAGCTCTAACAGTAGCTCGCTGAGCTCATGGAATTTTGAATTGTCCTTACTGGAACTTTTTTGAAATTTTGTAGTCGCTTGAACAGTGCATTTTCTATAACTTCAGGACTATCAAAGCTTCATTCTAGCCTATTCCATGCAGCCATGAGACCAGCCACTGAATTATCGATGTGGACAGATCTGAGTCTCTTAACCCACTCTGTGGATTTTGGTCCGAGCCACTTGATCAGCAGATCCAGCTCCTTATCAGCAGTGATGCCGAGGTCACCAGTTACAATTCTAAAGGCACAAATCCAACCTATTTAATTTTCAGGTTGATCATCAAACATTGATGACTTGCTAGTTTTCTTTGCTTTTGGAAAGACAATTTCTGGCTGAGTAGTGTTATTCATATTTCCTGTAGCATCTTGACCTGGAAACATAGGAAAGTATGACGGAGCATAACATTTAGTCCAATAACTGGTTTAACGTGTGGTTGTCCGGAATGAGATGACTTACCGGCCTATAGGCTTGCATGTGCGCTTCTGTGAATAGGGCTTGGTGAGGTGCAGGGGCCTGATATGTTCTAGTGCAAGAAGAAGGTTGGGGATGAGGATTTGGTAGCTTGTTGCACTGATCTTCAAGGCAGGATGCTGGAAAAATTTCTGCGCTGTCAGGCATGATTGTTGGAGACAGGGGTGCGCTATTTTAGCTTAATACATAAACTCTTGTGAGCATAGGGAGTGTCTTCAGCATTGAAATCACTTAAACTGATGCTGTGTCTTTGGCTCTCCCTGATAGCTTGTTCGAGGAACCTTGCCATGGCTGTGGCATGTTCACATTACTTCTCTAGGGCCTCTATTTTTGCCCTTTTCCGTGATGCGCTGGCTTCCATTTCCGCCTTCTTGCATGCTCCTTCAGCTGCTTCCACTTCCATCTCTGTTTTCTTTCGCACAAAGGCAATTTCTATCTTAGTAGCCTTGGCTTCTGCATATGTTCTTATAAGCTGTTCACTGAGTGTTGAAGATTTCGAAGAGCGAAACTTAGATGATCATTTTTTTCTCCCTGGCAGACCCAGCAAGGCGAGATGACGTCTTTGGTATTTTTGCAATTTTTGTCTCTTTTTTAGTTTCAACATTGTGCACTATGTGTTCTCTCTCAGAATTAAGTTGTTGGAAACCTTGCAGGTCTTCAAGAGAATCAGATGTATTAAGCCTCTGCAGAATTGTGATGTAATTGTTTGCCTTTCTGGCATAGCTCTCATAAACTGAACACAGTTGTCCTAGGGCTCCCTTTAGTGGTAGTTCAAGAGAAGCTGGCTGGGAGATGCTGTTGATGCATGTTTAAATGGAACCTGTAACTAGGTTTGCCCCATATGAGATAAGACCAGTACTTTTTAGTCTTGATATACAGCATTCTAATATGCAGTATATATGCGCCCAATCCAGGCTGCAAGATAAAAATTAGACCTTTGATAATACTCACCTACAACGTGGTCAGGTTTGATGGGTGTTGCTGGTCTAGGTCCGGTGCATCTCTTCTTCTTGTGATGATGTCCTCCTTCTTGCTTCGGTGGATGACACGTCCTACGTCATCCACACAGTGTCCCCGTCATTGTGCACCTGCAAAAGCATACTTCTTTGCCCTGACCAGGGCAGAGTAAAGTACTATAGAGCGCACAAGCCTGGGCTGTTGGACCTTTCCCGGGGAATGAGCACTGCAGTACTTTTCTTTGCCCTTGACAGGGTAGAGAGAAGTATGCCTGCACTGGAGCAAGATGCTGGAGACACTGTGCGGATGATGTAGGATGCGTCATTCCACACAAAGCACACAAGAAGGAGGATGGCATCGCCAAAAGAAGGGAGGCACTAGACCTAGACAGCAACGCCCATCGGACCCGACCACCCCCTTTGGTGAGTATTATAAAAGGTCTTTTTCGTGTCTTGCAGACTGGATTGGGTTTAGATACTCGTATACAGCATATTAGAATGCTGTATATCAGGACTGAAAGGTACTGGTCCTATCTCATACGAGACAAACCTGGTGACTAATTGTTTCAAAGTTCTCTCTAACTTTCCATGTAAGCTTTGTAGAGCATTTAACATTCTCACTGGACTGTAAATTAAACTCCTAACATTCTTTATCTGACAATGGATCTGGTATTGACTGTGTAGTCTTTCCTTCAGCCATTCACAGGCAGAATGGAGTTGTGATTTGAGCTGCTGGGTGAAGCTGGAGAATGGGCTGTGCTATTATACTTACACACACAATGATTTATTGTATGCTGTAAGCAGATGCTCTGATGACTGTTCTGTAGCTTTATAGAAACTATAGTCTGGCATTACATACAGATGTATCTGGCAGAAGTCTTTTTTACTATTCTGACTCCATAACTGAGAGTGTAGGGTGCCTGAGACATTGTTTCTATGGCTGTCTCTATGTACCATTATTCAAGAAGTGATATTGTCAGCTTGAACTCAACTGCTGGAGGCACGTATGAAGATTTCAGAAGAAATTTTATTTTCCAGCTGAATTCTTGTAGTTATGCACACATACAGTAGTTAAAAAAGACTTTTCTAAATCAGAGCTACAAACACATGAGCTTCTAAGATGGCTGGCAGACAGTGAATGAGGAAGAAGAATGAGGAAGAAGGGAGAGGTTACTGACATCAGAGCTACAGTACAGACCAAAAGTTTGGACACACCTTCTCATTCAATGATTTTTCTGTATTTTCATGACTATGAAAATTGTAGAATCACACTGAAGGCATCAAAACTATGAATTAACACATGTGGAATAACACATTACACTTTACAAAAAAGTGTGAAACAACTGAAAATATGTCTTATATTCTAGGTTCTTCAAAGTAGCCACCTTTTGCTTTGATTACTGCTTTGCACACAGAAAAGGTGAACGGATGGACTCTACATGCCTGGTTCCCACCGTGAAGCATGGAGGAGGTGGTGTGATGGTGTGGGGGTGCTTTACTGGTGACACTGTTGGGGATTTATTCAAAATTGAAGGCATACTGAACCAGCATGGCTACCACAGCATCTTGCAGCGGCATGCTATTCCATCCGGTTTGCGTTTAGTTGAACCATCATTTATTTTTCAACAGGACAATGACCCCAAACACACCTCCAGGCTGTGTAAGGGCTATTTGACCAAGAAGAAGAGAGTTGGGGTGCTACGCCAGATGACCTGGCCTCCACAGTCACCAGATCTGAACCCAATCGAGATGGTTTGGGTTGAGCTGGACCACTCACCGCTTCAGTTTTGAATAAATCCCCTACAGTGTCACCAGCAAAGCACCCCCACACCATCACACCACCTCCTCCATGCTTCACGGTGGGAACCAGGCATGTAGAGTCCATCCGTTCACCTGTTCTATGTGCAAAGCAGTAATCAAGGCAAAAGGTGGCTTCTTTGAAGAACCTAGAATATAAGACATATTTTCAGTTGTTTCACACTTTTTTGTAAAGTGTAATGTATAATTCCACATGTGTTAATTCATAGTTTTGATGCCTTCAGTGTGATTCTACAATTTTCATAGTCATGAAAATACAGAAAAATCTTTGAATGAGAAGGTGTGTCCAAACTTTTGGTCTGTACTGTACATCAGAGCAAAGAAACAGAAGACCAAGCTATAAGGCGCTTCTACTCAGATGCATCGAGGATCCAGAGTTATGGATGAATGGAAATATTTTGTTTTAAAAACCTACCAAAGGGTTGCTAGATTACATATGACAAATTTAAAAAACGTAATAAACATAAACACAACTCGTTTCGGCTGTCTAGCCTTCATAGCTTGGTCTTCTGTTTCTTGGCTTTACCTCTCACGTTCGAACCATTCCCAGGAATTGTCCACGGCAACCACGCTGGCAGCAAACCACCATCAGGCATCCAAATTGGAGACACGTTCCTTTCAGAGTTGTGCCTGCTTGCACAACTCCATGAGGTGAGTTTAATAGCACACAGCCCACTTTAACGTTACACTTTTAATATTACGCTTGGATAGCTACATCAGGGAGAGACAGGGAGAGAGAAAGGACAAACTTCTAAAGAGGGCAAATCTTATTGCATAGCAACGAAACAGCAATATATAGGAACACAATGATAATGCAGTACTGTCTGTATGATTCCCAAATCATGGGACATGACATATAGGTGCGTCAAATGTCGTGAAGAGGTTATAAAAAAACAAAAAAAGTGGTATTTAAATCTACATTAACATTTTACAATATTTGAATAATTTCTCTTATATATGTCTTTTCTCTATACATAGTTATACAGTGATTCTTTTAGTCACTGCAACATGCATTGTTACATAAGGCTTTGTTACACTTTGATTTTCTACGTTGCTGTATCTTGTAAATACGTTTTATTCTTTCTAACATTGAAAAAATGTAATTGGCAGCAGAAAACTTTTTTTCATGTTAAATTTTAAGTGTATATTCACTTTACAGAAGCTAAATCATGATTATTAGGAGTATTAGTCCTTTAACATTTCCTTCATTTTTGCTCTTGTAATGCACAAAATTGCTGTTGGACTACAGATATAATAACGTGCTGGGGTGTTTTCATTAGCCTAATGAGAACACAGTCATAATCTCCTCTTCAATGTGCAGCCTAACATGCAAGTTTTGATATCTTCATATGTGGTAATTGCTGTCGGTTGATGATACGATACATGAGAATCGGTTTGTAATAACACGAGTGTGCTGTCTGGAGACGAGCTGCTATCCATTACTACTCTAGAATTGTCTCTTACAGGAGGTCTTGTTCTGAATCCTATTCTATGTTACACATCTAAGCTTGGCACACACGACAAGATAAAAAAAAATAGAAAAAACCTTCATGCTACATTTAAAGGGAATCTGTCACCAGGTTTTTATGTAATCTGACGGCACCATAATGTAGAAGTAGAGACTCTGATTTCAGAGATTGGCCTCTTACTGTGCTCTGTTTTGATGTTTCAATACAATCATCAATTTATGAGCATGAAATTATTATTACAGGACAACTAGGCATGTGCTGGGTAGTCCAGCCACACCTCCAGCACTGATTTCAGCTCTCTCTCACTATACCTTGCACACAAAAAGCTGTGGAGTGGGTGGATTATACACAGCTCAACAATTAAGCTCTGCTAGATCTGTAGCATAGAAAACTGTGACTATTATAACTGCTACACCCAGTATGCCAAGTGATACATCGCCGTGTAAAAGAGAAAACCAGGCTACAAGTTGTTGTGAATAGGCTGGAAATGAGTTCTGAGCAGAGGCTCCCTCTGGTGGTTACAAACGGTATTGGACTGTCCAGTGAAGATTGTGAGGATTGGGAATCAGGTGTTACTGACTGGTCTTATATAAGGGAGTCACCTTCCCATCAGGGTTGCCGGTGATCAATTGTTCTGGTCTCAATCCTTGATTCCTGTTTCCTTGGTAGCCTGCTGTGTCGTGTCTGAATCTCCTGCTAACAGATAAGACATTTTCTTCTTTTTGTTTTTGTGCTTGATTTTTGCATTTTGTCCTGCACTTCTGTGGGGGCCTTCAGGGTCCCCTCTGGGGGCTTTTGCCTCTCAGTTCAGTTCAGCCACTGTTGTTTGTACATTTGCTTTTTCCAGTTTTTTCAGTGGCTGCTGTTTTGTTTTTGGTTACACCAGAGAACTAATTTAGGTGGTAGAGGTCGTGTGATCTCAGGTGTTTTTGAAATTAGTAGAGTTGGTGCTTTTCAGGGTTTTTTGGGATTGCAGTAAGTGCCCTTCCTATCCTTTTCTATTTAGTAAGTTTGGGCCCCAACGTTTGCTCATACTATTTTCTGTCTGTGTCAGTATTTCTTCTTGTCTAACCGCCATTACATGTTTGGGGGCTTTCTATGTTCTTTGGGGATCTGCTCCGGGGCAGATAGCTTTCCTCTTTCTATCTTTAGGTGTAGTTAGTTTCTCAGGCTGTGACGAGGCGTCTAGGACCAACGTAGGAACGCTCCACAGCTGCCTCTAGTTGTGGTGGTTAGTCAGGGTACTGGAATCTCATAGTTTCCAACTGCTCTGGTGTATTTCCTTTTTTGACTGCTCTCCTCAGCTACCAAATCATAACAGTATCACCGGCCTAAACTGAAAATTATATGGTACTCACAGAAGGGAAAAATATTGTGAAAGAAAAAAGTTGTCAGAGTTGTCAGAGAATTTTTTTTTCTGTTTGTTGCATTTTTTTTTCCCTCTGTATCTCTGGGTGCTGAGGAGGATTTTTTTTTTCTCTCAATGGAGTTTGCACAGTTGTCTGGCCGTGTGGATCAGCTTGCCACTGAAGTTCGGAGTATTGCTACCTATCTTGCTAGGTTGCCTGTTGTGGAACCTAGGATTCCCATGCCAGATTTGTTTTTAGGGGATCGAGCTAAGTTTCTGAATTTCAAAAATAACTGTAAATTGTTTTTTGCCTTAAAATCTAAGTCCTCAGGGAACGCAGCGCAGCAGGTTCAAATTGTCATCTCTCTCCTGCGCGGCGACCCTCAGGATTGGGCTTTTTCCCTGACACCTGGGGATCCTGTTTTGGGTGATGTTGATGCATTTTTTCAGGCTTTGGGGTTATTGTACGATGAGCCTAATGTCACTGATCAAGCTGAAAAAACTTTGTTGGCATTAAGTCAGGGGCTTGAGGACGCTGAGTTATACTGTCAGAGATTCCGTAGGTGGGCAGTCTGTTGTGAATGGACTTGAAATGAGTTCTGAGCAGAGGCTCCCTCTGGTGGTTACAAGCGGTACAGGACTGTCCAGGGAAGATTGTGAGGAGTGGGAATCAGGTGTTACTGACTGGTCTTATATAAGGGAGTCGCCTTCCCATCAGGGTTGCCGGTGATCAATTGTTCTGGTCTCACTCCA
Organism: Oophaga sylvatica; assembly: GCA_033576555.1. Taxonomy (NCBI): domain Eukaryota; kingdom Metazoa; phylum Chordata; class Amphibia; order Anura; family Dendrobatidae; genus Oophaga; species Oophaga sylvatica. Next base: position 44,048,526 of record JARQOD010000008.1, read on the forward strand.
TGATTCCTATTTCCTTGTAGCCTGCTGTGTCGTGTCTGCATCTCCTGCTAACAGATAAGACATTTTCTTCTTTTTGTTTTTGTGCTTTATTTTTGCATTTTGTCCTGCACTTCTGTGGGGGCCTTCAGGGTCCCCTCCGGGGGGTTTTGCCCTCTCAGTTTGGTTCAGCCACTGATGTTTGTACTTTTGCTTTTTCCAGTTTCTTCAGTGGCTGCTGTTTTGATTTTGTTACACCAGAGAACTAATTTAGGTGGAAGAGGTCGTGTGATCTCAGGTGTTTTTGAAATTAGTAGAGTTGGTGCCTTTCAGGGTTTTCTGGGATTGCAGTAAGTACCCTTCCTATCCTTTTCTATTTAGTTAGTTTGGGCCCCAGCGTTTGCTCATACTATTTTCTTTCTGTGTCAGTATTT
>JARQOD010000008.1:44049035-44140566 GCA_033576555.1 Oophaga sylvatica
TTTTTTTCCTTTTTCCTCGACCCATCGTCTCCGAAAAAAAAGGAAAAAAAAAAACCAACAGATCCACCGTCCCGCACCCCATTAACGGGGGCCCCGACGTCCGTCTGCTACACGGAATGAGGGAAGGCGTACCCGCCAGCACGTATTACCTGCTTCCCCGGGGTGACGTCTCGACTGATGCTTTACGCCGGTTTTCCCCAGCAGTCACGCGTTTGCAAAAAACTGCATGTGACCCCGGGGGAAAGATGAGGGGCCCCAAACCTCCGGGCCGTGACCCCGGGGAGATCTCTGCCATAAGTGCCGCTGCTCCTGACAGACCCCCGGGGGACCTCACAGTACAGTGAAATTCCGTTCCGGTTACGTATAGGAAATTCGAAAGTCAATATAAAAAGTCCGATACAGCTAATATCGGCCGATACCCGTACTTGGGTTTCGTATCGCCAACACTACTAAAAACGGTTCAAAATTGTTTGTACCCCTTGTTTAATGACAGAAAAACCCACAATGTGACAGAAATAACTTAATCAAACAAAATAATAATAAATCAAAAATCTAGAAAATAAACAAATGAAAGTCAGACATTGCTTTCAAACCGTTCCACAGAATTTAAAAAAATAAAACACTAAAAAGGCCTGGACAGAAATGATGGTAACTTTAATTAAATTTTTTTTTGCCCCCCCTTTTTTGAAAATCACTGGAAACAAACGATACCTGTAATTAATGAGACTTTGCACCTCTGACAGGTATTTTGCCCCACCCTCAAGAGCAAACTGCTCCAGTTGCCTTTTTTAAGGGGGCCTTTTCCAACGGCTGTTTCAGCTCTTTCCAAAGATGCTCATTTAGGATTTAGGTCAGGCTCTAGAAGACCACTTCAGAATTCCCAATGTTTTTTCAACCCCCCCCATTCTTGGGTTTTTTAGCGTTGTTTTGGGTCTTATCCGTTGAAACCCAGCCTGCGACGAACCGAGCTTTCTGACACTGGGGCACATTTTCCCCTAGAATCTCTTGATATTCTTGAGATTTACCGTATTTTTAGACTACAAGACGCACCGGACCATATGACCACCCCCCAAATTTTGGGGTGAAAATCAAAAAAAAGATTTTTATAAGATGGGGGTCCTTTTATTGTCCGAATTTAAGGTACTTACCTGAGGGTGGTGTTGGTACGCGGGTCACAGAGGCAAGGCCCTTCAGGAAATCTGGTCCGGTGTCAGTGGTGCGATGTTCGGTTGGGTGGGGGAGTGACCTAAGAGGGTCCCCTTTCAAGGGGGCGACCCGCAGCCTGATTCCATGGGAGTTGGGCAGGTGGTGGGTAGAGGTTGGTGATGCTTATACAGGGCCCCCTTCCTAGGGAGGTGACGTCGCGGCCCAGTGTCCAAGGCAATAGCAAACCGGGTTATCAGGTTTCTCGGGGTCGGCCTCTTCCTGAGGCCCGCGGTGCGTTAAGTATCTCTTCCCGGGGCTTCAGGAAAGTGGCCAGGGAGGCAGCGCGGCGCAATGAGATTGCGGCGGCCATTTTCCGAGCAGAGCTCTCAATCTGTGAAAAGGCTTCAGAAATGGCCCTTTTTATAACTGCAAAGCACTAAAAGTGGGACTTCTGTCCCTAATTAGAACGACTGGAACCTGATCCTGCGACCAAACCCCAAAGTTCACTGTCTGAACAAGACCAATTGCGAGGGGGATCCCTACAAACTAGGGACTGGGGAAAAGGTGGACACCCCTAACAGAAATTGTGCAGGTAATTAAACAGAAAAAAATTACTACGAATCCTAAGATCAAGAAAACTGACGAGTAAGGCACCTAAGCCTCGGCTGCTTAAAGTAGATAAACAATGAATCCAGCAAAGCCAAAAAGGGCGGAGCCAACAAAAGGGAAAAAAGGATGTGACCAGAACTGAAACAAAACTAACAAGAGGGTTCTAACAGTACCCTCCCTTCTAAGGGATCCTCCGGTCCCCTGGACTTAGGCTTATCCGGAAACCTTTGTGAAAGCCGAAAGTCAGACGCAGAAATCATTCCGCCTTCACCCATGAGTTATCCTCGGGTCCATAACCCTTCCAACACGAGGTACTCAACTCCCTCTTACCTCTAGAATTAGGATGGGGGGAAAACTCTATTGCCCGTCCCCCCACCGGGGAACAGTGGCCGGACTCTCCATCTGGACCCAGCTTTTTTCAAAGAGAAACATAAACCCGGTTAATCTTCCGGAGTAGGAACTCAACAACGCAGATTGTTAATATTGAAGCACCTTAAAGGGCCTACAAACTTGGGACCCCAATTTCTTAGACGGAACCTCAACGCAGATTCTTAGAGGACAACCAAACCAGTCCCAATAGCAAACAAAACCCTTGTCGTTTTCTATCAAAATACACTTTGGATCTTTTGTTGCCTCCTGAAGATTACCCGCCATCATCCAAACCTCTCCCAAAACACAGAAAAATTCTCCTCTTCAGTAAGCCGATCCCAATTGGAAAATTACCCAAAAGACGGATGTCTCCCGTTAGGGTTGGCGATACTTTCCGAATTTTTAAGAAGTTCGATCGGAATGGGTATCGCCGATACCCCAAAAGATCCGCGTACCCATTCCGATACCGGAAAATCCAATGCAAGTCAGGGACAGAAATTTCGTAACTAAAAAAACCTCTTTCTTTCCTTGTAAACCTAATATACACCAACACCATGTAATTGTTATGAAAACATAGATCAAAAACTTAAATGGTGGTTAATCTATGTAAACCATGGTCATTTCATGTCGGGGGTTTGCATTTTTCACAAAAGCCGGCAATTGAATTACGGCTTTAACAGAGAAGGTTGAACTATAAATATAAATTAATAGTGTCAAAATTCATGACTTAAAATAATATAATATTTTAATGAGTTAAAAGTTGAAAAAAAACGTGGGCCCCGCCTATTTTCGCAACCAGACACAAAGCCAGCGGTGGGGGCAGATAATAAAGCCCAGAGAGGGACCATTATTTTTGGCCCCCCCCGGCTACTAACATCTGCCCCCAGACACCCCAGAAAAGACAAATCTATAATTAGATTCGCCCTTTTCTGGCACTTTGCCCATCTATTCCTTCAATGGAAGTCTTCAAACAGAGGCTGGATAGACATCTGTCTGGGATGATTTAGAGAATCCTGCTTTGGCAGGGGGTTTGGACCAGAAGGCCCAGGAGGTCCCTTCCAACTCTACCATTCTATGATTCTATGATTCTATTCCCATTGCCCTGTACGGTGGCGAATGGGTTAATATGGGGTAAAGCCACCTTGCTATTGAAAGGTGACCTTAAGCCAGGTTAATAATTGAGAGCTGTCCAATTAGACAACTATCAATTATTAATCCTATTGCATGAAATAAAAAAAAACACCACACTTAATTAAAAATCATTTTAATGAAATAAAGACAATGTTTTTGACCATCTTTTATTTTACTGCAAAAACCATTTCTGTAATAAAAATAAAATAAAAAAGCAAATTATTCTTACCTATCCCATGCACATCAGGTCCCCGGTGTAATCCTGCAGAAAGGGTTAATGTTTACTGCAGGGACCACAGCTAATGCTGCAGCCTCACAGTAAAAACCCCCGAATGAATCTTCTCCTCTCCTGGCTGACAGGAGAGGAAGTGGAAAGCTTAATTGATTGCTTTCCACTTTCACTTCAGGTCAGCCAGGGACACCATCAGTGACGTCAGAGGGAACTGATTAACAAAAATAGGGGTTCCCTTTGAAAAAAAAATGGCGTGGGGTCCCCCCTATTTTTGTTAACCAGCCAGATGAAGCAACGTGCTGAGGCCTGGTTTTTTCAGGCTGTTAAGGAGCCAAGATCCATGGACCTTGCCAGCCTGATAATACCAGGCCACAGCAGTCTGCATATCTTGGCTGGTTAACAAAAGTAGGGGATCCCCTCGAAAAAAATTGGCCGTGGGGTCCCCCCTATTTTTGTTAACCAGCCAGATGAAGCAGACTGCTGAGGCCTGGTTTTTTCAGGCTGGTAAGGATCCAATATCCATGGACCTTGCCAGCCTGATAATACCAGCCACAGCAGTCTGCTTAGCTTGGCTGGTTAACAAAAATAGGGGATCCCCTCAAAAAAAAAATGGCGTAGGGGTCCCCCAATTTTTGTTAACCAGCCAAGTAAAATGCAGACTGCTGCGGCCTGGTATTAAAAGACTGTCAAGGCCCATGTATTTTGGCCCTCAACAGCCTGATAATACCAGGCTACAGCAGCCCCACATTTGGCGCATCAAAAGATGTCCAATTGTGGCACTTTACCCGGCTCTTCCCACTTGCCCTGTAGCAGTGGCAAGCGGGGTAATAAAGGGGTTAATGTCACCGTTGATTGCACAGTGACAATAAGCCCGTTAATAATGGAGAGGCGTCATAAAGACACCGATCCATTATTAATCCTAAAGTTTTTAAAGGTTTAAAAAAATACACAGCAAGAAAAAAGTATTTTAATGAAATAAAGAGACAACACAGTTTCATTTCTTTTATTACTCTCTCATTCCTGCGACGCCATCGATCTCCTGTAAAAAAAGGAAAAAAAACAAACCAACAGTATACCACCTGTCCGACGCAGTCCATAGTAACGAGTGTCCCACGACGATCCAGCTCTGCTACATCGAAATGACAGGCAGAGCCTAACATCCCGACGCAGCACAGCTGATTACCTGCTTCCCCGGCGGTGACGTCATCGGACTGCTTTACGGCCGGGATTACCCAGCAGTCACTGCAGTTATCGCGAGAAACTGCATGTGACCGCCAGGGAAAATGGTGGCGGCCATCAAGCAGTCCAGGACGTGACCGCCAGAGATCTTCTGCCAGATAAGTGCCGCTGACTCCTGACAGACCCGACCGCGGACACTGACAGTGACAGGACAATTACGATTCCGGTATTCGATATGACGAAAATATCGGTACTCGGAATCGGAATTCCGATACAGCGATATCGGCCGATACCCGATATTTGCAGTATCGGAATGCTGAACACTACTCCCAGTACAACAAAAAAAAGGCGAACAACCAGCAGAAGCGGATGTATGGTTGTTAAGAGCAAACTCAGCAAGTGGCAGAAACTCAGACCACCCCTCTTGATTTATCAGTCACAAAAAAACGCAAAACTGCTCACATCCTGGTTTTTCCTTTCTGTCTGGCCATTAGACTCAGGATGATATCCGGATGAAAACGACAAATGAACTCCCAACCTGTCATAAAAAGCGCGCCAAAAACGAGCCACAAACTGAGGTCCCCTATCGGAAACAATGTCAGTAGGAATGCCATGTAGTCTGACTATTTCCTTGACAAAGGCCTTAGCGAGAGTCTTAGCGCAGGGCAATTTGATGAAAGGAACCAAGTGACACATCTTGCTAAAACGGTCCACGACCACCCAGATGACAGTGAAACCCTCAGAGGGGGAAGGTCATAATAAAGTCCATAGCCAAATGTGTCCAAGGTGCACTAGGGACCTCCAGAGGGCAAAGCAACCCCGCAGCAGGAATATGTGAAGACTTAGATGTAGCACACACAGTGCATTAACGGACCCACTTAATGACTTCCTTCTGTCATCCAGGCCACCAAAAGCTGCGACCCGAAAGTCTCTTGGTCTCAGAGATTTCAGGATGACCTGCCAACCGAGAGTCATGACATTCAACAAACAAATCTCTCCTCAGGGTACCAGGCACAAACAACCTCCCATGCGGCGTGTTAGATGGGGCATTCTCCTGTGCTTTAAGAATCTCATCTTCCAACACGGAGTCCAAAACTGCAATAACAACCCCCTCTTGCAAATTGTTTTCCTCCTCCTCAGTACCCACCATAGGAGAAAAGCTGCGAGACAAAGCATCAGCTTTAACATTTTTAGTGTCACGCTGTCTCTGCATAAAGAGGACCGGGTCTATGCTGACCCTAAGCTGGGGTCCTGACTAATCCCTCTACCTGGAGGTACTGTTGATGGTACAGAGGTCCAGGCCGCCAGCGTAACCCTATCTCCTGTGAATCCCTGACAACTGTAATCTAGTCCTGAGAAGGACCCTGATTACCACCACAGGGAACGGAAGGTAACTGCCTACACACAGTATAAGACGAACGAGACAGTACAAGGGGTAAAATAAAAGACACCTTGCATACAAAACAACAACTACAGAGGGAACACCAAATGGTAAGGAGATAAATGATAAAGCGAGGAGAGGAGAAAACCACAACAGGTACTCTTAGCTTTAGACTTCTCAATATGATCCGCTCTGCTGGTCTGCATGAATGCTTTCACCGACACTTCCCTAGCAGACAGGCAGGTATATGAAGAAATCCAATTATCGCAACATTAATTGCAGCTGAGCGAGGCTGGTCTTGTCCAACAAAGAGAGAGGGAAAATTAACTCTCTCACTGCCGAAAAACACCCAGCAGCAGAAACTCAGCTGTGAGAAGTCAGGGTGTGCAATCGCGACGATCTTCGCAGCGACAACCCCGTGACAGTACCCCCCCTTCTACGAGGGGCCTCCGGACCCTCAGGGCCGGGTTTATCTGGGTGAGTAGTGTGGAAGGCCCGAACCAATCGGTCTGCGTTAAATATCCGACGCAGGAACTCACATCCTCTCCTCAGGACCATACCCCCCAATGAACAAGGTACTGAAGGGACCGGCGATTCAGACGTGAATCGATGACTCTCGACACCTGGAACTCCAAGTTACCATTGACCACCACAGGAGGAGGAGGTAAAGGTGAAGGTATCACCGGCGCCACATACCTCTTAAGCAACGATCTGTGGAACACATTATGAATTTAAATGGGGGAGGGAGGTCAAGACGAAATGCAACCGGATTAATTATAGAACTGATCTTGTATGGCCCATGAACCTGGGACCCAGTTTCCAGGAGGGAACCTTAAGTTTTATATTCTTGGTAGACAACCATACCAGATCGTTCACACTTAGGTCCGGACCAGACACTCTCCTCCTATCAGCCATACGTTTGTATCGGTTCCCCATAGTACTCAGATTATTCAGCACTCCTCTCCACACTGAAGCAAGTGACGACGAAAATCGTTCCTCCTCAGGAACCCCAGAAGACCCCCCCCTATTGAAAGTACAAAACTGGGGTGAAAACCATATGCCCCAAAAAACAGGACTTACCAGTGGACTCGCTCCGCCTATTATTTAGAGCAAACTCCGCCAGAGGCAAGAAAGAAGCCCAGTCCTCCTGGTTCTCTGACACAAAACACCGGAGATATGTCTCCAAGCTCTGGTTCAGACGCTCTGTCTGACCATTGGACTGCGGGTGAAAAGCCGATGAAAATGACAACTGCATCCCCCGCCGTGTACAAAATGCTTTCCAGAATTTGGACACAAACTGAGACCCCCGATCCGACACCACATCGGAGGGTACCCCGTGAAGTCTTACAATCTCCCCAATAAACACCTGCGCAACAGTTTTAGCATTAGGAAGAGCAGGAAGAGCGATAAAATGTGCCATCTTGCTGAACCTGTCCACTACAACAAGTATGACTGTTTTACCCGAAGATGGCGGGAGGTCCGTAATGAAGTCCATAGACAGATGAGTCCACGGACGCTCCGGGATCTTCAAAGGTAAGAGGGCCCCAGACGGACGGGTATGTGGGGTTTTAGAGCGCGCACAAACCTCGCAGGACGCGACAAAAGTTACCACCTCCCTATGTAAGTTAGGCCACCAAAACCGGCGCGAGAGGAGATCCTCAGTTGCTTTACTCCCTGGGTGTCCTGCCAAAGCGGAATTATGGTGTGCCTCGATCACCTTTTGTCGCAACTGATTTGGAACAAACAGTCTCCCTGGAGGTCCTACAGGGGCGTCCCCCTGAGCCTCCAATACCTCCTCCTCAAGCTCAGAGCATACTGCCGACACCACCACCCCCTCCTGAAGGACCGGAACCGGGTCCTCCGTATTCCCAGCTCCTGGGAAACAGCGAGATAAGGCGTCCGCCTTAACATTTTTTGACCCAGGAGGATATGTGACGACAAAATTAAACCTGGTAAAAAACAATGACCACCTAGCTTGTCTGGGATTCAGACGTTTAGCGGATTCTAAATATAGCAGGTTTTTGTGATCAGTAATGACAGTGACTGGGTGGACTGCCCCTTCCAAAAAATGACGCCACTCCTCAAAAGCTAATTTAATGGCCAAGAGTTCCCTATTGCCGACATCATAATTCCTCTCCGCGGACGACAATTTTTTAGAGAAGAAGGCGCACGGATGCCATTTACCAGGGGACGAACCTTGTGACAATACTGCTCCCACCCCTACCTCGGAAGCGTCCACCTCAACAATGAACGGCTGTGACGCATCAGGCTGAATAAGTATGGGTGCTGAAGCAAAACATTTTTTCAAGGAAGAAAACGCTTGACAAGCCTTGTCACACCATTTTGAAAAATCCGTCCCTTTTTTAGTCATGTCTGTGAGAGGTTTAACTATGGATGAAAAATTACGAATGAATTTCCGGTAGTAGTTAGCAAACCCCAAGAAACGTTGTAATGCCTTAAGATCCTCTGGCAGATCCCACTCAAGAACTGCCCGCACTTTCCCAGGGTCCATACGAAAACCGATGCTGACACCAGGAATCCTAAAAACTGAAGTTCCTGTACGGCGAACACACACTTCTCCCATTTGGCGTACAGTTTATTATCCCGCAAGATCTGTAACACCTGTCTAACATGCTCCTGATGAGACACAAGATCCGGCGAGTAAATTAAGATATCATCCAGATATATGACCACAAACTGTCCCATTAGGTGGCGAAAGATGTCATTTACAAAGTGTTGAAACACCGCCGGGGCAATACTCAGACCAAATGGCATGACAAGGTTCTCATAATGCCCCTCCGGAGTGTTAAACGCCGTCTTCCACTCATCCCCCTCCTTCATCCTAATCAGATTGTACGCCCCTCTGAGATCCAACTTAGAGAACCATTTGGCACCCACGATCTGATTGAAGAGATCGGGAATAAGTGGGAGCGGATACGGATCTCGGACCGTAATCCGATTAAGCTCACGGAAATCCAGGCAAGGGCGTAGGCCTCCATCTTTTTTCTTCACAAAGAAGAACCCCGCGGCCACCGGGGAAGATGAAGGTCTAATATGCCCCTTAGCCAGACTCTCTGAAATATAATCCTTCATGGCCTGTCTCTCAGGACCAGAAAGGTTATACAACCTAGATTTCGGTAATTTGGCCCCAGGGATCAAGTTAACAGAACAGTCATATTCGCGATGAGGAGGTAATTCTTGACACCCTTTCTCCGAGAATACATCCTCAAAGTCTACCAGAAATGGAGGTAAGGCCCTAGGAGCGACCGTACCAATGACCGTATTCATGCAGTTTTTATTACAGAATTCACTCCATTGACTTATCTCTCTGGATTGCCAATTAATAACCGGGTTATGCTTAGTTAACCAAGGAAGGCCCAGCACTATAGGAGTAGGAAGACCCTCCAACACATAAGACAACAGTTCTTTATGTAACGCCCCCACTTGAAGATCTATGTTATGCATTGCTTGCAAAAAACTTCCCTGACCGAGAGGTCTGGCGTCGATCGAGAATATGGGACGGGTTTAGCCAACACACTCAATCGCATACCTTGAACCCGGGCAAAGCGAGCATCCACCAGATTAGCCCCGGCCCCACTATCCAGAAGAACAGATATCCTCTCAGTTCTCGCACCCACCACCACCTCCGCCGGTACGAGAAACTGAGATGAATTTAGGGACGAAATACTTACTCCCAGATTGCCGTCCACCACACAATCTGGGATCAATAGTTTTCCGGCGACTTCTCACTCTGCAAAGAACGGGATGGACACCCCCCAATAAAATGTCCCTTTTTCCCACAGAAGAAACAACTTCTTGTTTTGTGGCGCCCCACCGATCCCCTCCCCCGGAATGATGTCCCTCCTAATTGCATAGGCTCCTCTGGACTGACTAGGGGAACCTCCGTATAAGGGACCCTTGAGGAAGGTGGAGTCATAACAGGGGGCGAAGTTACCCCGCACCTCTCCTGAAGACGTCTGTCAATACGAATAGCAAGGGCCATAGCGGCCTCCAGTGACGTGGGAGGGTCATACTGTGCCAGCACATCCTTTAATTTGTCAGATAAACCTTGACAAAACTGGCTCCTAAGAGCCGGGTCATTCCACTGGGTGTCTGTGGCCCACCTACGGACTCCGAACAGAATTCCTCCGCCGGACGATCTCCCTGCTGTATCCTACGTAACTTAGATTCAGCAAGGGAGACCCGATCCGGGTCATCATATACAAGACCCAGAGCTGCAAAAAACCCATCCACTGACTGGAGAGCTGGGGAGCCCGGGGGAAGAGCGAACGCCCAGGATTGGGGGTCTCCTTGTAGGAGCGAGATGACAATCCCCACCCTTTGTTCTTCACTCCCAGATGACCGAGGTCGCAGCCGAAAGTACAATTTACATGCCTCCCGGAAAGCAAAAAACTTGTCCCGCCCCCCAGTGAATCTGTCAGGGAGAGCTACTTTAGGTTCAGGTCCGGCCTGCTCCGGGGGGTACAAAACCTTGGACTTAACGTCCGCCAGCTCCATGGACAAACTCTGCAACTGCCGAGCAAGACTGACTACTGGATCCATGGTGACTGGAGAAAATCTTTAGGGGTCGGTGAAAATGTCACGCTGTCTCTGCATAAAGAGGACCGGGGTCTATGCTGACCCTAAGCTGGGTCCTGACTAATCCCTCTACCTGGAGGTACTGTTGATGGTACAGAGGTCCAGGCCGCCAGCGTAACCCTATCTCCTGTGAATCCCTGACAACTGTAATCTAGTCCTGAGAAGGACCCTGATTACCACCACAGGGAACGGGAAGGTAACTGCCTACACACAGTATAAGACGAACGAGACAGTACAAGGGGTAAAATAAAAGACACCTTGCATACAAAACAACAACTACAGAGGGAACACCAAATGGTAAGGAGATAAATGATAAAGCGAGGAGAGGAGAAAACCACAACAGGTACTCTTAGCTTTAGACTTCTCAATATGATCCGCTCTGCTGGTCTGCATGAATGCTTTCACCGACACTTCCCTAGCAGACAGGCAGGTATATGAAGAAATCCAATTATCGCAACATTAATTGCAGCTGAGCGAGGCTGGTCTTGTCCACAAAGAGAGAGGGAAAATTAACTCCCTCACTGCCGAAAAACACCCAGCAGCAGAAACTCAGCTGTGAGAAGTCAGGGTGTGCAATCGCGACGATCTTCGCAGCGACACACCCGTGACATTTAGTACCTGGGATGTAAGTAATGGTAAAATTAAACCGTGAGAAAAACAGTGCCCACCTAGCCTGACGGGCATTCAAGCGTTTGGCAGCATCAAGGTAGATCAGATTTTTATGATCGGTGAAGACTTGAACGGGAAATTCCGCTCCCTCCAAAAAATGACGCCAGTGTTCAAATGCGAGTTTAATTGCCAACAATTCCCAAATACCGATATCATAATTTAGTTCAGACTCTTTTCTTTGAAAAAAAAGCACAGGGATGTACTCCATCCGTCTTTTCCTGAGACAACACCGCGCCGACCCCCACAGAAGAAGCATCAACCTCAACCAAAAATGGTTTAGTCACATCAGGCTGCGTAAGGATGGGAACAGAGCTGAACCTCTCCTTTAGCAACACAAAAGCCTCAATGGCCTCAGTAGTCCACTGAACCGCATCAGCACCTTTCCTGGTGAGATCGGTCAGAGGTTTGGCAATCACAGAAAATTTTTTAATGAATTTTCTATAATAATTGGCGAACCCCAAAAACCTCTGTATTGATTTCACACCAATAGGTCTAGGCCAATCCTGCACAGCTTGCACCTTCACCGGGTCCATCTCAAAACCTTCACTGGAGACAATGTAGCCCAAAAAACTAAGTCTCTGTACAGCGAACTCACATTTTTCTAGTTTGGCAAAAAGTGAATTATCACTCAGTAACTGTAATACTTCACGCACACTCCTCCAATGAGACTCCAAATCCGGTGAATAAATCAAAATGTCATCCAAATACACAACCACACTTCTGCCGATCAAAGGTCTAAGGATGTCATTAATAAGATTCTGAAAAAATGCCAGAGCACTGGAAAGCCCAAAAGGCATGACCAGATTCTCAAAATGACCCAGTGGAGTGTTAAACGCAGTCTTCCATTCATCCCCCTCCTTCATGCGCAACAAATTGTATGCCCCTCGAAGATCAATTTTCGAGAACCACTTGGCCCCCACTAACTGATTATACAAATCAGGAATCAATGGCAGTGGGTAAGGATTGCGTACAGTAATCTTATTAATCTCACGAAAGTCTAGACAAGGCGGTAAACCGCCGTCCTTTTTTTTAACAAAAAAAAATCCAACCGCCACACGAGATTTGGAAGGCCTAATGTGACCGGTGGCCAAGCTTGTCTGTATGTATTCCTCCAAAGCCTTTCTCTCAGGAATAGTCAAATTAAATAAACGACTTTTAGGAAGAGTAGCTCCAGGGACAAATTCAATTGCACAATCATATTCTCTATGAGGAGGCAATACCTGCGATTCCTTATCAGAAAAAACTTTCCAAAAATCCTGAATAGGTACAGGTAACTCCCCCTTAACTACAGCAGCAATACGCCCGTTACAACACTTGTCATAACAATTAGGACTCCAGGACTTAATTTCATTGGTAGACCAATCCAGTACCGGATTGTGCAATTTTAACCAGGGTAACCCCAAAATCACCGGTGAGGGCAAATTATTCAAAACTACCAAATCCAAATTCTCTTGATGAACACCATTAATAGTAAGGAAATTCACAGATATGGTGAGTAACATTTTTCAAGGGAGAACCATCCACAGACACCACATTAATGGGGGAAGACAGAAGTTTGGGTTTTAATTTTAGTTTTTCCAAAAATTTCCCATCAATCACATTGAGAGTTGAACCACAATCCACAAATACCCGAAACTCCATTAATTCCTCCTCAACAGCAGTGGTAGCAGAAAGAAAGACACCTTTATTGTTTAAACAAGCTATACGGGCGAAACTGACCTCATTTTTTTTCTCTTTATTCATACGAAGCACACAGTTCTTAATAAAATGCTTAGATTTGCCACAATAGAAACACAAACCTTCAGCAAATCTGTGTTCTTTTTCCCGAGAGTGAGGTGCCATTGCTCCAATTTCCATCGGCTCTGCAATGTCAGTACAGTCCCTCTCCAGACTTGGAGATGACAAGGCAGATTTACTCTCATTAACCCTTGCACGCAGTCTCCTATCCACCCGTATGGCTAATTGCATAGCCTCTTGCAAGTTACCAGGTATAGGATAAGCAATCAGCAAATCTTTAACCCTTTCACTTAAAGGGAATCTGTCACCCTAAATTGGCGGGATATTTAAATGATGGCAGTCAGGTCAGATGGGCGGTGTTTTGGGTACTTGCCTTAACATGTTGTTTGCCGCTGTCTCCATTATTTCTGGGAATTGTAGTCGTTGCCCTCAATATAACGCGCCTGTGCATTGCAATCTGCGGGCAAAGCATACTGCGTGTGCGCAATTCAAGATTACAATGCGCAGGTGCGTTATATGGAGGGCAAAGACTACAATTCCCAGAAATAATGGAGACAGCAGCGAACAACATGTTAAGGCAAGTACCCAAAACACCGCCCATCTGACCTGACTGCCATCATTTAAATATCCTGCCAATTTAGGGTGACAGATTCCCTTTAACCCTGCAAGAAATAAACTTTTCAAAGCTGAATCGTTCCACCCCACCTGAGTGGACCACCTTCGGAAGTGAGTACAATATTTTTCCACATTACCTGATCCCTGTCTCAAACGTCTCAATTCTGTCTCAGCTGATGAAACACGATCCGGATCGTCATACAATAACCCCAAAGCAAAAAAAAACTATCCACCGATCTAAAGCATGGATCACTAGGCTGCAGAGAAAAGGCCCAGTCCTGAGGTTCTTTGCGCAAAAGTGACATTATGAACCCTATACGCTGTGATTCATCACCAGAGGATCTGGGTCTCAAACGAAAATATAACAAGCAAGCATTTTAAAAGAAAAAAAATCTTGTTGTTCACCAAAAAATAAATCAGGCAAACGTACCTTTGGCTCCACGAAAAGTGCTCCAGAACAACTACTCACGTGTTGCTGGATTTCAGCCACCTCCAGAGAGAGACCCTGCAGGCGTTGAGCCAAATCCTGAACCGACACCATGATGGAAACAGAAAATCTTTCCTTAGAGATTTTATTTTTTTTTTTTTCAGGCTGGACTTACTGTTATGAACTGCTACAAGCACTAAGGAAAGATGGGACTTCTGTCCCTACAATAGAACTGAGCTGGATCCCTACGATGTAACGGGGAACCTGATCCTGCGACCAGACCCGCTAAAGTCCTCAGCTAGTCTGAACGAAGACCTATAGTTGCGAGGGAGGAATCCCTACAAGATCTAGGGACTGGGAGAAAAGGTGGACACCTCCTAACAGAAATTGTAGCAGGGATAATTAAACAGAAAACAAATTACTACGAGATCCTAAGATCAAGCAAAACTGACTGAGTAAGGCACCTAAGCACCCGGCTAGCTTAAGAGTAGATAATACAATGAAGTCCAGCAAAGCCAGAAGGGCGGAGCCAGACTAAATAGAGAAAAAAGGTCATGTGACCAGCAAACTGAAACAAAATCTAACAAGAGGGTTCTAACAGCCGCTGCTATCTCTATCTGCGCACGTGCGGCCTCCCGCGGCCATTTTCCTGAAGCGCCAGAAAGCAGAGAACTCAATCTGTGCACGCACTGCCTCAGGAAGATGGCCGCTGCCACCGAGAAACCCGTGATTCACCCGGCTCTGCTCTCCGTGGACACCGTGCCGCGTCACCTCACCTGAGGAAGGGGCCCTGCTCAGGTGCACGGAGTACCGCCCACCGCGCCCCAGCATCGCCGCACCTCTGCCGCAACCCCCCAGTAAGCCTGCGTTCAGATTATAAGACGCACCCCCATTTTCCTCACAATTCTTTGGGGGAAAAAGTGTGTCTCATAGTCCGAAAAATACGGTAATTGTACCCTGCACAGATTCTAGACACCCTGTGCCAGATGCTGCAAAGCAGCCCCAGAACATAACAGAGCCTTCTCCATGTTTCACAGTAGGGACAGTGTTCTTTTCTTGATATGCTTCATTTTAATGTCTGTGAACATAGAGCTGATGTGCCTTGCCAAAAAGTTCCATTTTTGTCTCATCTGTCCATAGGACATTCTCCCAGAAGCTTTATGGCTGTCAACATGTAGTTTAGCAAATTCCAGTCTGGCTTTTTTATGGTCTTTTTTCATCAATGGTGTCCTCCTTGGTCATCTCCCATGAAGTCCACTTTGGCTCATACAACGACGGATGGTGCGATCTGACACTGATGTTCCTTGAGCTTGAAGTTCACCTTTAATCTGTTTTGAAGTTTTTCTGGGCTCTTTGTTACCATTCGTATTATCCGTCTCTTTGATTTGTCAGCAATTTTCCTCCTGTGGCCACGTCCATGGAGGTTGGCTACAGTCCCATGGAGCTTAAATTTCTAAATAATATGTGCAACTGTAGTCACAGGAACATCAAGCTGCTTGTGGATGGTCTTATAACTTTTACCTTTAATATGCTTGTCTATAATTTTCTTTATAATCTCCTGAGACAACTCTTTCCTTTGCTTCCTCTGGTCCATGTTGAGTGTGATACACACCATGTCACCAAACAGCACAGTGAGTATCTGTAGCCCTCTATACAGGCCCACTCACTGATTCCAAGATTTTAGACACCTGTGATGCTAATTAGTGGACACACCGTGATTTAACATGTCCCCTTTGTCACATTATTTTCAGGGGTACCATCATTTCTTTCCAGGCCTATTTCATGAATATTTTTTTTTATTATTTCTGACGAAGCATGGTTGAAAAGCAATGTCTGACTTTCAATTGTTCATTTTCATAGATTTTTTATTTTTTATTACTTTTGTCAGATTCAAGTTATTTCTGTGACCATTGTGGGTTTTTCTGTCATTAAATGAGGGTTGCCAACAATTTTGACCAAGTGTGTATATACAGGTGAAACTCATATTATATATAGAGTCATTACAAACAGAGTGATCTAATTCAAGTTTTTATTTCTGTTAATGTTGATGATTATGGCTTACAGCCAATGAAAACCCAAAAGTCATTATCTCAGTAAATTAGAATACTTTATAACACCAGCTTGAAAATGATTTTAAAATCCGAAATGCTGGCCTACTGAAATGTATATTCAGTAAATGCACTCAATAAATGCACTAGTCTTTTCACAGAACATACTCGTTGTACTTTATCATGCAGTAAGGTGGGGAGGGGGGATGAGTCCGGTACTCGGCCGTCTCTCTCACTTTTTTCCTACTGTATAACACAAGTGCTTCTCAACTGTCTTGGCTGTTCTTCCACTCCCGACAGTAACTTCTCCAAACTGGCTAGCCTCTGCAGCTTGACTTGGTTCAACACACATAGGAGTCTTTCCCAGATACTGCTTCTTCATGCAAAGTACAGACACACACTAAAGGGTATGCCACACTAAACAATATCGCTAACGGGATCGCTAAAAAACGTCACTATTTAGCGATCCCGTTAGCGATGTTGTTCAGTGCGGCAGCTTCCAGCGACGAGCTTCCTGCTGTGATCTCGCTCGTCGCTGGAATCGTTCCGGACCCTATTTTCTCGTCGGCGCTCCCGCTGGGTAAGTATCTAATCGCTGTGTGGCACCTTTTCTTAGCGATTTAGCGGTACTTTTGTACCGCTAAAGTCGTTAAGAAGATCGCTAACGGCGATAGCGACGTTAACTATATCGCTAAATGTGGCCGCATTTAGCGATATAGAAACAATCCCGCTAGCGATCGCATTAGTATGCGTCGTTATTGTGATCGCTAGCGGGATTGTTTAGTGTGGCAGTACCATAACTCTTCCCAACATCCCCTGTGGCAAGGCTGACCACTCCCTGTCTCCTGTAGCCACCTTAACTCCACAGATGCTGGATGATTTTAAATCACCAGTGCAGCTTCTACTTGTCACAATATCAATAAACATCCTTTGCGTAAAATGCATAAGTCCCACAAGCGTCCATATGTACAGTAAGTGTTCCTCTCTCATGGCCAGCTATAGCCGTTTGCCTACTTTGCCTAGGTAGCCCTAGTTAGGTACTAAAATGCCAATGCTGTTCATGCTCACCGCGTTAGTAAGATCTTCCATCTAATTAACTGTTCTGCTCTACTCCTTCTGTGTAATTCTATTTGATAGATATTGCCATGACATTGTATTTGTATTGCACAGAATAGCAATGAAAAGCACTAGCTATATGACAGTAATTGATCCTTCCTAGCAATCAGATGCAGAAATACGCTGATTGCTTAAAATGATACATTTCGTTCTTAATACATCGTTACTCAATCTGACAGTCATCAGTATGAAGTAAAAAGCTGTTATTCTCACCTTATTAGAAGTGACGCAGCTGTGGCTATATCCCATTAATTATTTTCCATGTCAAATGTAATTTGTAATCTGCCAGGTGCTTTTGGATTAGGGAGATATACTGTTGGAGACAAGATAATTAATTATACATGTGGAATTATTTTAGGCATTGGAATCATAAAAATTTTGACAAACACATCTTAATAAATATGTGGGGTTCAGGAGATATAGATCTCACTGAAATGAGCATTTGTATCTCATGTGTATGGCCAGGCTAAGTATCAACATAGCTCCATATAAAGTTGCTATCAGTGGATACGTAGAAATCATGGGGCCCTATAGTAAAAGTCCTAATTTGGCACTCCCCTCTACATCCCCCCCATCAAAAAAAATATTCAGCAGATTAGGTGCGGTCATACCTCCCAACTTTTAAAATCATGGGAGGGACATGTATTATGGCAGGTACACAGAAATTTTGCCAATAATGAAGTCCCTTAGTCATCTCACCCACTACTATACCCCTTTCATGGTCTTTATAGAGTACTAGATGGTGGCCCGATTCTAACGCATCGGGTATTCTAGAATATGTATGTAGTTTATTTATGAAGATTTAAGAACAATGCAATGAATACACAGGATTTTTCGGGTAAAATATATACAGTACAGACCAAAAGTTTGGAACACACCTTCTCATTCAACGATTTTTCTGTATTTTCATTACTATGAAAATTGTAGAATCACACTGAAGGCATCAAAACTATGAATTAACACATGTGGAATTATACATTACACTTTACAAAAAAGTGTGAAACAACTGAAAATATGTCTTATATTCTAGGGTCTTCAAAATAGCGACCTTTTGCTTTGATTACTGCTTTGCACGCAGAAAAGGTGAACGGATGGACTCTACATGCCTGGTTCCCACCGTGAAGCATTGAGGAGGTGGTGTGATGGTGTTGGGGTGCTTTGCTGGTGACACTGTTGGGGATTTATTCAAAATTGGAGGCATACTGAACCAGCATGGCTACTACAGCATCTTGCAGCAGCATGCTATTCCATCCGGTTTGCATTTAGTTGGACCATCATTTATTTTTCAACAGGACAATGACCCCAAACACACCTCCAGGCTGTGTAAGGGCTATTTGACCAAGAAGAAGAGTCATAGAATCATAGAATGGTAGAGTTGGAAGGGACCTCCTGGGTCATCTGGTCCAACCCCCTGCTCAAAGCAGAGTGTTGGGATGCTACGCCAGATGACCTGGCCTCCACAGTCACCAGACCTGAACCCAATTGAGATGGTTTGGGGTGAGCTGGACCGCTCACTGCTTCAATTTTAAATAAATCCCCAACAGTGTCACCAGCAAAGCACCCCCACACCATCACACCTCCTCCTCCATGCTTCACAGTGGGAACTAGGCATGTAGAGTCCAGCCATTCACCTTTTCTGCGTGCAAAGCAGTAATCAAAGCAAAAGGTGGCTACTTTGAAGAACTTAGAATATAAGACATATTTTCAGTTGTTTCATACTTTTTTGTAAAGTGTAATGTATAATTCCACATGTGTTAATTCATAGTTTCGATGCCTTCAGTGTGATTCTACAATTTTCATAGTCATGAAAATACAGAAAAATCTTTGAATGAGAAGGTCTGTCCAAACTTTTGGTCTGTACTGTACATTATCATTAAATGTTATTGCTCATAGAACTTAATACAACTGAACAAAATTATTAAACAGATCATCAAAATATATAAACTATTACATGAATATCTAACTGTATTTAAATAAATCATCGACAAAGAAGTACATCGACACTATAATATATTTGTTAACAATATCAACCCAAAATATTTTTGTACACTACATTTTTTGTGAATGCTTTTTGACTATCTCTAAGCAACTTTCCTTGTAAATGGGTATCCAAAACTTGCACCTTGACGTTGGATCTCATTTTAATTCTTGAAAATGCAACATAGAGTTGTCCATGACCAAAAACGGGCTCCGGTAAATATATGCCAACACGGTGTAGAGTTTGACCTTGTGACTTATTTATTGTCATGGCAAATGCTGGTTTTATTGGAAACTGTCGACACCGAAGCCTAAATGGAAGACAGGTGTCCGAAGGACATAAATCAATGCGTGGAATGAACACTTTGTCTCCTTTTGCTGATCCAGTGATCACTCTTGATTGAATTATGTGTGAATGGAGTCCAGTAACAATAAGGCGTGTTCCATTACAAAGACCATTTCTTGTATTTAGATTCTTGCGCAACATTACGACTGTTCCAACTTTGAGTTGTAGTCTGTGGGATGGCATTCCTGATGGCGTAACACTATTTAAAAATTCAACTAGATAATGCTCTCGTTCATCTTCATTGTCTACATCTACAGAATCATCACTTTTGTACAATTTATACTCTCCAAGCATTCTATCCATCACACGGGAATTTAGCAGAGCTACGTCATCATTCTTGGGACAGAGAATTGCATAGGAAGAGGCCCTCTCAACACTGCTTTGGTCGTTGACATCAATTTCAACACGTTGTCCAAAAACATCACTTACGATGCAGTCAGTGCACAACATGTCTTCTGGTATTTCAATAATGTCTTCTCCAAGGTTATATTCATTGCTAAGTTCACCATTACTAAGTTTAAGAAGCCAGTTGCTGTACTCTGGGTCAGAAGATCGCATGTTGTTAATTAGTTGGAGTTTTTTAAACTCTTTCCAAAGGTCAGACATTTTTAAGCTGGACTCGATAATATTTGTTCTTGTTCCATTTGGTATAATTGGAAGGCATTGCCTAAAATCTCTGCCAATGACAAAACTTTAACTCCAAAAGGAATTTCATTTTTTTCAGCAACATTTGTAGTCATAACTTCACACAGAAGTCTGTCAATTATGCTCAAAGCATATTTTTTGGGTGCCAAGGTGCACTCATCAAGTATCAATAGATTTGCATTGTTTAACTGTCTTCCTGCAAATGTGTCTTGTTTGATTCTGGAAACGGAGATTTCATTGACTGGAACTGGTATCCCAAACAGTGAATGCATAGTGCGACCTCCTCGTAAAAGGTTTGCTGCAATACCTGTTGTAGCTGATGGCAATACGACTTTTCCCAACCCTCTAACGTGATGCATTAAAACTTCATAGAGGTATGTGTCATATGCAATACGTAGTTGTTCATTTAAGGAGTTTTTCTTCTGTGTTGCCAACAATAATTCATATGCTTCGTCATACTCTTGAATTTGTGGAACTTGATTTGCAGGCTGTGGCAAATTAAAGTCTGAAAAAGTTTTTCCATGCAGTAGGAAATTTTGGACATCTTGCATGGCATAAGCTTGGCAATTTTGACAATTTCCACTTCTGTTGTGAAGACGTAAGCAGTAATCCTCAATTATATGTTCTTTGAAATTTGTCCAAAGTTGAGTCGGATTTGTAGGCGATCCAAATACACAAATGTAGGCAAACAATTCGCAAAGTTTCTTAGGCATATGTAGGGTAACTGCATCTTCTAAAGTAAGTGTCCACACAGTATCATCCAATAGAAGTCCTAAAGCCAAAGCTGCAGCTTTAAATGTATCTTGCAATACTCCGTTAACTGTTTTCAAATCGTCGTAACTTTTAGCTCCTTTGACATGTAGTAGTAACAGTCGAAGGCAATATCTTTCTTGATCCGTTACACTAACAGTATACATGCATCCAATTATTCTGCTAAGTCCTCGTTGTCTTGGATTCCAAGTTTTCTTTCAAAATGCTCTGGAATCTCTCGATACAAATACTGCCTTGCGTTTTTGTCACGTTGGTTCAGCAAAAACCATTCTAGTAATGTTAACGTCGTGCTTAAAGTTTTTGAGACATCTTTGACTTGAGCATTTTCAAAGAAATAAAGCTGCTGTTGATTTGGCAAATGAATAGCTAAACGTATAATGGCATGGGACTGTGAATGCATTGGAAACGCAAATATCCTCCAAGCAGCTTCTGGAGCACTCACATATCTTGAGTCAACAAAACTTGATGATTCATCATGATTGACTGTTTTCTGTTGTATTTCGACGTTAGCTTTGCATTGCCCCTTGTAGATGTACTTAAAAAGATATTTTACACTTTTTATTAAAGCGCGGATTTCAACATTGATGTGACAGTTGTAGTGTTTCAATAAGTACGGGTTGTATGGAACTATCCATGAGTTATTTATAATTTTTTTGTTGTGTACAATGCTATCAATGAGTTGTCGCCAGTAGGATGGGTAGCCATCCAAATCTTTAACAGTGTGCTGTTTCAACTGCTTTGGAAACCCTTTTGTACACTTTCCATTTTGCATAAATGGACTTTTTGGATTTGCTACACTGCATGGGCCATGAACCATATTACAGATTACAATATTATACAATTCAGGATACTTTTCATGGTTTGGAATTTCAGCCCACACTATGTTGTCAATTTCTTCCTCCGTGCGAAACTTGGAATCCGCGTCTAAGATAATTAGTATATGCGCATGTGGAAGACCTCGTTTCTGAAACTCAATGATGTGTACCATTGCAACGACTGTTCCAAAAAGCCCATTTTTGATGTCTTTAAAAAGGCTGCTGAGTTTTAGTCGAAATACTCGTGCAACTAAGTTCGGCCTGTGTTCAACTTGCTGCCAGGGTTCTAGATTTTCGATAATTTCCGGCCAGTTAGGATTACAGGTCATTGTTTTTCAAATATATTTATTGATTTTAAATTGTAGGGGAAGTAAAGGGGAGGGAGGGAGGGTAATTGGAAGGGGAAGAGATAAACAAAATTAAAGTTAGAGAACTCATAATTTATAATACAAGCAGTCGTGACAATGATCCATATCAGTTACAGCAAGTGTGTCATGTAAAGCCTATTATTAACTATACTATAACAATGAAAGCAAAAGTGGGAAAGAGAGAATAGGAAGAGAAAGAAAAAGGAGTCCTGGTATCTACGACTGGTATGAGAGTTCAGCATTATTAAGGTTTGGTATATAAAGAATTTAGTTTTCCTCTAATGACTGCCTTGTGGGCGTTCCAAATTGTGAAGGGGTCTATTTCATCTGATTTATTTTCAGTGAAGTATTGTTTAATGGCCTCTTCTAGTTCCGTTTTGTATTCTGGTATTTTTATGAGAATAGAGTTGCATTTCCACAGAAATACATCCCTATTGGGGGTCCCAGTGCGATTTCTATCAGGACCGGTGAGTGGTCTGAGATGGACCTATCAAGAATAGAAACAGATTTAACTCTGGAGAGGGAGAAAACGTCAGTCAAAAATAAATCAATTCGCGAGAAAGTTTTGTGTACACACGAATAATGGGTGTTATTCCCTGGAAGAGGAATTTAGACATCGGAATGCGTCATAAAGCTCATTTTTAAGGAGCCAGTCATTTAGTGATGTGGCTAAATGGCGGGTGGATGATGTTGAATCCATACGTCCGTCTGGGACAATGTTGAAATCCCCCACCAGAAACAACTCTCCTTTCCTGTGGGTTTGAATTGTTTTCAGTAGCTTTCCTAGGAAGATCAAGTGTCTCTGGTTAGGGCTATATAGATTTGCAATAGTACAAATTTTATTATTAAGGAGGCAGATTAGAATATGGAATCTGCCTTCGGGGTCATCAATCTCCTTTATCAATTGAAACGAGACATTGTCTCTAATAGCGGTAATAACCCCGGCTTTCTTCCTTGAATTTAGAGACATAAAAACATGGGGGAAATTTCTGTGAGAGAATCCGGGGTGATTACCACTAGCGAATTTGACTTCTTGGAGGCATATAATGTCGGCATGGCTTTGTCTAACCTCTTTCCAAATGGTATATCTCTTCCAAGGACTATTAAGACCTCTGACGTTATAAGACAAGATTTTTAGGTTCATTGGTTTAAATGAGTACAAAGTTGTGGGTAGAACCAGGACAAAGAAAGAGAAGTAGAATTACAAATACAGGTATATATAATTAAACAGCAAAATTCAAATAACAGTAACAGAATTCAATTACAAGTTCAGAAACAAGAATTCAAAATATTAGCAATATAACTTCAGGTTAAGGAGTTCTCCTGGAGGATCAACACCCTCGGTGAGATCTCTCCTGTTGTGGGTAAAGTTCGTGTGATTTGAGCCCACAAATTTCCCTTTCTAACAGTTACTAGAGACTGTAACAGGAACAGAAGGGTATACATAACTGCGAAGATTGGTTATGAATTATAGCAGGGAGAACTGCCTGTAAAATAAGTATTAAACAGAAAAAGAGAGAGACATGAAACCAGAGTCAATGCCTCACTCCCTATCTCTTAAGAGTTTTTCCCTCCCGGGAGAGAGCTAAGAAAATCTAATGCTTCTCTTGAACTGTTTAAGGGGATGGTTTTTCCTTTATAAAGAATCAACAATTTAGTTGGGAAGCCCCATCTGTACTGGATCCCCCTCTCCCTCAGGGAGGAGATTGCTTCCCTGAAAGACCTGCGGGTATCAATTGTGTGTTTGGAGAAATCCGCAAAGATCTTTACATGGTTGAATGGGTCTGGAAAGGTGCCCCTATCTCTCACAAAATTTTGGATTCTTTCTTTCGTATTGAAAAAGTGAATCCTTAGAATTGTGTCCCTTGGTTTATCAGGGGGGACACCTGCGGGCCGCGGAAGTCTGTGGATTCTATCGATGCTGAGTTCCATATTCGTCAGAGAGGGAATGGCTTTCTTGAACAGGCTTTTGGCGTAATCAGATAAGTCCGATTGTTGAATGTCTTCTGGAATGCCTCGAATTTTCAAGTTGTTTCTCCTACTCCTGTCCTCGAGATCTGCTAACTTAGACTTTAGGCTATTAATTTCGATTTTTAGTTCAATGTTCTGTTTTGTAAGATTATCTGTTTTGTTTTCAACCTTGGTGATTCTTTTTTCGTTCAATTCTAGTTTTTGGGTAATGCCCTGGCAGACTTCAATAAACGAATTTTGGTATTGTTCAAAACCCGCTTTAAGTCTTTTATCAATGAGGTCGGTGATTTTAAGTAGAAAATCCTCGCTAGCGCTTGTATTCTCTACTTGATGTTGTGGCGTATGATGGTCTCTTTTCCTGCGGGATGAGGCAGGGCTTCCGTTTGGGGAAGTGTCCTCGGAAAAAGTGTCAGAGTCAGAATCAGCTGCTAGAGAGTCTTTGTCTGGCTTTCTCCTTTTGTTTGACTCAGATATGTCCATGACCTCTACAAAAGCAGTGTTTAGAGCTACAGAAGAAGCTTTCTTATCCTCTGTGTTTATTTGAGTGGGGGGAGCATTTGTTTTAGTTACTTGGGGGGTAGTTTTTTCTGTAGATTCGACTTGATGGCCCCACTATGAGAAGTTAAGGGTAGCTGTTTAACTCTGTTAGTTGTGGGTTCATCCCTCTTAAGAGGTGACCTCGATTTGACTGGACTAAGTGCATTTGTGAGGTCTTCAGTTGATTTAGAGAAGCGGTGGTCTGTAGATTGATGAGATTTTAGGGTAGATTTTCTATTGTCTTTTCGTTGATCCATTTTTCTTATGATGCAGGTAGAGTTTCAAAGCAAAATACAATGGAAGTATCCCCTGGATATGTCTCTTTATTGTTGTTACAAAATTGGGTGATCTCTTAGCAGCCCCTTTAAATTTTTACTTGGTAGTGATCCCCAGTGTTCTTAGTGTCTCTTTTGAATTAAGCAAGAGAAGAATACTAATCAGGGTTTTAAATACTAACTATGGGAAAAAAATAAAATAAAAAGATAAAGATATTTGTCTTCTTAGATTTACCTCTGTCAGGAGTTATGTAAGAAAAAGGATTTGAAAATAAGAAAAAAAACTTATTATGTATTGTTTGTTAACACTGCGTATCTGGGCAGTTTTCTGACAACCTCTTTAAATTTTTAATTTCGAGGGTGAGCCCCAAAAAACTTCAAAATTGTTTCAATGGATTTAAAATGCTATGTAACCAAATGGATATAAAACTTGGGTGGTTCTTGAGGTTTCAGATACCAATTATGGGTTAGGACCTGGTATATGTTACTTTAGATTTACCTCTATCAGAAGTTATACAAGCAAGAGAATGGTCATAAAATGCAAGAGAGACCCAGAGTGAGTTTCTTGGTTGTGGCTGCAAGTTTGGGAGAATTTCTGGTGACCCCTTTAAATGTATAATTTCGAGGGTAAGCCCCAGAATGACCCAAAATTGTTTCAGTAGCTGTAGAAAAACATATACCTCTATGAACAATGAGTTTGAATGCTTAATAATGCCTAAGTACAAGTTGTATGCGCAAAGCTTCTATGCAGGTGTTGTCTAATATCTCCTCATCCTTTAAGATATCCAACATCAAGCAGAACAGAATCTAGCTTTATGAAGAGGAGATCAGGGCCCCTCCGGCTCAAGGGCAAAACAGAGAATAGGTGGCTTAATATGTGTGAGTTATATGTGCGAGTACAGAGCCCCAGGGCACTGCACTGAGGGCACAGATTACAGTATTTACAGATTTATTAAAAATATGGCAGTACTCCTGTTTGTGAACAGTTTATGTGTGGGGAGTAGCAGTAATCACCAGCTTATATGTGTAGCAAACAGATGATCACCTGGATTGGTGTGTGCTGAGGCAAGATGAACTAAATGCTGCAGCTCTTCTCCTCTGAGGCTTCCCTCCACTGTCACTGGAGCTCTGCAGGGGTTCTCTTCTCAGCAGCTAGTCTCCACCATTCACCGATGCTTGATGATTCTCTGAAGCAGGGCATCTACAGGTTCTCCTGGAAGGGGCTTCACTCTCCACCGACAGATCTATTCCTCAGCACTGGTGGACAGGGACGGGTCCTCTGCAGCTACTGGATTGGTGTGAGCTGAGATAAGTTGAACCGAATGCTGCAGCTCCACTCCTCTGTCACCGAAGCTCTGCAGGGGTTCTCCTCTCAGTGGTGTCGCTGTGCTTGTCCCGACTGTTCACCGATGTTTGTCCTCCCCTCTATCTCCCAGAAGGGGCTACACTCTCCCCAATGAATCTTCTCCTCAGCGCTGGCTGACAGGGACGGTTCTTCTGCAGCTCCTAAGTCCTTGCAAGATGGCTGACACCTCCTCCTCAGCACGAGGTTTCTCTGTCAGAAGCAGGAAGCATCTGTAAACTTTTCTTCAGCCCGGGGCCTCACGGGTGTCTCCCCAGTAGTCGATCCAGGGGCCAGACGGACACCAGCCTCGGACCCTGAATTCTCCTTGGTGAGCCAATCACTGGACACTAATGCAGACCACAGTGAGTAGTTTCTGGCTTCTTGATGAGGGCAGTCCTGTTGCTTTGTTCAGGGGAGGCTGGGCAGTAATACTACTGGCTTCTATGTGTGATATCTTCAGTCCCTGTTGTCCTAGGGACCTGATCTTGGTCTTATTTTGTTCCTTTTTCAAAGATCTGTTGATCAGGAACCTCAGGAAGCTGTTTTTGTGCCTCTAAAGTAGCTTAAAGTCGCTTTAGTAGGGAACTCTATGGGAGCTCACAGCTCCTGCGTCTTCATGCCACAAGAGCTGAGGATTACAGGTCATTGTAACAAAAATGTCAGGTCTTCCATACTTTGTTACTATTGCCATTGCATCTTGATAACGCTGTTGCATGTTGCGGGGGCTACCTTCAAATGACGATGGGAGAATTACTGTTTTTACAATTGGAATTCCCTTTTGAATGGATTGTTTTTGCAAATGTTCTTGAAGAATGCAGTAGTCTTCAACTTTAAGTTGTATCTGGTTCATTCGTATGAAATTGAGACGATTAGCTTCAATTTTAACGTATGTGTCGACTAAGTACTGTTGTGTCAGTTTCCCACCGTTTAAAATAAGATTGAAGTCATTTCGGACAGACAGAAGAAAACTGTAGTACTGCAGTTGTGTAATTCTTTTTGAAGTTCCTTGCTGGTGTAGGTTTTTATGCCACCCTTGATCACTGCTTGGAAAGAATAGCGGATACAGAAGAGCATCAAGGTTGCTTTGCAAAATGCTAATTCGTTGTGTTTTTGGAACAAAAGGGTTGTTTTGGTCTGCTTTAAGATGGACTAATATATCCTTTTGAAAAGGAGGCTCTCCATCATCATTTTGAAAAATAACTGCGACCTCACTTACACGTGGTTTGTTGTAACATCGGGGAACTTGTTTACGGTCTTGTTCGTAGAAGGCATTTCCGTCCCATTTTGTATAGCCCTCTGTTCTTCCTCAGCTTCGACGTCTTTTAGCATGCGATATGCGGCAGCAAATGGGCTGATTGTTTGTAAATGTACGGCAATTAGGTTAATCAGTTCAGCATTACACTTTTCATTTTCTTTGAGGTTCATCCTTTGTTCTATAGCCTCATTTGTATCAAAGATATATAATTGTGCAAATTTTGGTGGTTGTCCTATTTCTGGGTGAAGTGTTCCAGTGCGGTGGTAGATCTGGCCATGAATTTTAAAACAATACGGTCCGAATCCAGGGGGCGGTGCAATGTTGGCACCAAATGAAGCAAACGCATGAGAACTGTTGATACTTCTGATATTTTCCATAAAATTTTTACTGTGTTCATGCGTTCCTTTCATCAACTGCTCAAACAGATCTGAGTAGTGACGTCTCGGTAGCATAACTTTTCCTTTTTGGCAGCATTGAGTAAACTGATTGTCAGATGGTTTTTCCTCAATGAAATTCAGAGAGTCACATTTAGAACAAACTACATTCATATTCCCACAGTAGTGTTGAATAATTATAGTTTCATTGTCTGTTACGTAACGTGCAAGTTGTTGAATATTCTGCTGGGTTTGCCTTACAGTAGTTGGTAGATAATTCGTTTTTGATAAATTTGGCGATTTTGTTGTTCTCTGTTTGCCTTGGATTCTGGAGATTCATTCACCCGACACTGTCTATGGGATTCCACATCGTGTTCCTGCCTAGCGGCAGTGTGTTGCGGTGTCTCCCTTTCCCGACATTATCTGTGAGATTCGGCAACCTGGGCTTGTCTGGCGGCAGTGTGTTGCGGTGTCTCCCTTTCCCGACATTGTCTGTGAGATTCGGCAACATGGGCTTGTCTGGCGGCAGTGTGTTGTGGTGTCTCCTGTTCCCGACGTTTTCTGTGAGATTCCGCATCCTGGGCTTGTCTGGTGGCAGTGTGTTGTGGTGTCTGCTGCTCTCGACGTTGTCTTTTTCTTGCTGCTTCGGCTGCTTTTCTGTCATCGTCAGTGGCGTTTTTTCGCTTACGACCCACTGGAAGACAGGAAGCGTAAAGAAGTATCTGTTCAGCGTGCTGTGACTGGCAGAACGTGTTCAGTAAACGTGACAGAAGTACATCAGACACTCTGAATCACAAAACATGTTCAGTACATCATGGGCAGTTGGTGAGTCACATGACCACATGGGCGGAGTTAGCCCTGCTATCTCTCGACGGTGGCATACTTATTTTAAATCTGGCGCCAATTTGCCGGAGAGCTGTTTAAATTTGGCGCCAAAATCGCTGATTGGTCGTGGGCGGCGGCCGCGACCAATCAGCAGAGCGGTGTTTAAATTTGGCGCCAATATCGCTGATTGGTCGCGGCCGGCGGTATACTGGCCATGTAGCGTATTTGTGCACCTGTATGTTAATTTGTTTTTTAAATTTTATTTATATTACCTCTCTACATAGTATGATAGCCCCTACACACAATATGTATCCCACAGTTCCTACAGGCAGTGTGAGGGCCCCCACCACACTATAATGTTACCCACAGCCCCAAATAGTTTGATGGCCACTGCAGTACTTCACTCAGTACAGTGACCACCACAGATTCCAACACAGTATGGGAACCACCACAAACAGTTTGGTAGCTCTAGAGCCTCCCCCACACAATCTATGATGGCTCCACAAGGCATTATGTTCCCCACAAGTACTTACAATTAAAAAAAAATACAAACTACTCATCTTCCACCATTCCAACTCCGGCTACAGCCCTGTGCCGAGTGAAGTTCTGTCCACATGATGTAGTGCTGTCATTGCGCTTTCTGTGCTGAGTCGCACAGGCAAAGTGGTGAGGTAGGGAGCTGATGGCTCCCCCCCTGCACCAATCTATTCAACAGTATCTACATCCAGTTAAAATTTGCGATGACAGGTGAAGGGAGTTGAGGGGGGCAGTGCCACTTGGCACCGGGCCCCCAAGCTTCTGAGCCCCATAGTGGCCATGTGGTCTATTGCTATGGACGGTACACCACTAGTTGCCATCAAAATTATTCAATCTCCAATTGCAGATTAAAGGAGTTGTCTTACAAGCAAAGTATCAATAGACCTTGGAATAATAGTAAGTTCCACAATTAGATGTGTTTAAAAAAATGCTCCTGTGCTGAGATAAATGTATGAGTGTGCCTCTGCTATGTACTGTGTAATGGCTGTGCTTGACCATACAGAGCTGCTCCAGTTCATGATGTACATACTACAGTTCCTGGCCAAAGGGAGAAGCCTAAATCACTGTTCTGTGTGATACACATTTCATGTTTTATCATAGGAGTGAGTGTTTCTGCTGTGTATCCACCACTCTAAGCTCATAATAATTTAAGTTTGCGACATATAAACTCAGTGTTGTGAATGTTTTGGAAATGAATTCTGAGCAGAAGCTCCCTCTGGTGGTTACAAACAGTACTGAACCATTCAATGAGGATTGGCAATCAGGATTCACAGACTGGCTTGATATAAGGGAGGTTCCCTCCCATCATGGTTGCCGGTGATCAATTGTTCTTGTCTCAACTGTGGTTCCTGGTTCACTTGGAAGCTTGCTGAGTCTTGCCTCTTCTTCTGCTTTCAGATAAGATATTTTCTGTTTTTGTTTTTGTGCTTTCCACTTGCATATTTCTCTGCATTTCTGTGAGGTTAGCCAGGTTTCACCCCCCCCCGGGGGGGCTTGGGCTCCTCTCAGGTCCTCTGGAGCCATTGTTGTTTGTTCATTTGCCTTTTCCAGTTTTTTCAGTGGCCTACTTTGTCTTGTGACGTCAGGGAGTTTGTGCAGTCCTGCGGGACTTGCTCTCGCTCCAAGCCTTGCTCTCGCTCTAGTGGTTTGTTGATGCCATTGCCTGTGCCCAAGAGACCATAGACCCATATCTCTATGGATTTTATTTCCGACCTCCCTGTTTCTCAGAGAATGACCGTTATCTGGGTGATTTGTGATAGGTTTTCCAAGATGATACATCTTGTGCCATTACCTAAGTTGCCTTCCTCCTCCGAATTGTTGCCTTTGTTCCTTCAGCACGTGGTTCGGTTACACGGCATTCCTGAGAACATTGTATCTGACAGAGGAGTCCAGTTTGTTTCCAGATTTTGGAGGACTTTTTGTTCTAAACTTGGTGTTCAATTGTCTTTCTCCTCTGCTTTTCATCCTCAGACCAATGGACAAACTGAGAGAACAAACCAGACATTGGAGACTTATTTGAGATGCTTTGTGTCTGCTGATCAAGATGACTGGGTCTCTTTTTTGCCTTTGGCTGAGTTCGCTCTTAATAATAGGGCTAGCTCTGCCACTTTGATGTCTCCATTTTTCTGCAATTTTGGGTTTCACCCTCGATTTTCTTCGGGACAGACTGAGGCTTCTGTCTGTCCGGGTGTTGACTCTGTTGTGGAGCGTATGCAGCAGATTTGGGACCAGGTAGTGGAGAGGTTGTCCCTCTCTCAGGAGAAGGCCCAGCGGTTTGCCAACCGGCATAGGACTGATGGTCCTCGGTTTAAAGTGGGGGGACTTGATCTGGTTGTCCTCAAGAAATATCCCTATGAGAGTTGCATCTCCTAAATTTAAGCCTAGGTTCATTGGACCTTATAAGATCATGGAGATTCTTAATCCTGTTTCCTTTCGTTTGCTTCTTCCAGGGACATTTAAGATCCATAACGTGTTCCACAAGTCCTTATTGAAGAGGTTTGTCGAGCCAGTGGTTCCTATAGCTGTGCCTCCTGACCCTGTTTTGGTTGAGGGCAATCTGGAGTATGTGGTTGAGAAAATATTGGATTCTCGTTTTTCTAGACGGAAACTCCAGTATTTGGTTAAGTGGAGAGGTTATGGTCAGGAGGACAATTCTTGGGTGTTTGCTTCGGACATCCATGCTAGGAGACTGATCTGTGCGTATCACCGAGCTCATCCTGACCGACCTGGTTGCACAAATGAGGGTTCGGTGACCCCTCCTCAAGGGGGGGATACTGTTGTGAATGTTTTGGAAATGAATTCTGAGCAGAAGCTCACTCTGGTGGTTACAAACAGTACTGAACCATTCAATGAGGATTGGCAATCAGGATTCACAGACTGGCTTGATATAAGGGAGGTTCCCTCCCATCATGGTTGCCGGTGATCAATTGTTCTTGTCTCAACTGTGGTTCCTGGTTCACTTGGAAGCTTGCTGAGTCTTGCCTCTTCTTCTGCTTTCAGATAAGATATTTTGTTTTTGTGCTTTCCACTTGCATATTTCTCTGCATTTCTGTGAGGTTAGCCAGGTTTCCCCCCCCCCCCCGGGGGGGCTTGGGCTCCTCTCAGTTCCTCTGGAGCCATTGTTGTTTGTTCATTTGCCTTTTCCAGTTTTTTCAGTGGCCTACTTTGTCTTGTGACGTCAGGGAGTTTGTGCTCTGGGGCAGATAGCTTTCCTCTTTCTATCTTTAGGTGTAGTTAATCTCTCAGGCTGTGACGAGGCGTCTAGGACCAACGTAGGAACGCTCCACGGCTGCCTTTAGTTGTGGTGGTTAGTCAGGGTACTGCAATCCAATAGATTCCAACCTCTCTGGTGTATTGCCGTTTTTGCCTGCTCTCCTCAGCTACCGAAACATAACACTCAGCAGCTGTTGGAGCTCCTACGTCACTAGCTTCATTTACTAATATTTTAGAAACATTGTCTCCTGTGATAAAATAGGCAGGGAAATGTGTTACCTGAGAAAGTAGAAGCTGTAAGCCCATGCTGTTTCATTTATATACTCACTTTTCATAAGTGTCTCATGCTTCCACCCCTACTCAGGAGCTGCGCCATATTCCTGCAAGGTCAGACACAGCCATTACAAAGTACATAGCAGGGGCATATTTATAAGATTTTATAAGATTATCTCAGCAAAGGAGCTTTTTTAACACATCCAATTGTGGAACTTATTAATATTCCAAGATCTATTGGTTAAAATGTGGTTTGCTTGAGAGACGACACCTTTAAGGACCTGTTTCATCACTTGCATTTTTTTGTCACTTTTCTTTTTTTTTTGTTTTGTGGAATTTGTTGACATTTTTTGCACCAAATTCTTCAAAATGGTAGACGTCATTCATGAATTTTAAATAAAATAAAAAAATGCCTTTTATTTTTGTCTTTGACCTATTTTGCAACTTTTTTAGGTCCAAATTAAATAAAAACAGATAAAAAAATATAGTAATTAATTGGCCCTTGAGTCTATTACCAAAATTTACAAACTTTCTGCTAGCTCAATGCAACTAAAATAACAAGTGGTTTCTCAAAATGCAACATATAGTGCAACACTGAATTATTCAACCCCTGAATATAATCCCCCAAAGAACACATTTGTTGCATACATACCTGATGGATCTAATCAAGGGCTTTCTTAATTGCACCAGAGGTACTTGAGCTAAAACACATCAAATACCTGGACTGGCTAGGGATTTCTTGACAGTGAAAAAGTTTGCATGCTATAAATATGGCTGAAGCCTCCAAACACCATAGATGACTGTCAACCAAACGAAGGTTTATCCGATCATTGTGCTGGCAGTTACCTTGGCCATCTCTACCATGCAGAGGAGCGCTTGCTTCTGTATTCTCTAGAGAGTCAATACCAAATATCTTTGCTAGTCTCTCATCCCAGGTAGAACCAAAGGATTAGCAGTCTTTAATCGGACCTGCCAGATCGTTTATTCCACCAACAATCCTAAGATCCGAGGATCCATATACATTAGACTGTCAGTTGAACCCGTTGATATAGATGAGTTTGGCTAATGTTAGTTTAATGTGTATGGGTGATTGATTTAAGAAAGTGGCCCAAAAAGTTAACAAAAGAGTTTTATTGCCTTTCTCAAACAAGGAAACGGATTTTAAAAAAATAGCAAGGGCATTAAATGTTCCAAATACAGTTGGAAACACAGTTCACAAATTCAAAATTAAAAGAACTTTGGGTACAGTCCCTAGAAGTGACAGAAACAGGAAGCTGTCAGCAGCTACCCCAAGATTCTTGAGTAGGCAGGTGATCCAAAACTCTCGAGTGAATATAAGGACAGAGACAGACTGCCATATAATTTGTGCGATGATTGCGTTGCACTGCACGGTCTGGCCCGAAATCTCTCCTCACCTAAGCATGATAGCGTGATGTATTGCTATGCAGCTGTCAAGCTCAGATCAGGAGAGCAGACAGCCAGTAAGAAGTTTATGATGCGATCCTCACACGAGTTATATAGCAGTCTGTCTCTGACCTAAAACACATGCGGCAAATTTTGGTGGCAGCATGCACTGAGGTTTCAGTTTTCACAGTGTGGTGAATACTAAAAAATGGCCAAACTGCAACACCGACACCTCTATTGGCCCAAAAACAAAAGAATACTTAGCTCCAATAGTTCAAAATTATGTACATATTCAACTAAAATTTGGGTGCAATGATGCAAAATTGGAATTTTTGAATCTATAGATTAGCAAAATGTCAAGAGAAGGAAGAATGAGCATACAAAGAAAAGAAAACCCTGCCTATGGCAGTGGTTTGGTGATTCTCTGAGGTGGCTTTGCTTCCTCTGGCTCTGGAAATTTGCAGCATATGGAGGGAAAAATGGATTCAATCAAGTATGAGGCAATCCTAGTAGAATAAGTAATGCCTTCTGTGAGTAATCATTGTCCATCATTAGACCTTCTAGCAGAAAATACATCACAAGCAGGCTCGGAATGGCCCAGAGTGGAACAGGGGAATCCCCCGGTAGGCCCCTGTGCAGATTTGGGCCCCCAACCTCTATTATATGGGTAGTACTTGGCATAATTTACTTGATTCACTCTGTACAGAAAAAAGCAGCATCTCATCATTCATTAACCAAACTACCCAGTTTATTATTTATAGAGATAGAGGTAAATTTGTGAACCAGGGTAGTGTAATATTTGTATGCAGGTGAAAAGTGGGCCCCCCCAAAATCAATATTACTGGTGGGCCCTTGGCACCCCAGTCCGACACTGATCTGAAGCATACCCCAAAGTCCACTAAGGCTTTGCTTCCAAAGAAGTCCTGGAAGATTCTAGAGAGGCTGTCAAATTTGCCTGACTTGAAAATCTTTAGTGGGTTTTCAAGAAGACAGCTCAAGCTCACAAACTCAAGAATATTTGTTACCTGGAGGCCATTGCCCATCTGGAATAGGTCAAGCTTCCTCAGGAATGCTACCAAAAGCTAGTGTCTTGCTTTGCATCACATTTGTAGCAGTTCATAACAGCAAAAGATGCTCTACAAAGTACTAAAAACGATTGTTGTGAAAGGGTTGAATAATTCTAGAGGTAATTAAGTTGTTCTTGCTTTACGAGTTTAATGAAAACTTCAGAAAGTTTGCTAATAAACCTATTTTGCAATAGAGATTGAATAGTTTGGATTGCAACTCTTATCTCTCAGATATCATATTACTACCAGTTAAACCCTGCTCTAATTAGAAGGACGCAAGATTTTTTTGGATAGTTAGTCTGTATGTTTCCAAACTGTGAAGAGGAAAATATGCCTAATTATGGACCAAAAAAATCTTTTCTATTTGTCCAAAATGAGGAAAGTTGATGAAAGCAATGTAAGTTTTAATTGGCATTTGGGAACAGGCAGTCTCTATTTGCCAACCTATGAAAACAATTATGAATTTTGTGCTTTCTTCAGGCTGGCATGAATCACCCGTGTTTATAGTAATTTCTAGGATTTTTGCAGACAGTTATTTAAAGATTGTGCAGTTAGTTGCAGGAAGATGAATTATTAAAAGTTTATGTTGCTTGTTGGTAAGAGTGATTTTATAGTAATTAAATTAGTATTCTCTTCATCTAGAGACACAAAATTAACAGACAAACTGTTAGTCAAAGAGTAAGAGTATGTTCACACTACTCTGCTCTGGAAAACGTTGGAAAAAAATCACTCGCAAAACACCCAAAAGAATGTTTATATTCATTTCTATGGAAAAATGACTTCCTGTTAACATGTTCAGATTTTTTGTGCATCTTTTGAATGTTACATTCTGTTAAAAACGCCTGTCTGCGGAACAGAAAGTGGATGCACTTCTTGGGAAAACACTGCAAACTAGGGACTGTCCACTCAAAAGATCGAAAAAGGACAGAATGCCTGAAAAAAAAAACCTCTGCAAAAATTCTTGAAAACTGCTGCAGAAAATGCAAAACTCTTCCAAAGACTCCCTAGAAAAGGAGTTTCCTGTAGTAGTTTAAACTAGAAAACTCATGGGGCTCGATTCATCAGGGTGGCGTTGTTCACACAAGTTTTGGTGAGAGGGCATCATCAGTGACCTCCGTTTCAGGTGTTGGGCAACTTGAGCTAGTCCCTGCTCGCCTGAGCTATTTAGTCCGCCTAGTTCCGCTCGCTGAGCATGCATCGGTTGTCAATTCCAATGGATGCCAAGTTGATGCCTTTCACTGTACACCATTCTTCTCAGTGCACAGTGATAATACACTCTCTCACTGGCTCTGATCAGAAGTGACGAGCCGGCAACATGCACTGGAATTCTCAAATGAAGGTCATCAAAGAGGGATCAGTAGAAAAAAAATAAAGCAGTTAGATAGTGTAGTGAGGGAAAGATAGGGACTTTTTAATTGAAATAGATTAGAATAAAAGATTAGATTATATACTAAATAAAATGTAGTTTTTGGACCACCCCTTTAATAGCCTGTTTAACCGCTTCATGACCAACAATACGTCTTCTCACTGATCTGCGATAAACGAGACTAGCATCCCCAACGGATGATAATCCTGTAGCTGTCAGCTGACAACTTGCTGCATCAGCCACAATCAGTGTTGTCACCGATCATGGTCGTTTAATCCCATAAATGCCGCTGTCAATAGTGACTACGGCATCTAGATGGTTGACAGAATGTGGGGGGCTTCCTCTTTAACCCCATCGGCACCGTGAGATCTTGATCCTGTGGTCCTGATGTTTGCCATGTCAATTTATGGTCAAATAATGGCCTTAGAGTCTGCCGGCTACAACAGCCTGTTCAGAAATTAGTGACATTTAGGTGGTAAAAATAAATTTATTCATTCCTGTTATGCCACTTGGCATTCATTCCTGAAAAGCACCTGAAGGGTTAATAAAGTGTCCGAAACCAATTTTGAATAGGATGAAGGGTGCGGATTTTAAAATGTCTCACTTTTGAGGTTTTTCCAATATATAGGACCCCCAAAGTCATTTCAAACCTGAACAGGTCCCTAAAAAAATATGTTTTGTAAATTTCCTTGAAAAAATGACTTCTACACTTTTAAACCTTCTAAAATGCTAACAAAACAAAACAACATTTTACAAATGGTTCTGATGTAAAGCAGACATGAGGGAAATGTTATTTATTAATGTTTTTGTATGGTATCACTATCTGGATTAGGCCGGCGTCACACTAGAGAGGAATATGGACGAGTGCTATGCGAGAAAAACTCGCATAACACTCGGACCAATGTTATTCTATGGGGCAGCTCCCAGCAGCCGATTTTTTTCTCGGCCGTATTATACGGGCCGAGACAATCGCAGCAAGCTGTGATTGTCAGCGTAGTACGGGCGTAATATGCCAATGCAAGTCTATGGGTGCGAGAAAAATACGGATTACACACGGACCACACGTGTGACTTGCGAGAAATACGCACCGGTCTCCTTTAGAAAAACCGCAATTTAGTGCGCTATACTGTAAAATCACACTGACATGTTTAATAAAGAATGGAAAGAAAACATATATACACATAGGATACATATACAGTACAGACCAAAAGTTTGGACACACCTTCTCATTTAAAGATTTTTCTGTATTTTCATGACTATGAAAATTGTACATTCACACTGAAGGCATCAAAACTATGAATTAACACATGTGGAATTATACATTACACTTTACAAAAAAGTGTGAAACAACTGAAAATATGTCTTATATTCTAGGTTCTTCAAAGTAGCCACCTTTTGCTTTGATGACTGCTTTGCACACTCTTGGCATTCTCTTGATGAGCTTCAAGAGGTAGTCACCGGAAATGTTTTTCACTTCACAGGTGTGCCCTGTCAGGTTTAATAAGTGGGATTTCTGGCCTTTTAAATGGGGTTTGGACCATCAGATATGTTGTGCAGAAGTCTGGTGGATACACAGCTGATAGTCCTACTGAATAGACTGTTAGAATTTGTATTATGGCAAGAAAAAAAGCAGCTAAGTAAAGAAAAATGATTGGCCATCATTAAACTAAGACTTAAGAAATGAAGGTCAGTCAGTCCGAAAAATTGGGAAAACTTTGAAAGTGTCCCCAAGAGCAGTTGCAAAACCCATCAAGCTCTACAAAGAAACTGGCTCACATGAGGACCGCCCCAGGAAAGGAAGACCAAGAGTCACCTCTGCTTCTGAGGATAAGTTTATCCGAGTCACCAGCCTAAGAAATCGCAGGTTAACAGCAGCTCAGATTAGAGACCAGGTCAATGCCACACAGAGTTCTAG
Source organism: Oophaga sylvatica (assembly GCA_033576555.1). Classification (NCBI taxonomy): domain Eukaryota; kingdom Metazoa; phylum Chordata; class Amphibia; order Anura; family Dendrobatidae; genus Oophaga; species Oophaga sylvatica. The sequence goes on from JARQOD010000008.1 coordinate 44,087,072, forward strand.
CAGCAGACACATCTCTACAACTGTTAAGATGAGACTTTGTGCAGCAGACCTTCATGGTAAAATAGCTGCTAGGAAACTACTGCTAAGGACAGGCAACAAGCAGAAGAGACTTGTTTGGGCTAAAGAACACAAGGAATGGACATTAGACCAGTGGAAATCTGTGCTTTGGTCTGTTGAGTCCAAATTTGAGATCTTTGGTTCCCACCGTGAAGCATGGAGGAGGAGGTGTGATGGTGTGGGAGTGCTTTGCTGGTGACAATGTTGGGGATTTATTCAAAATTGAAGGCATACTGAAGCAGCATGGCTACCACAGCATCTTGCAGCGGCATGCTATTCCTAGACCTGAACCCAATCGAGATTGTTTGGGATGAGATGGACTGCAGAGTGAAGACAAATGGGCCAACAAGTGCTCAGCATCTCTGGGAACTCCTTCAAACTGTTGGAAGACCATTTCCGGTGACTACCTCTTGAAGCTCATCAAGAGAATGCCAAGAGTGTGCAATATATATACAGTACAGACCAAAAGTTTGGACACACCTTCTCATTCAACGATTTTTCTGTATTTTCATGACTGTGAAAATTGTAGAATCACACTGAAGGCATCAAAACTATGAATTAACACATGTGGAATTATACATTACACTTTACAAAAAAGTGTGAAACAACTGAAAATATGGTGTGGGGATGCTTTGCTGGTGACACTGTTGGGGATTATTCAAAATTGAAGAGGTGAGCATTCCAGCTCACCCCAAACCATCTCGATTGAGTTCAGGTCTGGTGACTGTGGAGGCCAGGTCATCTGGCATAGCACCCAACACTCTCCTTCTTGGTCAAATAGCCCTTACACAGCCTGGAGGTGTGTTTGGGGTCATTGCCCTGTTGAAAAGTAAATGATGGTCCAACTAAATGCAAATAAATCCCCAACAGTGTCACCAGCAAAGCACCCCCACACCATCACACCACCTCCTCCGTGCTTCACGGTGGGAACCAGGCATGTAGAGTCCATCCGTTCACCTTTTCTGCGTGCAAAGCAGTAATCAAAGCAAAAGGTGGCTACTTTGAAGAACCTAGAATATAAGACATATTTTCAGTTATTTCACACTTTTTTGTAAAGTGTAATGTATAATTCCACATGTGTTAATTCATAGTTTTGATGCCTTCAGTGTGAATGTACAATTTTCATTGTCATGAAAATACAGAAAAATCTTTGAATGAGAAGGTGTGTCCAAACTTTTGGTCTGTACTGTATATATATATATATATATATATATATATATATATATATATATATACACACACATCGAGAGAGAGAGAGACAGAGGAATATTTGCTTTTTAAACGAAGTGTACAGTTTTTTTTTACAATGCTATTTTAACATGAGTTTTTACATAGAGAGAACTGCTCTATGTAAAGCCTCATGTTAGAATCACATTGCATATGCATGTCATACGGATGTTCCATGGAAAAATCGCATGACACTCGCCCGTTTTTTCAGTCCTGAAATCAAACCGTTGATTTTTTCGCAAATGGGTATGAGCCCTAAATGGAATTATATTTTCAGCACAAATAGATCAATGGTACAATAACAGCAATTCCTGCAACAAATCTGCAACATTTCTGCCATATACCTTTTATTACCTTTTTGGGTGAATCTAATAAGACAGTAAATATAGAGATACAAATGATGATACTACCATTATGTGAATGAGCATCTGTAATTCATCCACATTTTTTCCTATTAGGATTCTCTTTGGGAAAAGAGGAACAGTTCAATTAGTGCCAATGCCATATAAATATTTTCCTTTAGCATATTTCCACTTACATTTTTCATCACTTCTGACAGACAACCTTTTTAAAATGTCTAATTACTTTAATAAATTGGCTACTACCCATTACATAAAAGTACCTCTTATTGAGGCAGACTTATCAAATATATCAGCCAGTTTTTTAATAAAAACAAATTACACTGCAGAGGGAGATTTTTCAAAGCTAAATGCACCAGAATTGTGACTTAGTGATCAAGGGCGTAATGATCGTGGTCACAAAGGGTGCAACCGCGAGCAGGCCTGAGCTGGACAGTGGCCCGCCGGCACCTATTTCAGCTGGATGTGCGTCCGAGGACGCATATTCAGCTGAAATGCATTGCTGTGCAGAGACCCAATGGATCCCTGCGCCGCAGTACAAGCTGCCAGCCAATCAGATGCCAGCAGATGACATTGGCGTGCCCATGACCGGGGGCGCATGGCAGTTATGTTGTGCACTGCCTGTTGCTTGCACGCTGAAGTCAGCTGCTTGGTGCAGTAGAGGGCAACCTGCGGTGCAGGAGATGGGGCACGGGTGAGTAGAATCGTTTTTTTTACGCGTTAAAGAACAGTGGAAGAAACAGGGGACATTTATATCAGGATGGGAGATATACTGTATATACCAGGATAGGCCCAGCATTGGAGAGATGTATACCAGGATGTGAGACATATATACCAGGATGGGGAATATAGGCACTCGGATGGAGAATATATATATACCACAATGGGGCTTTTATATACACCAGGATGGCCCAGGATTGGAGACATGTATAACAGGATGGGACCAGGATGGGGGACATATATACCAGGATGGGCCCTGGATGTGGAATGTATATACTAGGATGGGGAACATATATAGCAGGATGGGCTCAGTATGGAGGACATATATACCAGGATGGAGAACATATCTACCAGAATGGGCCAAGGAGGATGAGTGACATACTGTATATACTAGGATGGGCCCAGGATGGGGGACATTACTACATAATGGGGAAGCAACAATATTTCCTCATAGGATTTAAAATGACACAAGGGCCCATTCATCTGACCAACATGCAGGGGGGGTGCATTGCAGCCTATTGGACTCTAATTACATCACTCTTAGTAATTAGTAAAACTATCAACCTGATTTAACAAGACCAGCATGTTTCACGATGTGCTGGAGTCAGATGCTCCTGATTCATGAAGAGCCATATGCTACTTCATAAATCAGGAGCGTCATATGAGTGTTAGGGATCTTTGTGAGCGACTCGTCACGTATCTAACTCCAGACCCTGCTGGAGTAAGATTTGTTTCGTAGCTAATGCCACCGCTCTAAATGTATTTGACATGATTTTTTGCTATGTCCTCATCTCCCTGGCTCTGAACACTTTGTTGGAGGAAGTGAAAAATGGTGAAGAAAGTCAAAAGTAACAAATTTAGGCAGCTTCGAGTGGCGCCATAATAATAATGTTTCAAAGGTTTTTTATGCCTCAATACTAGAGTAAAAGCTCTAATAAACCGGGCCCTATGTTTTAAGTTTTTGGGGGAGATTTTTGAAAAGAACCCTCTCCAAAATCCTTCACAAAAAACAACTTAGGGTGCATGCACATGGTGTCTTAGTTGCCAGTGTACCCGTCAGGTTTCTTAAGGTGAAGCTTCTTCAGGATAATGTCAGCGGTCTCTTTTCTGAAGCAGTTTAGCCAGTTTCTTTTTAGATGTTTTTAAGGCAAATTATTTATAAAGTACATATATTTAAGTTTTCACTATGGTTTTGGGATTTTTGAGATTATGTAGAGTTATCGTGGTGCAGGATCGCTGTCAGAGAATATGAGCCTCACGTAGCTGTGTTTTTAATAGAACATGTTCATTGCGTTTCTTTTTCTTAGTACAGTCTATACTTTGGGTCATACTAATGTTATGACCAGAAGAGCTCCCTCCTGTTTGCATACGACCTCTACTTTCCCTGATCTTGTCATATATTTACTTATGTGAAAGTCATCTTACAGGTAAGGGAAAAATGCCTTCTAATGAGCTTCTCATCTCTTCATTTACTTTCTATCCCATGAGTCATGCTGTTTTCAAACATATAATTGCTGTAAAATTACACTAGTCCTACAAGAAATGTTGATAATAATCATTACACCTAAAAATAGTGATAAGACCATTTAAAGTATGAACAGAGTTCTGGGTGAAGGCACCAATGAATCCATTTGTGGGGTGGCTATAAGGTTAAAGAAGTTGGGGTTGTGTGTTATAGGGTTATAGGATCCTCAGCGTTTCAAATCCTAACCTCCTCCCTTTGAACTTACCAGATGTCAGCCACTGAAGAGGTTCTGGAGCAGCTGAGGGCTGCTGGCCGCATCTCGGTGACTGATTGGCTAAGGGCATGAGTGGCCAAAAGTCTTTATGGGCACTGACTGAAGCAGCGATGCAGGCATCCTGCTCGATAGCGTGGTAGATGGTCTACCAGAGCCCTCTAGTCTCAGATGCTGCACAAGGCCCTACGTTCATCCTTCATCTATAGACACTATAGTCATATGTATTGCGGAATAGAAGATTTGGTTCAAATGTTTTAGAAAGTTTTTTTCTTATGCTTGAACGTAAAATTATAATATCTTTTTTTCATTTTATTATATTTCAAATCTTATATATACTGTACCTTTTCTACCCTAATATGCAAACTAGTCCGTGTCTCGTGGTTCTCATTATACAGTCTAAGAAGGGAAATTTGACAGAATTGTCATCATGGGATGTGCGGTTCCTTGTAGAAACAGGGTTATAAGTAGCTCTGAGACTCTTGAAGAAGTTGACTTTAAGCCCTTAGCTGTTCTTGTAGTTGCAGTTTTTGATTGTCATCCCTCTAGTGAACAAAGGAAAATACACCAAATCTATATATAGGCTGGTTATTTCCCCAGTTGCTTGACTGCATAAGGAACAATTTTGGCTTGAAGGTAGACTTCTGGAAGAACATTCAGCGTGCTAACTCTCATTAAAGTGTTCCCCGGTGACGCACTGCAGAGGTGCAGAGTGAGCAGGTAAATGGTAATTATAATGCTGAGCTTCCCCTTAACGCAGCTGCTGAATCTGGATTTTGTAAGCTAGAATTGACAATGCAATTTAATACTACCAACTGCTCAAAAACAAGATTCCTGGAGAGCTATAGCTCAGTTTATGAAACATCCCAGTCACAATAGGAGCCTCACAGTGTTACAGGCATAGATGATGACAAAGCAGAGCATGCCTTCTGATTTGTCTAAAAAACTCCATTTAACACATTATATGTCTACGGAGTATAGGAATTCTCCATACTAAATACATAAGGGATGAAAATAAAAGCATCACAAAATGAGTTAATTATCATCACGGCGGATAAGGATGGAGGTCATTATTGTGTAGATGGATGAAAGAGTCCCACTCCGACTGCGACAATATAATCTCGAAAAATCGAAATTTGTTGAATTTTTTTGCAATTTATGAGTAGCAGTCGCAGAACCCCGAGCAATGCAGCTCCATTCACCTACATTATGCTGTGATATAGCAGTGGCTTTGAGAGATCTTTGTAACCTTTGTCGCAGCCAAATTTGAAGTTTAGCATTTTTTTTTTCTCTATCTCATTCATTGTCTCTAAATTGAACTCTAAGACTACTTTCTAGGACTTATGTTTTATAGGTTATCGCTAGTGATGGTTGACCGTACTCAGATAATGCCTTATCTGAGCATGCTCAGGTGTTATGTGAGTATTTTTGGCGTGCTCGTATATTATGTTCGCGTCCTCGTGGCTGCATAATTTGTGGCTGTTAGAAAGCCTGAACACATGTGGGGATTGCCCGTTGGTTAGGGAATCCCCACGTGTCTGTCTACAGCCGCGAATCATGCAGCTGCAGGAACCCAAACATAATATATGAGTACACCCAGATACTCAGATAACACTAGAGCAAGCACGGATAAGACGTTATCCAAGTACGGTCGCCCATCACTAGGTATGACAATTCCCACACCAAAGCAAAGAAAACAGAAAATATTAATCAATAGCTTATTATGAAGAAAGCATTATCTGCACATTCTGTCCATGCTGATTAATCACATATAAGACAATAAACATGGAAGAGCGCAGCATGAGAAGCACCAGGTGGTTAAATTGAGATGTTACAATGAAAGGTGGGGGATTAGCCTCTCACCTAGGGGGTTGTGCACCCCTGCACCACTGTGAGAGGGGACGTCTCTGTGTACTCCTGTTCTGTGGCTCCGGGATCGCTCCTGTGCTGTGCTTCCTGGTCTGGTCACGTGGGCCCAAGATCCGGTCACGTGATACCACTTCACAGGATGTGATGTCAGTGCAGGTCCTGTTGCCTGGATATGAACTCTGTAGCTCCAAGATGCTCCAGCCACAATCCCTCAAGGGGAATGTCAAAGTTTTTTGGAAAAAATATATATGTGGTCAATTTAAGGAGCGCTATGGCTATAGAGCACACTGCAATGGATTAGTGGTAAACAAACCTTTTATTAGACCACTACGCGTTTCGGCAGCGGACCGCTACCTTCCTCAGGTAGATTTGGCAGCTTGGTTGCCCAATACTGGGTGGGCTTGCTGGGCTGGGCTGGTGGTGCTTTGACTGACAGCTCTGCTGTCGAATCTGTGTCTGGGGAGTGCGGGACTTCCTGCAGGTGTTCAGTGTTCTGGTAATCGCATGGGTTCTTAGCTGAGCTGTCTGCCCCTGATCCCTGCCAGACATAGTTTGCATTTCATGGTGACTGTTAGCCTGATTCTGTTGCTCTGAGTTCTGATCTTCTGCTGCCTGACCCTTTGGACCGTGTTCTGACTATCCGTTTCTCTTGTCCTTCGGCTTTTGATCCGCAATCTCTTGTTATTGACCCTGGACTGTGACCTGACTTACACCTTCATCTTTTCCCTTGGTTACCTACGTACTCTCTTGGTATTGACCCCGGAACGTTTGACTCTTCTGCCTCACTGCCTGTCCGAATTGTAAAGCAAACTGTAAGTGCCATATACAATACCAGTAGCTAAACACAATAGGTAAATGTTATGCTATATACAGTGTCTAATAACATTAAAGTGCAAGTGCAGTAATTAATATTGCAGCTAGAAGTGTGTAAATCAACATGATACTAAACAAGGTTCCACACATAGGATGTAAGGCCATAAGTGTGAATATAATCATGATAGGGGTAAATAGTATGTAAAGAAAGATGATAATTATTGCTTTCCCATGATGATAAAAACAGAGAATGCTTACCTGCCATCTGCCCGATGTGCGTTTTGTCTTAGCTTTTACGATGGGTGCCACATTACTAACGCTTACCTTATTCACCTTTCCCTTCCTAAGATCTCATTGACACTGCAGTACAGTTCGAATGAATCAAATATACTAATTCAAATGATCAAGAATGGATGGACAGCCCCTTTGATGATCGCTCCCAGTTCCCAATCTCTTTCCAGTGTAAGCAAAAACTGTAATGGCTTCTAGTGCTTTATTATATGAGAGAATATATACATATATAGAGAGAGCTAGTTTATGTTTAGCAAATAGAAAGCCGAATATTGACATTATATTAAGGGAAGTAAGCATAATGTGTCTTTAATCTGTTGCCTAGGCTGATCTCTGCTTCTATGATCTTCAATGTTGCCCATTTCTTGATGTACTCAATGCTGAGAAATACAGACAGATACTTATTTTTCAGGCAATACTATAAGGGAGGTGTCTGATTGCTCCAAATTTATTCTTCAGCTGAACAACAACCCCAAGCACACAGACAGTGCAATTAAGATCTATCTTCAGCATGAAAACGATCAAGGAGTCTTGGAAGTGATTGTTTGCCCCCCCAGAACACCCTGAGCTCAACATCATCAAGTCTGTCTGAAAGTACATGAAGAGACAGAAAGATTTACAGAATACGACATCCACAGAAGATCTGGGGTTAGTTTTCCAAGATGTTTGGAACAACCTCCCTGATGAATTCCGTCAAAAACTGTGTAAAAGTGCAACTATAACAATTTATGCTGTTTTGAGGGCAAAGGGTGATATAGAAATAAATAATGGTGTCATTTCTCCTTTGTTCACTCACTTTGCATTTTGTTAATTGATAACAATACATTTTTAAACACTTCTATTGTTTAAAGCTATCTTACTTTGCAGCAATTTTTTCATACCTGCTTAATACTTATCCACATTACTTTGTATATATGTATATGTTAATCAGCTTTCATGAATGCAAAATGTAAGAAATTTAAGTATTCCATGTTTATATATACTAAACCTTGCATGCATTGAACTTAACAAATCCACGTCAGCATTTACCTGCTTGGTAATACTAAAACTGCTGTGCACAAACACGTATTAAAATTAAATTACCCTAATATGAGGACTATTCAGGATGGCATGGAGAAGAAAATGATATAATAATGCATTATATAAGTTGATCATATATTTTTTTTAAATTTTGACATTTTATTTTTGTCTTGCTCATACCAGCAATCTGTTCAGCAGATTAGTTATTGCGGTGCCAACAGTGTTAAAATATGAAAAAAGGCAACAAGGGCATTTCAGCTTCCATGAGGTTGTCACTTAGTATTTGTTTCCTTGGTAATAAGAAATTATATGAATTGTTGACTCACGAGCTGGTACATGTATTACAAAAGGTCATTTCAGAATCATATCTAACACATGATAGATATTACGGGAAAAGTACGGTAGTTTGCTCAAGAGCTACCTCAAGTTTTATGTGCTGTTATTTTTCTGCAGAAGCTAAGGATACAGAATAAGAAATACAACAAGAATATTTTACTTCTTCTGACTTGCTAGGAGAAAATAAGGGTTTGGTTACCTTGAGTTACTGTAAGGCACATTGGTATCAGAGTTGCCAACTTGATTTTTTTTTCCTGGATAGCTTAACAAAAAATTGTGAACAATGAATATTTTCTACAGATGCTTTGAAAAACCAGGATAAATCTTTAAGGTTTTAGGTAATAAATGTTCACAGCCTGTAACTCTGATACACAGAATGCTACATGAACTGTAAAATGATGAGCATCAGATCGGCGTCACACTACCGTAGAGTATGGACGAGTGTTATGCGAGAAAACATCGCATAGCACTTGGCCCAGTGTTAACCTATGGGGCAGATCATATCTGCGTTTATTTTCTCAGGCGTATTCGATGTGCGTGTAAAATCGCAGCATGCTGCGATTGTCGCCGAGACTCGCCAATGCAAGCCTATGGGTGCGAGAAAAAAAAATCACGCAGCACTCGGATCATGCGAGTGCTGTCCGATTTTTACGCACCGGTGTCCTTTGAAAAGCCTGCAATTCCTCAGCCGCGTACAGTAAAATCACAGCGTGGCAGATTAGAATAGAATAGATAGAATAGATACATATACATAGAATACATAGATACAGGTGCATCTCACAAAATTAGAATATCATCAAAAAGTTAATTTCAGTTTTTCAATACAAAAAGTGAAACTCATATTATATATAGAGTCATTACAGAGTGATCTATTTCAAGTGTTTATTTCTGTTAATGTTGATGATTATGGCTTACAGCCAATGAAAACACAAATGTTTGGTGGGTTGATGTCACCTTTGTATTATCAGGTGACATCAAGTCCCGAGGTTATTAATGGAGAGGCATCAATAAGACACCCTCATTACTAACCCCACAGTCATATTGTATAAAAACATACACACCCAGAAAAAAAGTCCTTTAATTGAAAGAATGACACAGACTCCTTTAATAAATAAATTAAACCATACTTATGACCTCGCCCATTCCATCGACGCCATTGTCATCTGCAAAAGAGTTATACAAACAACAATATTCCTTATCTTTCCGCAGAGAAGATTATAGCCCTTTTGTCCCATGATGGGTCTAGCTCTGCTACATCTAGATGGCAGGCTGCATGGTTGCATGATGCGACCATACAGCCTGTCACCAGCAGAGACACTGAAATTTTCACACAGCGCTCACGTTGATGTCAGAAAGGTGAAGCGAGTTCAATGGCTGTGAACTCCCAGGAACTGTCTGATGGCACAGCGAGCAGGAGAACTTTCTCACCTCGCGGTGCCAGTCAATGACATCTACACATTCTGGCCACATGATGCCGCCCATTGGCACTGTCCTGAACCAGAAGGCTCCTGCACCAGTGATATCTTTGACCCTGGTGCTGAGGATTTCATCCTGGTAAAGAATTCATGGTACTTTTGGCCATCCCATGGTGATTTGTGCGATCCTCTAATGATACATCTAATGATGTATCTCCTCAGGCCATCACTGATTGTAATGGAGAATGTTGCAAGCATAACGTTCACCATGGCATCTCACACTTTTTCATGTCTGTCACGTGCTCAATTTGAACCTTCTCTCATCTATCAAGTGACATGATGGCAATGGTGGGCTAGCCAATTTTGGTGTTCCCTAGTTAATGCCAATCATATCAAAATCTTGGCTTTGAACAAGGCTCCACTACATTATGCCAGTCCCTCATGCTACCCTCATGTGTTCACAAACATGCACACTAGTAGTCCACCAAAGATCATTCTGAGGGTTTTGGCAGTGCTACTCATGTTTCTTGCACAAATGAACAGATACCAGTCCGGCTGCTGGGATGATGCTCTTCTATGGCCCTGTTGGGCTCTCTTAGCAGCTCATATACTGGTATCTGCTCCATGCTCTTGAGACTGTGCCATCTGTGAAACCTGAATGGACTGCATCTATTGCCTCATGCACCTGATAGTGACAAGGACACTTGAAAAGCTAGAGAAGAATCAGTAAGGATGGATAAGGAGAGAATAATTATCTATTTCTACCATCTGCAAACTTTTGCTTTTTGGGCGTTTCCTTACTGTTGCCACTCTAGTCACCGGTTGTAACTTTAATTTGCATCAAAGCAGGTAAATCTGATTCACAGTCATCTAAGCTTTACATTAAGTTAAATTTACTTGAGGATATACTGTGATGTGCAAGTGTTCTCTTAGGATATTATAGCAAAAATATGTGCCAGCTTGTAGTGGGCATAAATTTCATTTTCTTCTTTGCTAGACAGCCCAAATATCTACTCTTAAAAATGTAACACACTTATCTCCAGCAGACTTATGGTTCAGTAATGGCATATGAAATGCAAGTTTTTAAAGAATTCCATCCTTTGTCTCTGCTTTAAGCTCCCCAGAGAGCCCAAACATACTATGAATTATAAAGAATCCATTCCAATTAGATCTTGAGTAGTGATGAGCAAGTATGCTCGTTGTTCAGGTTTTCCCCGAGCATGCTCGGGTGGTCTCCAAGTATTTGGAAGTGCTCGGAGATTTAGTTTATGTCGCCACAGCTGCATGATTTGCGACTGCTAGACAGCCTGAATACATGTGGGGATTCCCTAACAAAAGGGCAATCCCCACATGTATTCAGGCTATCTAGTAGCCGCAAATCATGCAGCTGCAGCGACATAAACTAAATCTCCGAGCATTTCCAAATACTTGGAGACCACCCGAGCATGCTCGGGAAAACCCGAGCAATGAGCATACTCTCTCATCATTAATCTTGAGTCACATACTTCTTAATGTTCACTTTCCTACAAACAGTGGTGATCTAGCTATATAAAAGTATTGTCTCTTTAGAGAAGGTGGACATTGACGTGATCAGTTGATTTTTCCAACGTAAGATGTGGCCAATAAAGGGATAAATATATTATTATACGGAGGACATGTAATACATGGACAGCTCATTCAGACTAGTGAGGTGGATCCTCTAAGCCTCTAAGCCTAAGATTGACATCAGCCACTTTCATAGACCGACTCTTCTTTCTGGGTCATGAAAAGTAATCCCAATTTGGGGCCCACTTTCTTAGGTCTTCAAATGTCCTTACAGGAATTGTCTTCAAGAGACTGCAAATTATCTTTATAATGCTTAGATTGTGCCATTACTGGCCAAATTCCAAGTAATAAAAATAATTAATAATAATAATTTTATTTTTATAGCGCCAACATATTCTGCAGCACTACATTATAGAGGGGACTTATACAGAAAATAGACATTACAGCATAACAATAAACACAGATCAAAATAGATACCAAAAGGAATAAGGGCCCTGCTCGCAAGCTTACAATCTATGAGGAAAAAGGGAGACACGAAAGGTAGATGGTAACAATTGCTTTAATTGTTCGGACCAGCCATAGTGTAAGAATCGGGTGTTCCAGTAAGGCTGCATGAACCAGTTAACACTAGGACTACTGGACTCGTGACCCCGCCTAGAACTACTGAAAGGAGTCATTTTGACTCCTTGCTTGTTTTCGTTTATTTTTAGAGTTTCATTTGTGGTTATTTATTAATAATTATATTTTTTGTAATGTATTATTATTGTGAGATCCAACAGTAATGCTTTTGATTGTTTTTTTTTCTGCTTTTCTTATTTTTCTACAGAAAATAACAATAATTATAATAGACGTTTTTCAAACATTTTTTTTATTCAAGTGCACACATATAAACAACAACTGAAGAACAAAAAGCAGAGAAAATGTAGGTGGAGGAGCATAAAAATGAAAATATGGCGCAGAATTCACCTTCTAAACATTTGGTGTTTCGCATTTTAGGCATTGCCTTTGATTTATGGCAGTACATTGCCCACACAAAGACTTACCACAAGTCTTACAATTGCCGACAGATCTATTTTTCTTGCACTTTTCTTTGATCTGGCAAAATTTTGTTTGAACCATCACTTCTGAGCATGTAGAAACTTGGGACGTGGAACCCTTTTCCCTATCTGTGACATAAGGACCACTCAACTCTCTCACAAGCGTTTGCAAAAATGCCTTGCGTGACATTTTTTGGTGGGTTATCTCATTGAATATTATCCATGCATTTATACCCGCAAAGTCTAAGGCATTTTCAAATGCATGAACAGGCCATCTCCTTGTGCATGTTCGTGTGGTATATTTTCGTGCCATCTGATCCACTACATCTACTCCATATTTTGTTTCATTGTAAAACTTTACCGTTTCTGGAGTTTTTTTTAGCGGAATCAGACGCAACAACAACATCTGGATGGACGGAACTCAAAATGACAACATTTTTGTTGGGCTTTCCTTGATATACTGTAAGTGTAAAATTGTCTTCATTTCTAAACACTTTAGTGTTGTACAATTCCTCTTTCATGGATTTTATTTCTTTAGGCACTTCTCGCCTTATCTTGTTCAGTGTTCCCACGATGGTTGTTCCTTTGCTTTTTAGCTGTTTAGCTAATTTTACTGAAGTAAAATAATTATCGGTTGTAACATTGCGACCTTTTTTCAAAAACGGGTCCAATAACTTCATTACCACATGGTCAGCTAAACGGTCCTCAGCACGGCGTGTGTCATCTTTGCCTAGATAAGGGAAGCCATTTGCCAGATATTTGCTCTCCTTATCAACAGCTAGCCAATATTTGTGGCCATATTTATCTGGTTTGGAAGGCATGTACTGCGTGAATGGACACCTAGTTTTGCTTGGGAAAAGTTGCTCATCCACCGTTATGTATGGGCCAGGTTTGTAACACGCAATACAATTTTCAATAAACCTGTCCCACACAGTAGAAAATAGAGCAAACTTGTCCGTTTGCAGTCTCTCCGATCGAGTAGATTTCTCATCAAATCTGAGAAACCTCATAATTTCAACAAAGCGGTCCCTAGACATTGTCGCTTTGCAAAAAGGTAAAACACAAGGAAAATGTGAAAAGTTGACATGTAAATTGAACTACATCTATATGAACATCAGGGTGAATAAGACAGAGTGAAAAAATTATGCACAAAACTTTATAGCAACATTTAGTGACAAAAGGACCTCAAAATATAGTAGGGAGTCAGTAGTTCTTGGTAAATTTTGAAAAAAACGCGCAAATTTTTCACCAAAATTATTTATTCTCACAAAATCTTTTTTCACATCATATTTGAGGAAAAGTCACCGAGTTTCAAGCCGGAATTCTGAAAAATGTAGTCACAGAAGAGAAATAAAAAACGAAAGGAGTCAAAATGACTCCATCAGTAGTTCTAGTGTTAACAGCCAAAGTATATAACAGTACAGACACAGAGGGCTATTAAATGCATAAAACATGTGAGAACATGATGCGAGGAACTTGATTATAGTAAAAAAAAATTTGAATGGGCCACACAGGGATAGTTAGGTTAATGTGTTGAGGCGGTAGGCCAGTCTGAACAAATGCATTTTTAGGGCACGCTTAAAACTGTGGGGATTGGGGACTAATCATAATAACCTGGGTAGTGCATTCCAAAGAATTGGCGCATCATGTGAAAAGTCTTGGAGACGGGAGTGGGAGGTTCTGATTATTGAGAATGTTAACCTCAGGTCATTAGCAGAACGGAGGGCACGGGTAGGCTGGTAGGCTGAGACAAGTGAGGAGATGTAGGGTGGTGCTGAGCCATGGAGTGCTTTGTGGGTGAGGGTAATAAGTTTGTACTGGATTCTGGAGTGGAATGGTAACCAGTGTAATGACTGGCACAGGGTAGAGTCATAGGCATAACGATTGATGAGGAATATGATCCTGGCTGCAGCATTCAAGACAGATTGGAGAGGGAGAGTTTGGTAAGAGGGAGACCGATTAGTAGAGAGTTACAATAGTCCAGACGAGAATGAATAAGAGAAACAGTAAGAGTTTTTGCAGAGTCGAAAGTAAGAAAAGGTCGAACTCTATAAATATTTTTGAGGTGGAGATAACAATAGCGAGCCAGTGATCGGATGTGGGGGGTGAATGAAAGCTCAGAATAAAGTATGACCCCAAGACAGCGGGCATGTTGCTGGGGAGTAATGGTGGAACCACACAGAAAGATGGCAATGTTGGACAAAGGTAGTTAGTAGAGGGAGGAAACACAAGGAGTTCAGTTTTTGACAGATTCAGTTTCAGATAGAGGGAGGACATGATGTTGGAGACAGCGGTAAGAATCACTGGTGTTTTCTAAAAAGGCAGGTGTGATATTGGGCAAAGAAGTGTATATATTGGGTGTCATCACATAGAGATGGTACTGGAAACCAAATCTACTGATTGTTTGTCCAATAGGGGCAGTATACAAAGAAAAGAGGAGGGGGCCTAGGATTCTGGAGTGGATGGGTAACCAGTGTAATGACTGGCACAAGGTAGAGTCATAGGCATAACGATTGATGAGGAATATGATCCTGGCTGCAGCATTCAAGACAATTGGAGAGGGGAGAGTTTGGTAAGAGGGAGACCGATTAGTAGAGAGTTACAATAGTCCAGACGAGAATGAATAAGAGAAACAGTAAGAGTTTTTGCAGAGTCGAAAGTAAGAAAAGGTCGAACTCTATAAATATTTTTGAGGTGGAGATAACAATAGCGAGCCAGTGATCGGATGTGGGGGTGAATGAAAGCTCAGAATCAAGTATGACCCCAAGACAGCGGGAATGTTGCTGGGGAGTAATGGTGGAACCACACAGAAAGATGGCAATGTCGGACAAAGGTAGGTTAGTAGAGGGAGGAAACACGAGGAGTTCAGTTTTTGACAGGTTCAGTTTCAGATAGAGGGAGGACATGATGTTGGAGACAGCAGTAAGAATCACTGGTGTTTTCTAAAAAGGCAGGTGTGATATTGGGCAAAGAAGTGTATAATTGGGTGTCATCAGCATAGAGATGGTACTGGAAACCAAATCTACTGATTGTATGTCCAATAGGGGCAGTATACAAAGAGAAGAGGAGGGGCCTAGGACTGATCCTTGAGGAACCCCAACAGTAAGGGAAGATGAGAGGAGGAGGAACCAGCAAAAGATACAGTGAAGGAACGGTCAGAGATAGGAGGAGAACCAGGAGAGCTGATGGTCCACAGTGTTGAATGCTGCGGAGAGATCCAAGAGAATTAGCATGGAGTAGTGACCATTAGCTTTAGCAGTTAGTAGATCATTAGAGACTTTAGTGAGGGCAGTTTCAGTAACGAGTAAAGAGCGGAAACCAGATTGTAGAGAGTCGAGAAGAGAGTTATCTGAGAGATAGCTGATAAAACGGGTGTGGACCAGGCGTTCCAGGAGCTTAGAGATGAAGGGAAGATTAGAGACAGGTCTATAGTTAGCGGCACAGTTTTGGTCGTGGGATGTTTTTTTAAGTAATGGCTGTATGATGGCATGTTTAAATGAGGAGGGAAAGATACCAGAAGAGAGAGAGAGGTTGAATATTTTTGTTAGGTGAGAGGTGACAACAGGGGAAAGGTACTGGAGGAGATATGAAGGAATGGGGTCACTGGTGCAAGTGGTAGGGAGAGAAGATGCAAGGAGCCTGATTACTTCTTCTGTGACTGGTTAAAAATCAGACAGTGAGCTAGATGCAGTGGAGGAGGGAGGACAGTGCATGGTATGACGGGATTGGGAGATAATTTCCTGTCGGATATGGTAAATTTTTTCTTTGAAATAATTGGCCAGATCGTCAGTACTGAGATCCGTGTTGGGGCCTGCACTTTTGGGTTGAGTAGGGAATGAAAAGTGTCAAAGAGACGTTTAGGGTTATTGGATAGTGAGGTGATGAGGGTGTTGAAATAGGTTTGTTTGGAGAGGTGAATGGCAGTGTTCTATGTTTTAAGCATAAACTTATAATGGATGAAATCTTCAGGTAGATTAGATTTTCTCCACAGACATTCGGCGCACCTGGAGCACGCTGCAGGAAACGTGTTTGCAGTGTGTGCCACGTTTGTCGCCGTCTGTGTCATACTGTCTTATGTATAGAAAGTGCAATTTCATCCAGGGCACTTTGCAGGGTTTCGTTGTAATGCTTCAGTGCAGAATCAGGACATGAGAGAGAGGAGATAGGGGCCAATGACGACTGCAAGTTCTTCATAAGTTTCTGGGTGTTAATGGCCTGTATGTTTCTATAAGTGTGGAAAGTTGGGGTGACCTGAGTGGGATGGCAGGTCTTGATAGAGAATGAAAGAAGGTTGTGTTCAGAGAGCGGGAGAGGGGAGTTTGTGAAATCATCCACTGAGCAAAGCCGCGATAAAGACCAAGTCGAGGGAGTTTCCGTCTTCATGCGTGGGGGAGTTAGTATGCTGCGAGAGGCCAAAAGAGGAGATTAGAGATAAAAGGTGAGAAGCAGATGGGGAGAGGGGGAAAAGTAATGGGGATGTTGAAATCACCCATGATGAGGGTGGGGATGTCACAGGAGAGAAAGTGTGGAAGCTAGGTGGCAAAGTGATCCAAGAACTGATGAGAGGAGTGACCTGACCATTCTTCAGGAGGCTTCTGCTCACAAGCGCTTACTACCTTATATAACAAATTAATAAAAAACATCACCAACTAAAATAACACCAAAAATGGGTGGAAATGACCGAAAAGACGTCTAAATAGGGGCAAAAAATGCTGGCATGTCCTGAAGCCTCTTCCTCTTACAAAACTCGGCATGTACCTGTGCCTAAAATAAGTTGTGTTCACATAGGGAACATACAAACTCCATGCAGCTGCAGTTTTGGGTCAGGCTTAAACCTAGTACCTCCAGACTCCAGTGCTATAAAGCAACAGTGCTAGCCACTGAGATACCATGCTTAACTTTTGTATGACTTAGAAAAAGAATAAATATAAGGAAAGGCATTGCAAAGGATTAAATGTTATCCTGTCCAAACTTCACTCAATCTATTATTTGAAATGTTGTACCAACTGAAACGTCCTTGTTCATATGGTTGTAAACATGAGACCTCTAGAAAACCCTTTTATTATCACATAATCTTAGGTAGACAACAGCACAATACTTTCTTTAAACTAGTGATGGGGATCTCAAGGACCTAAAGGCACGACGATAAGTATATTCAGTTCAATGATGACAGCACAACCATATGGATGCTCCTAATGACATTTGCTATGATAATCAAAACAAGAAAATGTGCACCACATAAATTTATAGCAGGCAAGCCCTTTAGCAAGGTGCTGCTGGTGGCTTCTGCCTCATCTTTGCATTATTGAATCCTTTTATGAGCCAGGACAGAGAGACATTGTGAACAGTAACTCTTGGTCTGCTGGACTTGGCGTATTGGGCAGTTGTGGGTGCAACATTTTGTGGACAAAACTGTAGGAATAGCGCTAATCTGTAGTACAGCAAATAAAATATCTACCACAGTAGCTGTAAAGCTTTATATGTTAGAATCACTCTTTATTGCCATGTTGCAACGCAGGTTTTATAGCAATAAATGGAGATGCACTTTTACGTAATTATTACAGTTTTCAGCCTAGAGATGATTCAGTATGTGCGCCCACTGTCATGTGCCATAACTCTTGTATTTCCTAATTGTCCAAACATTCAAAGTCACGGCAATGATTTATCAAGACTAGCGTTGCTCACGTCAGTATTGATGAGGGGTGTGGTGAAACCAAAATGTGCTTTAATGAATCAGGCTTGTCTTAAAAGTGGCATACTCCCTGTCACACTCCGACTAGAAGTGTGCGGTCTCGCTCAATTCACTTACATTGAGTGAGGATATGCACGTTTAGTTTGAATGTGGCCAGAAGTATGCAAATCGCATAGCTGCAGTCACATGACCGCTTGGTCTCAGCGCCAGCACCATAGAATCCTCACAGCATGCAATGTGAGTGACTGCAGACTGTCGTGATGAGCCCGGAATCCCTTTTCAGGTACGCCACAGCTCGTTATGAATTAGTTGCCCTGTCCCAACTTGGTGGAGCTGGCCAAAACGGTCTTCAAAACATCAAAAGTGGCAGTGTTTTTGTGCAACATAGCATTGTGAAGATATTTTGCAACTGTTTCAAGTGTTTTACGCCTGATTTCTGGCATAAACACTTTAATGAATTAGGGCCCATGTCTTTCAAGCTGCCCAAACCCACAACCTAAAGGAGTTGTCCATTGCGTTTAATGCCTCAAGTGTAGTGAATAAAATTGAAAAAAAAACCTTACTTTCAGAACCACCATTACCCTTACATTGTTCATGTCACCTGAGCGCTGTAGCCTACCAGCAACTGCCGATGGGCTGCAACCATCAGAGATCCATGAGATAGAACTTTTCTGCCTGATAGATATGTAAAGGCTGCAGCCCGTCCACAGTTGCTGACATGCGACAACACTAACATGACATGAACAGAACCACGAGGTCGCCGTGGGATACAGAACTTAGGAGCCATGACAGCCCGGGTGGTTAGTATGTATGTTTTCATTTTATTCAGCACTTTATGGGCAATCAAAAAGGGTGATTCAGTAGTGGACAACCTGTTTAAATGGTTACTGTGGTTTAAAAGACCATATCCCATTATAAGTCACATCTTCTACTGCCCCAGCACCTTAACCTATCAATTACTGTGAAATACAGCTAAAATCGATTTTGATGAAATTATCACTGGAAAAAAATAAAATTATAAACTTCCCATAGAAGTCTACAGAGAAGTGTGGGTGGGGGAGTGGAAGCAGATGCCGAGAGAAAGATAGAGGGGAACAGAGACATACAGAGTCTGCTACTTGTTTTAGTAAGTATTTTGTTTCAGACCATAGAGCTGGATTCAAAGCCACACTGCTCAGTTCTGCTGTATAATGCTGTGAAGACACGGGATCAGCAGGTGCCCTAGTCCACTAACCTAAACCGCATGGACCAGGGATCATTCCACCGAAAACCTGTTCTTCTTGTACTGTGGGCATAATACTACTCAAACATCACAGAGTAAGAATAAAACAGTGTAGCAATACTTTATTGAACCACAAAAACAAGCAAATAACACATAAAACAGTCCCAGCAATATACCCAAGATGGTGCAAAATTACAGAGTCTCACCCTTCCGCTGACTCGCCGGGATAAGAGCAGCTGTGACTTTAGAGATTCCAAGACCGAATACCCACACCTGTGGCAGTCACAGAGAGGCGGTAACAACAAGCTTAGGAAGATGACAGTCCATTGAGGTACAAGACCAAGTGACCATAGGGTTACATCCTGGCTTCTCCGAACATCTCCATGGAGCCAAGTGAACGATGGGTCCCAATCCTGGTTTTCTCCAAATGTGTCCATAGGGCTCAGGTAATCGGTGGGTCCAAATCCTGACTACCCCAAATGTATCCAGGGTTCAGTGATGGTCAATGGAGCAGATCTGTATCCTTCCAGCCAGGGCCGTGGTCCCCTAAGCTGGCATCCTGTAGAATGTCAAACGGAACACTAAAATACCTCATCCTAGATATCACTGAAATAAATATTCCAATTGCAAATCTTTATTCATTATATAGTGAAATGTGTTGAGAACAATAAAACATAAATATGATCAATGTAAATCAAAATTAATATCCCATGGAGGTCTGGATTTGGAATGATACTCAAAATCAAAGTGGAAAAATCCACTTCAGTGAAAATGCCTCAAGATAATAAAATGATGCTCAGTAGTGTGTGTGGCCTCCATGTGCCAGTATGACCTCCCTACAATGTCTGGGCATGGTCCTGATGAGGCAGTAGATGTTCTCCTGAGGGATCTCCTCCCAGACCTTGATTAAAGCATCAGTCAACTTCTGGACAGTCTGTGGTGCAACGTGGCATTGATAGATGGAATGAGACATGATATCCCCGATGTGCTCAATTGGATTCAGGTCTGGGGAATGTACAGGACAGTCCATAGCATCAATGCCTTCATCATGCAGGAACTGCTGACACACTTCAGCCACTTGAGCCCTAACATTGTCATGCATCAGAAGGAACCCAGGGCCCACTGCACCTGCATATGGTAAGCACCAAGAAAAACAAAAAATCCCTAAAATATACCTTTTAATTAATCATTTAAAATCGGATAAGCCAATGAAGGGGGTCCATATTGATAAACAGTCACAAAAATATTTTAAAAATTTACAAGGGGAGACTATGCTCACCCTAATGGGCCTAATACGCCCCTACCTGACCGCGGAGGTTGGCACCCTAGTTGTAGACGATGTGGCGCCCCCCGTTCAACGTCGGTAGCCCTAAAGAACCCTAAACACCCCTAACACTAACAGGGGATACACAGAAAAAAACACACATGCATAAACACCCGAAAATGCAAAAAATCCCCTAATGGGGAGATATAAGGTCTCAAAATATTACCAATATCTCGTAGCAAAAAAGGCTAAAGAGAACTAATGCAGCAAGGATCACTTATCTCGTAGTGAAAAAATACTTGAATGCTGCTAAAGTATGTCTCCAAGCAGATGAAAAAATAAATCATATGGGGAGGAGAGCCCCACCAGGGAAAAATGCCTCAAAAAAACGCCTACAAAAAAATAATAAGCAAAAATAATAAATCAACTTCTCATAGATTTATCACAGAGTCTCCTATCCATCTCATATCATAAAGGGTGCATAACAATTAGCAACCTATTGTAGAGACCAAAAAACCAGTGCAAGTCATCTGATCATTATATAGTCTCTGAAAGTCTCTTGGGTAAATCACAGAGGGCAAATGCATTTTTATAACAGAGACATGCATATATACAATCTGCTTGAAACATGGAGACATAAATGTGCAATATTAGAAAAAATGAGCAGATACTTATCAGCAGATGTCAGTCAGAGGACCCATAGGCACAGGAGCCATAGACCCAGACCCGATGTGTTTCCCCCTCACAATGCAGAGGGTTCATCAGGGGTCAAAACAGAGGCACAATCACCCCTGAAGCCGAGAAGACAATGCATAGTGCATATGGTCTCACAATGAGTCTGAGAATCTCATACTCATACCTAATGGCAGTAAGGGTACCTCTGGCTCGTACATGAAGGGCTGTACTGCCCTCCAAAGAAATGCCTCCCAACACAATTACTGAGCCACTGCCAAACCGGTCATGCTGGAGAATGTTGCAGGCAGCAGAATGTTCTCCATGGCATCTCCAGACTCTGCCACGTCTGTCACATGTGCTCAGTGTGAACCTGCTCTCATCCATGAAGACCACATTGCGCCAAAGTCGAATTTGCCAATCTTGGTGTTCTCTTGCAAATGCCAATCTCCCTGCATGGTGTTGGGCTGTAAGCACAACATCCACTTATGGACGTCAGGCTCTCATACCACGCTCATGGAGTCTGTTTCTGACAATTTGAACAGACACCTGGTTGTTAGTGGCAGTTAGTGGCAGTTCCAGTGCTCTGGAACTGCTCCTCCTGTTCCTCCTTGTACAAATGAGGAGGTAGCAGTCCTGTTCTGGGTTATTGCCCTCCTACGGCCCCCTCCACATCTCCTGGTGTGCTATCCTGTTTCCCGGTATCTGCTCTGGACACTGTGCTGACAGACACAGCTACCCTTCTTGCCACAGCTCACAATGATGTGCCATCCTGGATGAGCTGCACTATCTGAGCAACTTCTGTGTGTTGTAGACACCGCCTCATGATACTGTACCTCTAGAGGTGAGAGCAATGACAAAATGCAAAAGTGACCAAAACAACAGCCAAAAGGTTGGGAACAGAGAAATGGTCTGTGGTAACCCCTGCAGAACCACTCCTATATATGGGTTGTCTTGCTAATTGCCTTTTATTTCTACCTGTTGTCTGTTCCATTTGAGCAACAGCCGGAGAAACTGATTCACAGTCGGTATTGCTTCATAACTAGTGTTGAGCGATACGATAATGCAAATATCGGCTATCGGCCGATATTAGCTCTATCGGCCTTTCGATAATTCGTTTCGATATTTTCGTCTTATCGAATACCGGAATCGGATTTGTCACTGTCACTGTGAGTGTCCGTCGGTCGGGTCTGTCAGGAGTCAGCGGCACTTACCTGGCAGAAGATCTCCGGCGGTCACGTCCTGGACTGCTTGATGGCCGCCATTATCTTCTCCCTGGCGGTCACATGCAGTTTTTCGCGATAACTGCAGTGACTGCAGGGTAATCCCGGCCGTAAAGCAGTCAGTCCGATGACGTCACCGCCGGGGAAGCAGGTAATCAGCTGTGCTGCGCCGGGATGACAGGCTCTGCCTGTCATTCTGATGTAGCAGAGCTGGATCGTCGTGGGACACTCGTTACTATGGACTGCGTCGGTCAGGTGGTATACTTTTTTTTTTTTTTTTTTTCATTTTTTTACAGGAGATCGATGGCGTCGCAGCAGGATGAGACAGTAATAAAAGAAATGAAAACTGTGTTTTGTTTTTTTTTATTAAATTAAAAAAAATTTTTTGGAACATTCACCCGTCCGGGTACATAAACAATTTAACTATTTATTTACATACAGGGACCCTGTCCGGGTTATTTAGACTTCTTTGGCTGGCCTCTTCCAGGTACCACCTGGTACTCTTCTTGAGATTGCCAAACATCCAAGGCACCAAGGACCACCAGGACCTGATGACGTCGTGTGGCCTGTACAGTGACGTCGTGACCCGCTATCTGGGTCTGTGTGGCCACCTCTTTCATCTCTCTCCGGGTCTGGAGCCCTATGTCACGGACTGTACGAACCCCAGGGGGCCTAACAGGCGCCGGGTACGGGCCAGCTATACTTATCATGTCCATAGCTGGGGCTGCTGAGGAGACCACTGAGGGAGGCTGGGGAGATTTACGGCGTGGGGTGGGCACTTTTGCAGAGGCCTGGATGTGGGAGGCTGAAGGCTTCGAGGGTCTCACAGGTTCCTGACACACTGGGGAGTAGGGGTCGCACCTGGTAACATTTAGGGCGTACCACCCATTGTGTCGGGTGTAAGTCACCAAGTCTCCTGGCAACAGGTCCCTCCCCGGGTGTCCTTCTGGGAGGTGAGCCTCCACGTCCCGCCGGGTCACAAAGACTTCTAAATAAAGTCCAGGCTCCTTGATGAAGCCCCAACCACCTTTCAATTTAAAGTTCCGTACTGCACCCTTACGCCGCGGCTCACTCAGGGTTCCTTTGTCCTTTCTCATCCGGTCCTTATCTGCCCGGTCCTTCTCCAGGTGACGTTGGCGAAGTTTTAGGGTTTCTCGCTGCTCCCTTTGTCGCTCTGCTTCCTTCTCCCAACGTCTCCACTCTTCCTCCTGACGCCGGTTATAATTCTCCTCCACCAGTTGCTCCATGTCTCCACCACTCCACTGCAGCTTACAGTGTCCGGTTTGCGGCAGCTCTCCTGTCGCCCCCCAGTCCTGGCGGAGGAAGCAGACGGCTCTAAATCAGATGACAGTCGGGGCTCCGGTACAGGCAGGTAGTGCTCTGGTGCCTGCGCGGCCTCCTCCATGAGGACGGGTGTCGCTTCTTCTGTCTCAGCGACCGGGGCAGACAGCGGGATCTGGGGTGCTGCTGACGGTGCTGCGGTTTTTGCAGGAACGGGTGCCTCCACTGCGACAACGTCAACCGGATCACATTGCAAGGGCTCCTCTACTAGAACGGGTGCCTCACCTTCCGGTACAGAGTCAGACACTTCAGGTAAGAGGGATTGGCGCCGCTCCAAGTTTAGTTTTAGGGCACGCCAGCTGGCTTCCATCCTGGCGACCTCCTCCCGGTGCCGGGCCAGGCTTCTCGGGGTATCCTCCGCTTCTTGCAGCGTAGGAGGGTTTACAGGCCGGGTGCCCAACGGTGATTCCATGGCGATCGGGTCGCTTCCGTGGGGGGAGAGCTCTGACTGCTCCATCCCTTCCCACTTCTGCTCGTGTCCATTAGCCATCTCTGCCAAGTCACATGTGTCATATCTGGAGAGGGCCCCTCTTTTGTAGGGAGGCGGGACCTCCTCACACTGAGGAGGATGAGGAGGCGGAACTCCAGAGCTGTGGGGCACGATGTTACATTGCAGTACCATTTACAGTGGGCGGCCATCGTTTTCACGCCACTGAGTGAGTGACACCCACGAAGAGCACGCCCTTCTTCTTCACCAGTGCCTCGTCGTGACGCAGATATGGCGGAAAAATGGCAAATACATTCTCTGATGATTTTAGCAATTCTCAAGCACAAAACCAGTGCAATTCAGGCACACAGGACTCGCTTATAGCGAGCTACAGAATCCTGTTCGTGACGCCCAAGTTGAGTCGCACAGAGCCAGAGGTTTTGGGGGTACTCGGCACCGAGCCCGTCGACTTCTATGGGGTATGTCACGTCTTTACCCGGCAATTGAATTAGAGTCGATTTTACTATGTAGAAGTGTATAAACTATAAATATATGTATATATATATGTCACAATGACATGTATATATATATATATATGTATTCTGTGTGTGTATATTTTGTGTTTACAACGAAAGAAAGGGTTTTTTTTGTTGCGATATTTTGTTCCCATAGACTTACATGGGACTTCCGGTATCGAAATCGGATATCGACGATATTTAGTGCTATCGGCGATACAATTTCGATACGATATTTTTAGATATCGAGCAATATCGCTCAACACTATTCATAACTGGACAGGTTGATTTCACTGAAGTGTGATTAACTTGGAGTTACATTGTGTTGTTCAAGTGGTCACTTTATTTTTTTGAGCATTTGAGTATTTCTATTGGACCGATTATCACGGACAACTGAAAGAGCCCTTACATACATGCCATTAGTTTGGAGTATAAAATCCTGATGACGGGTTTCATTAAAGGGAGTCTATAAACAGGTTTTACTATCTAATTTGATAGCACAAAGACAAAGAACCCAATTCCAGCTGTAAAGCCGCGGTCACACTTGCGAGTGCAATGCGAGAAACTCGCATCAATACCCGGCACTGCTGCAGGTACTTGGGACCGGAGTGTGCGGCTGCATGTATTTCTATGCAGCTGAACGCTCCGGTCCAAATGCCGGCGGTAATGCCGGGTATTGATGCGAGAGACTCGAGCGAGTTTCTCGTATTGCACTCGCAAGTGTGACCCCGGCCTAAGGGTATGTTTCCACGGTCCGGAAACAGTCAGGATTAGCTGCGTGTTTGATGCTGTGTGTTGGCGCAGCGTCAAACACGCAGCGTCCAGATTGTTACAGCATAGTGGAGGGGATTTAAAGAAATCCCGTCTCCACTATGCTGCAAAACACGCAGGCGGCAGACCTGCGTTTCCGGACATGCGGAGCGTCTTTTCAGACCGCAGCATGTCCTATTCCCTTGCGGCGACGCTGCGTCACCGCAAGGGAAATAACACAGGGCTATGTAGCCCTGCAGTCATTCCGGATGTGTTCCATGAACACATCCGGAATGAGCGCTCGTTCAGTAGGGGGCGGGGCTTTGGGCGGAGCGGACTTTCCGCTCTGTCCAAAGCGCTGTGTTTCCTGACCGTGGAAACACAGCCTTACACAGGAACTTGAATGCAGAGACGCAGAGCAGGGGTTAACTATTATTTACTTAATTAACAGTAATAAACTCCTCTCAGGGAGATAACAGGGAAAAAGGGGATGCAGGGCAAACAGTATAACTGCTATTCAGCTATACAGTCTTTATATCAGTCTTTATATCAGGTTTAACTTATCGTAGTTTCGCTGTCCATTACTCTCTGGAGGTCTAACAGGTGATGAGATACCAACGGAGGCCGGTGCAGTGTCTTCAGGTGTCCTCGCCCAACACACGGTTCTCACTTCTGGCGGCAGCGGGCCGTCATCGGTTTTGCTCACTGAGCCCCTAATCCATCTAACTGTGGAGCTGAAGAGTGAAGCTCTCCACAATATTCCAATCGGCTTATGTGCCTCTGAAAAACCGCTGTCTCCTGGACTGCAACGCTCTGCTCGGTACACGTCTCCCTGCATGCCTGCTGGTACTTGTGAGTCTTTACAGCGCCCGTCCTGGAACTGTGCTCTGCCGCCAGGAGGCTTTCCCAACAAACTCCTGCTCGGCTTGCTCTGATCTGCATGCTCGGCGACGCTCCCTGGGTCTTCACTTCACCCGACCCTTATCACTGCCGCACAGCCTATCACTGCTCACAGAGCGGCGCAGGTCTTCTCTCACTCAGCCCTCCGGCCGGATGCCCCTCTCTTTTCCAGCGCAAACATCCTTATACTCCCCTGACTCACCACGCCCCCCCTCTGCAGGTCATGGGTCTCCTCCATCCTAAGTTTCCCTCCCCCCAGCAACAGGAGGTTCAGCCCCAGCAGTTCTGGACCTGGCGCTTCAGCAGCACTTGCTGTTATGATTTGGTAGCTGAGGAGAGCAGGCAAAAAAGGAAATACACCAGAGCAGTTGGAAACTATGAGATTGCAGTACCCTGACTAACCACCACAACTAGAGGCAGCCGTGGAGCGTTCCTACGTTGGTCCTAGACACCTCGTCACAGCCTGAGAAACTAACTACACCTAAAGATAGAAAGAGGAAAGCTATCTGCCCCGGAGCAGATCCCCAAAGGACATAGAAAGCCCCCAAACATGTAATGGCCGTTAGACAAGAAGAAATACTGACACAGACAGAAAATAGTATGAGCAAACGTTGGGGCCCAAACTTACTAAATAGAAAAGGATAGGAAGGGCACTTACTGCAATCCCAAAAAACCCTGAAAAGCACCAACTCTACTAATTTCAAAAACACCTGAGATCACACGACCTCTACCACCTAAATTAGTTCTCTGGTGTAACCAAAAACAAAACAGCAGCCACTGAAAAAACTGGAAAAAGCAAATGTACAAGCAACAGTGGCTGAACTGAACTGAGAGGCAAAAGCCCCCAGAGGGGACCCTGAAGGCCCCCACAAAAGTGCAGGACAAAATGCAAAAATCAAGCACAAAAACAAAAAGGAGAAAATGTCTTATCTGTTAGCAGGAGATTCAGACACGACACAGCAGGCTACCAAGGAAACAGGAATCAAGGATTGAGACCAGAACAATTGATCACCGGCAACCCTGATGGGAAGGTGACTCCCTTATATAAGACCAGTCAGTAACACCTGATTCCCAATCCTCACAATCTTCACTGGACAGTCCAGTACCGTTTGTAAAAACCAGAGGGAGCCTCTGCTCAGAACTCATTTCCAGCCTATTCACAACAGTACCCCCCCCTTGAGGAGGGGTCACCGAACCCTCATTTGAGCAACCAGGTCGGTCAGGATGAGTTCTATGATACGCACGGATGAGTCTCCTAGCATGGATGTCCGAAGCAAACACCCAAGAATTGTCTTCCTGACCATAACCTCTCCATTTAACCAAATACTGGAGTTTCCGTCTAGAAAAACGAGAATTCAATATTTTCTCAACCACATACTCCAGATTGCCCTCAACCAAAACAGGGTCAGGAGGCACAGTAGTAGGAACCACTGGCTCAACAAACCTCTTCAACAAGGACTTGTGGAACACGTTATGGATCTTAAATGTCCCTGGAAGAAGCAAACGAAAAGAAACAGGGTTAAGAATCTCCATGATCTTATAAGGTCCAATGAACCTAGGCTTAAATTTAGGAGATGCCACTCTCATAGGAATATTTCTTGAAGACAACCAGACAAAGTCCCCCACTTTAAACCGAGGACCATCAGTCCTATGCCGGTTAGCAAACCGCTGGGCCCTCTCCTGAGAGAGGGACAACCTCTCCACTACCTGGTCCCAAATCTGTTGCATACGCTTCACAACAGAGTCAACACCTGGGCAGACAGAAGCCTCTGTCTGTCCAGAAGAAAATTGAGGGTGAAACCTGTTGTGAATGGGTTTGAGATGAGTTCTGAGCAGAGGCTCCCTCTGGTGGTTACAAGCGGTGCTAGTGAAGATTGTGAGGACTGGGAATCAGGTGTTACTGACTGGTCTTATATAAGGGAGTCATTTTCCCATCAGGGTTGCCGGTGATCAATTGTTCTGGTCTGAATCCTTCATTCCAGTTTCCCTTGTAGCCTGCTGTGTCGTGTCTGCATCTCCTGCTTACAGATAAGACTTTTGCTTCTTTTGTGTTTTTGCTATATTTTTGCATTTTGTACTGCACTTCTTTGGGGGCCTTCAGGGTCCCCTCCGGGGGCTTCTGCCCTCTCAGTTTAGTTCAGCCACTGAGTTTTGTTCTTTTGCTTTTTCCAGTTTTTTCAGTGGCTGCTGTTTTGATTTTGTTACACCAGAGAACTAATTTAGGTGGTAGAGGTCGTGTGATCTCAGGTGATTTTGAAATTAGTAGAGTTGGTGCTTTTCAGGGTTTTCTGGGATTGCAGTAAGTACCCTTCCTATCCTTTTCTATTTAGATAGTTTGGGCCCCAGCGTTTGCTCATACTATTTTCTTTCTGTGTCAGTATTTCCTCTTGTCTAACCGCCATTACATGTTTGGGGGCTTTCTATTATCTTTGGGGTTCTGCTCCGGGGCAGATAGCTTTCCTGTTTCTGTCTTTAGGTGTAGTTAGTTTCTCAGGCTGTGACGAGGCGTCTAGGACCAACGTAGGAACGCTCCACGGCTGCCTCTAGTTGTGGTGGTTAGTCAGGGTACTGCAATCTCATAGATTCCAACTGCTCTGGTGTATTGCCTTTTTGCCTGCTCTCCTCAGTTACCGAAACATAACAGTATCACCGGCCTAAAAAATTGAAAATTGTATGGTACTCACAGAAGGGAAAAATATTGTGAAAGAAAAAAGGTTGTCAGAGTTGTCAGAGATAATTTTCTGTTTGTTGCATTTTTTTTTTTTTTTTTTTCCCTCTGTATCTCTGGGTGCTGGGGAGGATCTTTTCTCCCAATGGAGTTTGCACGGTTGTCTGGCCGTGTGGATCAGCTTGCCACTGAGGTTCAGAGTATTGCTGCATATCTTGCTAGGTTGCCTGTTGTGGAACCTAGGATTCCCATGCCAGATTTGTTTTTGGGGGATCGAGCTAAGTTTCAGAATTTCAAAAATAATTGTAAATTGTTTTTTGCCTTAAAATCTAAGTCCTCAGGAAACGCAGCGCAGCAGGTTCAAATTATCATCTCTCTCCTGCGCGGCGATCCTCAGGATTGGGCTTTTTCCCTGATACCTGGGGATCCTGTTTTGAGTGATGTTGATGCGTTTTTTCAGGCTTTGGGGTTATTGTACGATGAGCCTAATGTCACTGATCAAGCTGAAAAAACCTTGTTGGCATTAAATCAGGGGCTTGATGACGCTGAGTTATACTGTCAGAGATTCCGTAGGTGGGCAGTCCTGACCAAATGGAATGACGACGCTTTGGCGGCCCTTTTACGGAAGGGTCTGTCAGATAATGTAAAGGATGTTATGGTGGGATTCCCTGTCCCCTCTGGTCTCAATGATTCTATGTCATTAGCGATTCAAATTGACAGACGTTTGCGTGAGCGGAGAAGTATGCGTGGAATGGTGTTGCCTTGTGAGCCAGCTTCTGAACCCATGCAGTGTGATAGAGTGGTGTCTGGGGCACAGCGTCATGAGTTTCGAAGGCGCAATGGGTTATGTTTCTACTGTGGTGATGCCTCTCATGCTATTTCAGTCTGCCCTAAGCGGGGAAGACGTTTTGCACGCTCAGTTGTCTTGGGTAGTGTTCAGACTAAGTTTTTATTAACTGTCACTCTGATATGCTCTCTGTCCTCATTTTCTGCTCAGGCTTTCGTTGATTCTGGAGCAGCTATTAACCTGATGGATTATGATTTTGCTAAACGTTGTGGGTTTCCCTTGATACCCCTACAGAAGTCTATTCCCCTACTGGGATCGATTCTACCCCTTTGGCTGAGAATAAACCCCAGTTTTCTACTCAGGTGATAATGAGGGTTGAACCTGATCACCAGGAGTGCTGCAAATTTTTGGTTCTATATAATCTGCATGACATTATCGTGCTGGGTTTCCCTTGGTTACAGTCTCATAATCCTGTTTTGGATTGGAAATCTGTGTCTGTAACCAGTTGGGGCTGCCAATGTGTTAATACCAACACTCCTGTTTTTTCTGCCTCCCCCCAGGCTCAGGATGTTCCTGACTTTTTGTTTGATTTTTCTGATGTGTTTAGCGAAAGTAAATCTGCATCCTTGCCTCCCCATAGGAGCTATGACTGCGCTATTGAATTAGTGCCGGGTAGTAAATTCCCTAAAGGTCGCCTTTTTAACTTGTCTGTACCTGAACATGACGCTATGCGGTCTTATATCAAGGAATCATTGGAGAAGGGTCATATCAGACCATCCTCTTCACCCTTAGGTGCCGGTTTTTTCTTTGTGGCCAAAAAAGATGGTTCATTAAGGCCGTGTATTGATTATCGTCTCTTGAACAATATTACTGTGAAATATCAATACCCGTTACCCTTGATTTCTGACCTGTTTTCCAGGGTGAAAAACGCTACTTGGTTTACCAAGCTTGACCTCAGGGGGCATATAACCTTATTCGCATTAAGCACGGGGATGAATGGAAGACGGCATTCAATACCCCTGAAGGGCATTTTGAGTACCTAGTGATGCCCTTTGGGCTCACTAATGCTCCTTCCGTCTTCCAGTCCTTCATGAATGACATTTTCAGGGATTTTGTGGATAAATTTCTGATTGTTTATTTGGATGATATCTTGATTTTTTCTAATAACTGGGACTCTCATGTGAAACATGTTCGAACTGTATTCCAGATTTTGAGAGAGAATGCTCTGTATGTGAAGGGATCAAAGTGTCTTTTTGGCGTACAGAGGATCTCATTTCTGGGATTCATTTTGTCCCCATCTGTTATTGAAATGGACCCGGTCAAGGTTCAGGCCATCTGTGATTGGGTCCAACCTACTTCATTAAAGGCTCTTCAGAGATTTTTGGGTTTTGCCAATTTTTATCGTAAATTTATTGGTAATTTCTCGGTTATTGTTAAACCATTAACTGATTTGACCAGAAAGGGTTCTGATGTGGTGAATTGGCCTCCTGAGGCAGTCTCTGCATTTCAGGAACTTAAGCAGAGATTCACTTCTGCTCCTGTTCTACGGCAGCCTGATGTTTCTCTGCCATTTCAGGTGGAGGTTGATGCCTCTGAAATTGGGGCAGGTGCCGTTTTGTCCCAAAAAGATCCAGAGACCTCTAAAAGTAACCCTTGTGCCTTTTTCTCTCGAAAATTTTCTCCTACTGAACGTAATTATGACGTGGGTAATCGGGAGTTGTTGGCCATGAAGTGGGCTTTTGAAGAGTGGAGACATTGGCTGGAGGGAGCCAAACATCAGGTGGTGGTCCTTACGGACCATAAGAATCTGGTCTATCTGGAATCTGCCAAGCGACTCAATCCTAGACAGGCCAGGTGGGCCTTGTTTTTCACACGTTTTAATTTTGTGGTTTCCTTTCTTCCTGGCACTAAGAATGTTAAGGCGGATGCCCTCTCGAGGAGTTTCCTT
Source organism: Oophaga sylvatica (assembly GCA_033576555.1). Lineage (NCBI taxonomy): Eukaryota > Metazoa > Chordata > Amphibia > Anura > Dendrobatidae > Oophaga > Oophaga sylvatica. The sequence goes on from JARQOD010000008.1 coordinate 44,118,906, forward strand.
GCGGACTCTCCTGAGTTATCTGATCCTTCTGGTATTTTGAAAGAGGGTGTAGTTCTTTCCGCCATCTCGCCCAATTTGAGACTTGCTCTGGAGGGGTGTCAGGAGGATAGGCCCGAGCGCTGCCCTGTTGGAAAATTGTTTGTCCCGGACCAATGGAAAAAGAGTGTGATGTCTGAGATTCATTGTTCCGCATTGGCTGGGCATCCCGGAATTTTTGGTACCAGAGACTTGGTTAGTCGGTCCTTTTGGTGGCCTACCTTGTCTCGTGATGTCAGGGAATTTGTGCAGTCCTGCGGGACTTGCTCTCGCTCCAAGCCTTGCTCTCGCTCTAGTGGTTTGTTGATGCCATTGCCTGTGCCCAAGAGACCATGGACCCATATCTCTATGGATTTCATTTCCGATCTTCCTGTTTCTCAGAGAATGACCACCATCTGGGTAATTTGTGATAGGTTTTCCAAAATGATACATCTTGTGCCATTACCTAAGTTGCCTTCCTCCTCTGAATTGGTGCCGTTGTTCCTTCAGCACGTGGTTCGTTTACACGGCATTCCTGAGAACATTGTGTCTGACAGAGGAGTCCAGTTTGTTTCCAGATTTTGGAGGACTTTTTGTTCTAAACTGGGTGTTCAATTGTCTTTCTCCTCGGCATTTCATCCTCAGACCAATGGTCAAACTGAGAGAACAAACCAGACATTGGAGACTTATCTAAGATGCTTTGTGTCTGCTGATCAGGATGACTGGGTCTCTTTTTTGCCTTTGGCTGAGTTTGCTCTTAATAATAGGGCTAGCTCTGCCACTTTGATGTCTCCGTTTTTCTGTAATTCTGGGTTTCACCCTCGATTTTCTTCAGGACAGACGGAGGCTTCTGTCTGTCCAGGTGTTGACTCTGTTGTGGAGCGTATGCAACAGATTTGGGACCAGGTAGTGGAGAGGTTGTCCCTCTCTCAGGAGAAGGCCCAGCGGTTTGCTAACCGGCATAGGACTGATGGTCCTCGGTTTAAAGTGGGGGACTTGGTCTGGTTGTCCTCAAAGAATATTCCTATGAGAGTAGCATCTCCTAAATTTAAGCCTAGGTTCATTGGACCTTATAAGATCATGGAGATTATTAATCCTGTTTCTTTTCGTTTGCTTCTTCCAGGGACATTTAAGATCCATAACGTGTTCCACAAGTCCTTGTTGAAGAGGTTTGTTGAGCCAGTGGTTCCTGCTGCTGTGCCTCCTGACCCTGTTTTGGTTGAGGGCAATCTGGAGTATGTGGTTGAGAAAATATTGGATTCTCGTTTTTCTAGACGGAAACTCCAGTATTTGGTTAAATGGAGAGGTTATGGTCAGGAAGACAATTCTTGGGTGTTTGCTTCGGACATCCATGCTAGGAGACTTATCCGTGCGTATCATAGAACTCATCCTGACCGACCTGGTTGCTCAAATGAGGGTTCGGTGACCCCTCCTCAAGGGGGGGGTACTGTTGTGAATGGGTTTGAGATGAGTTCTGAGCAGAGGCTCCCTCTGGTGGTTACAAGCGGTGCTAGTGAAGATTGTGAGGACTGGGAATCAGGTGTTACTGACTGGTCTTATATAAGGGAGTCATTTTCCCATCAGGGTTGCCGGTGATCAATTGTTCTGGTCTGAATCCTTCATTCCAGTTTCCCTTGTAGCCTGCTGTGTCGTGTCTGCATCTCCTGCTTACAGATAAGACTTTTGCTTCTTTTGTGTTTTTGCTATATTTTTGCATTTTGTACTGCACTTCTTTGGGGGCCTTCAGGGTCCCCTCCGGGGGCTTCTGCCCTCTCAGTTTAGTTCAGCCACTGAGTTTTGTTCTTTTGCTTTTTCCAGTTTTTTCAGTGGCTGCTGTTTTGATTTTGTTACACCAGAGAACTAATTTAGGTGGTAGAGGTCGTGTGATCTCAGGTGATTTTGAAATTAGTAGAGTTGGTGCTTTTCAGGGATTTCTGGGATTGCAGTAAGTACCCTTCCTATCCTTTTCTATTTAGATAGTTTGGGCCCCAGCGTTTGCTCATACTATTTTCTTTCTGTGTCAGTATTTCCTCTTGTCTAACCGCCATTACATGTTTGGGGGCTATTATCTTTGGGGTTCTGCTCCGGGGCAGATAGCTTTCCTGTTTCTGTCTTTAGGTGTAGTTAGTTTCTCAGCCTGTGACGAGGCGTCTAGGACCAACGTAGGAACGCTCCACGGCTGCCTCTAGTTGTGGTGGTTAGTCAGGGTACTGCAATCTCATAGATTCCAACTGCTCTGGTGTATTGCCTTTTTGCCTGCTCTCCTCAGTTACCGAAACATAACAGAAACCCAGAATTACAGAAAAATGGAGACATCAAAGTGGCAGAGCTAGCCCTATTATTAAGAGCAAACTCAGCCAAAGGCAAAAAAGAGACCCAGTCATCCTGATCAGCAGACACAAAGCATCTTAGATAAGTCTCCAATGTCTGGTTTGTTCTCTCAGTTTGACCATTGGTCTGAGGATGAAACGCCGAGGAGAAAGACAATTGAACACCAATTTTAGAACAAAACGTGTTGTGAATGGGTTTGAGATGAGTTCTGAGCGGAGGCTCCCTCTGGTGGTTACAAGCGGTACTTGTGAGGATTGTGAGGACTGGGAATCAGGTGTTACTGATTGGTCTTATATAAGGGAGTAATTTTCCCATCAGGGTTGCCGGTGATCAATTGTTCTGGTCTGAATCCTTCTTTCCAGTTTCCCTTGTAGCCTGCTGTGTCGTGTCTGCATCTCCTGCTATCAGATAAGACAATTTCTTATTTTGTGTTTTTGCTATATTTTTGCATTTGGTCCTGCACTTCTGTGGGGGCCTTCTGGGTCCCCTCCGGGGGCTTTTGCCCTCTCAGTTTAGTCCAGCCACTGTGTTTTGTACTTTTGCTTTTTCCAGTTTTTTCAGTGGCTGCTGTTTTTGTTACACCAGAGAACTAATTTAGGTGGTAGAGGTCGTGTGATCTCAGGTGATTTTGAAATTAGTAGAGTTGGTGTTTTTTCAGGGTTTTCTGAGATTGCAGTAAGTACCCTTCCTGTCCTTTTCTATTTAGTTAGTTTGGGCCCCAGCGTTTGCTCATACTATTTTCTTTCTGTGTCAGTATTTCCTCTTGTCTAACCGCCATTACATGTTTGGGGGCTTTCTATTATCTTTGGGGTTCTGCTACGGGGCAGATAGCTTTCCTATTTCTATCTTTAGGTGTAGTTAGTTTCTCAGGCTGTGACGAGGCGTCTAGGACCAACGTAGGAACGCTCCACGGCTGCCTCTAGTTGCGGTGGTTAGTCAGGGTACTGCAATCTCATAGATTCCAACTGCTCTGGTGTATTTCCTTTTTTGCCTGCACTCCTCAGCTACCGTAACATAACAGTATCACCGGCCATAAAAATTGTATGGTACTCACAGAAGGGAAAAAATATTTTGAAGGAAGAAAAGTTGTCAGAGATATTTTTCTGTTTGTTGCATTTTTTTTTTTTTTTCCCTCTGTATCTCTGGGTGCTGGGGAGGATCTTTTCTCCCAATGGAGTTTGCACAGTTGTCTGGCCGTGTGGATCAGCTTGCCACTGAGGTTCGGAGTATTGCTGCATATCTTGCTGGGTTGCCTGTTGTGGAACCTAGGATCCCCATGCCAGATTTGTTTTTAGGGGATCGAGCTAAGTTTCAGAATTTCAAAAATAATTGTAGATTGTTTCTTGCCTTGAAATCTAAGTCCTCAGGAAACGCAGCACAGCAGGTTCAAATTGTCATCTCTCTCCTGCGCGGCGATCCTCAGGATTGGGCTTTTTCCCTGATACGTGGGGATCCTGTTTTGAGTGATGTTGATGCATTTTTTCAGGCTTTGGGGTTATTGTACGATGAGCCTAATGTCACTGATCAAGCTGAAAAAGCCTTGTTGGCATTAAATCAGGGGCTTGATGACGCTGAGTTATACTGTCAGAGATTCCGTAGGTGGGCAGTCCTGACCAAATAGAATGACGACGCTTTGGCGGCCCTTTTCCGGAAGGGTCTGTCGGATAATGTAAAGGATGTTATGGTGGGATTCCCTGTCCCCTCTGGTCTCAATGATTCTATGTCATTGGCGATTCAAATTGACAGACGTTTGCGTGAGCGGAGAAGTATGCGTGGAGTGGTGTTGCCTTGTGGGCCAGCTGCTGGGCCCATGCAGTGTGATGGAGTGGTGTCTGGGGCACAGCGTCATGAGTTTCGAAAGCGCAATGGGTTATGTTTCTACTGTGGTGATGCCTCTCATGCTATTTCAGTCTGCCCTAAGCGGGGAAGACATTTTGCACGCTCAGTTGTCTTGGGTAGTGTTCAGACTAAGTTTTTATTAACTGTCACTCTGATATGCTCTCTGTCCTCATTTTCTGCTCAGGCTTTCGTTGATTCTGGAGCAGCTATTAACCTGATGGATTATGATTTTGCTAAACGTTGTGGGTTTCCCTTGATACCCCTACAGAAGTCTATTCCTTTACTGGGGATCGATTCTACCCCTTTGGCTGAGAATAAACCCCAGTTTTCTACTCAGGTGATAATGAGGGTTGAACCTGATCACCAGGAGTGCTGCAAATTTTTGGTTCTATATAATCTGCATGACATTATCGTGCTGGGTTTCCCTTGGTTACAGTCTCATAATCCTGTTTTGGATTGGAAATCTGTGTCTGTAACCAGTTGGGGCTGCCAATGTGTTAATACCAACACTCCTGTTTTTTCTGCCTCCCCCCAGGCTGAGGATGTTCCTGACTTTTTGTTTGATTTTTCTGATGTGTTTAGCGAAAGTAAATCTGCATCCTTACCTCCCCATAGGAGCTATGACTGCGCTATTGAATTAGTGCCGGGTAGTAAATTCCCTAAAGGTCGCCTTTTTAACTTGTCTGTACCTGAACATGACGCTATGCGGTCTTATATCAAGGAATCATTGGAGAAGGGTCATATCAGACCATCCTCTTCACCCTTAGGTGCCGGTTTTTTCTTTGTGGCCAAAAAAGATGGTTCATTAAGGCCGTGTATTGATTATCGTCTCTTGAACAATATTACTGTGAAATATCAATACCCGTTACCCTTGATTTCTGACCTGTTTTCCAGGGTGAAAAACGCTACTTGGTTTACCAAGCTTGACCTCAGGGGGGCGTATAACCTTATTCGCATTAAGCATGGGGATGAATGGAAGACGGCATTTAACACCCCTGAAGGGCATTTTGAGTACCTTGTGATGCCCTTTGGGCTCACTAATGCTCCTTCCGTCTTCCAGTCCTTCATGAATGACATTTTCAGGGATTTTGTGGACAAGTTTCTGATTGTTTATTTGGATGATATCTTGATTTTTTCTAATGACTGGGACTCTCATGTGAAGCATGTTCGAACTGTATTCCAGATTTTGAGAGAGAATGCTCTGTATGTGAAGGGATCAAAGTGTCTTTTTGGCGTACAGAAGATCTCATTTCTGGGATTCATTTTGTCCCCATCTGTTATTGAAATGGACCCGGTCAAGGTTCAGGCCATCTGTGATTGGGTCCAACCTACTTCATTAAAGGCTCTTCAGAGATTTTTGGGTTTTGCCAATTTTTATCGTAAATTTATTGGTAATTTCTCGGTTATTGTTAAACCATTAACTGATTTGACCAGAAAGGGTTCTGATGTGGTGAATTGGCCTCCTGAGGCAGTCTCTGCGTTTCAGGAACTTAAGCAGAGATTCACTTCTGCTCCTGTTCTACGGCAGCCTGATGTTTCTCTGCCATTTCAGGTGGAGGTTGATGCCTCTGAAATTGGGGCAGGTGCCGTTTTGTCCCAAAAAGATTCAGAGACCTCTAAAAGTAACCCTTGTGCCTTTTTCTCTCGAAAATTTTCTCCTACTGAACGTAATTATGACGTGGGTAATCGGGAGTTATTAGCCATGAAGTGGGCTTTTGAAGAGTGGAGACATTGGCTGGAGGGAGCCAAACATCAGGTGGTGGTCCTTACGGACCATAAGAATCTGGTCTATCTGGAATCTGCCAAGCGACTCAATCCTAGACAGGCCAGGTGGGCCTTGTTTTTCACACGTTTTAATTTTGTGGTTTCCTTTCTTCCTGGCACTAAGATTGTTAAGGCGGATGCCCTCTCGGGGAGTTTCCTTGCGGACTCTCCTGAGCTATCTGATCCCTCTGTTATTTTGAAGGAGGGTGTAGTTCTTTCCGCCATCTCGCCCAATTTGAGACTTGCTCTGGAGGGGTGTCAGGAGGATAGGCCCGAGCGCTGCCCTGTTGGAAAATTGTTTGTCCCGGACCAATGGAAAAAGAGTGTGATGTCTGAGATTCATTGTTCCGCATTGGCTGGGCATCCCGGAATTTTTGGTACCAGAGACTTGGTTAGTCGGTCCTTTTGGTGGCCTACCTTGTCTCGCGATGTCAGGGAATTTGTGCAGTCCTGCGGGACTTGCTCTCGCTCCAAGCCTTGCTCTCGCTCTAGTGGTTTGTTGATGCCATTGCCTGTGCCCAAGAGACCATGGACCCATATCTCTATGGATTTCATTTCCGATCTTCCTGTTTCTCAGAGAATGACCACCATCTGGGCAATTTGTGATAGGTTTTCCAAAATGATACATCTTGTGCCATTACCTAAGTTGCCTTCCTCCTCTGAATTGGTGCCGTTGTTCCTTCAGCACGTGGTTCGTTTACACGGCATTCCTGAGAACATTGTGTCTGACAGAGGAGTCCAGTTTGTTTCCAGATTTTGGAGGACTTTTTGTTCTAAACTGGGTGTTCAATTGTCTTTCTCCTCGGCATTTCATCCTCAGACCAATGGTCAAACTGAGAGAAACAAACCAGACATTGGAGACTTATCTAAGATGCTTTGTGTCTGCTGATCAGGATGACTGGGTCTCTTTTTTGCCTTTGGCTGAGTTTGCTCTTAATAATAGGGCTAGCTCTGCCACTTTGATGTCTCCGTTTTTCTGTAATTCTGGGTTTCACCCTCGATTTTCTTCAGGACAGACGGAGGCTTCTGTCTGTCCAGGTGTTGACTCTGTTGTTGAGCGTATGCAGCAGATTTGGGACCAGGTAGTGGAGAGGTTGTCCCTCTCTCAGGAGAAGGCCCAGCGGTTTGCTAACCGGCATAGGACTGATGGTCCTCGGTTTAAAGTGGGGGACTTGGTCTGGTTGTCCTCAAAGAATATTCCTATGAGAGTAGCATCTCCTAAATTTAAGCCTAGGTTCATTGGACCTTATAAGATCATGGAGATTATTAATCCTGTTTCTTTTCGTTTGCTTCTTCCAGGGACATTTAAGATCCATAACGTGTTCCACAAGTCCTTGTTGAAGAGGTTTGTTGAGCCAGTGGTTCCTGCTGCTGTGCCTCCTGACCCTGTTTTGGTTGAGGGCAATCTGGAGTATGTGGTTGAGAAAATATTGGATTCTCGTTTTTCTAGACGAAGACTCCAGTATTTGGTTAAATGGAGAGGTTATGGTCAGGAAGACAATTCTTGGGTGTTTGCTTCGGACATCCATGCTAGGAGACTTATCCGTGCGTATCATAGAACTCATCCTGACCGACCTGGTTGCTCAAATGAGGGTTCGGTGACCCCTCCTCAAGGGGGGGTACTGTTGTGAATGGGTTTGAGATGAGTTCTGAGCAGAGGCTCCCTCTGGTGGTTACAAGCGGTACTAGTGAGGATTGTGAGGACTGGGAATCAGGTGTTACTGATTGGTCTTATATAAGGGAGTAATTTTCCCATCAGGGTTGCCGGTGATCAATTGTTCTGGTCTGAATCCTTCTTTCCAGTTTCCCTTGTAGCCTGCTGTGTCGTGTCTGCATCTCCTGCTATCAGATAAGACAATTTCTTATTTTGTGTTTTTGCTATATTTTTGCATTTGGTCCTGCACTTCTGTGGGGGCCTTCTGGGTCCCCTCCGGGGGCTTTTGCCCTCTCAGTTTAGTCCAGCCACTGTGTTTTGTTCTTTTGCTTTTTCCAGTTTTTTCAGTGGCTGCTGTTTTTGTTACACCAGAGAACTAATTTAGGTGGTAGAGGTCGTGTGATCTCAGGTGTTTTTGAAATTAGTAGAGTTGGTGTTTTTTCAGGGTTTTCTGAGATTGCAGTAAGTACCCTTCCTGTCCTTTTCTATTTAGTTAGTTTGGGCCCCAGCGTTTGCTCATACTATTTTCTTTCTGTGTCAGTATTTCCTCTTGTCTAACCGCCATTACATGTTTGGGGGCTTTCTATTATCTTTGGGGTTCTGCTACGGGGCAGATAGCTTTCCTATTTCTATCTTTAGGTGTAGTTAGTTTCTCAGGCTGTGACGAGGCGTCTAGGACCAACGTAGGAACGCTCCACGGCTGCCTCTAGTTGCGGTGGTTAGTCAGGGTACTGCAATCTCATAGATTCCAACTGCTCTGGTGTATTTCCTTTTTTGCCTGCACTCCTCAGCTACCGTAACATAACAAAAACGTCCTCCAAAATCTGGAAACAAACTGGACTCCTCTGTCAGACACAATGTTCTCAGGAATGCCGTGTAAACGAACCACGTGCTGAAGGAACAAAGGCACCAATTCAGAGGAGGAAGGCAACTTAGGTAATGTCACAAGATGTATCATCTTGGAAAACCTATCGGAAATTACCCAGATGACGGTCATTCTCTGAGAAACAGGGAGGTCGGAAATGAAATCCATAGAGATATGGGTCCATGGTCTCTTGGGCACAGGTAATGGCATCAACAAACCACTAGAACGAGAGCAAGGCTTGGAGCGAGAGCAAGTCCCGCAGGACTGCACAAACTCCCTGACATCACGAGACAAGGTAGGCCACCAAAAGGACCGACCAACCAAGTCCCTGGTACCAAAAATTCCGGGATGACCGGCCAACGCGGAACAATGAATCTCAGACATTACACTCTTTTTCATTACTAACAACAAGGATACGAAGTATCCAAAAGCACACCACTCACAAGAGGATATATGTAAAAATATCAAATTTATTAATATTACAATTACAAAAATATTAAATACGAACAAACAAGGGAAAAGGAATAACCCAAAAGTGTTATGCACAGATAGTGACTGGAAGAACTATACATAAATGGGTATATGGCATATATACTATGTTAGTGGTAGTTTATACAGCCCATCTGGTAAACAATGACCTTAGAGCAAATCATATGCAGCTGAAAAACATATACAATAGAAACATACCCATATTAAATGACCAAATCCACACAGTCACAGCAGCCCCGACGCGCGTTTCGCGTTTTGCAGCTTTTTCAAGGGGAATGCACATTCCCCTTGAAAAAGCTGCAAAACGCGAAACGCGCGTCGGGGCTGCTGTGACTGTGTGGATTTGGTCATTTAATATGGGTATGTTTCTATTGTATATGTTTTTCAGCTGCATATGATTTGCTCTAAGGTCATTGTTTACCAGATGGGCTGTATAAACTACCACTAACATAGTATATATGCCATATACCCATTTATGTATAGTTCTTCCAGTCACTATCTGTGCATAACACTTTTGGGTTATTCCTTTTCCCTTGTATGTTCGTATATAATTTTTTTTGTAATTGTAATATTAATAAATTTGATATTTTTACATATATCCTCTTGTGAGTGGTGTGCTTTTGGATACTTTGTATCCTTGTTGTTAGTAATTACTTAATTACACACCCCCTTCTATCCATGCACCCTTTGGATTTCCCCATATGGTGAAGGTCTCCTTTGGTATGTGCATAATATGTTGTTGGACATTTGTTTGATTACACTCTTTTTCCACTGGTCCGGGACAAACAATTTCCCAACAGGGCAGCGCTCGGGCTTATCCTCCTGGCACCCCTCCAGAGCCAGTCTCAAATTGGGCGAGATGGCGGAAAGAACTACACCCTCTTTCAAAATAACAGAAGGATCAGATAACTCAGGAGAGTCCGCCAGGAAACTCCTCGAGAGGGCATCCGCCTTAACATTCTTAGTGCCAGGAAGAAATGAAACCACAAAATTAAAACGTGTGAAAAACAAGGCCCACCTGGCCTGTCTAGGATTAAGTCGCTTGGCAGATTCCAGATAAACTAGATTCTTATGGTCAGTAAGGACCACTACCTGATGTTTGGCTCCCTCCAGCCAATGTCTCCACTCTTCAAAAGCCCACTTCATGGCTAATAACTCCCGATTACCAACGTCATAATTACGTTCAGTAGGAGAAAATTTTCGAGAGAAAAAGGCACAAGGGTTACTTTTAGAGGTCTCTGGATCTCTTTGGGACAAAACGGCACCTGCCCCAATTTCAGAGGCATCAACCTCCACCTGAAATGGTAGAGAAACATCAGGCTGCCGTAGAACAGGAGCAGAAGTGAATCTCTGCTTAAGTTCCTGAAATGCATAGACTGCCTCAGAAGGCCAATTCACCACATCAGAACCCTTCTTGGTCAAATCAGTTAATGGTTTAACAATAACAGAGAAATTACCAATAAATTTACGATAAAAATTGGCAAAACCCAAGAATCTTTGAAGAGCCTTTAATGAAGTAGGTTGGACCCAATCACAGATAGCCTGAACTTTGACCGGGTCCATTTCAATAACAGATGGGGACAAAATAAAACCCAGAAATGAGATCCTCTGAATGCCAAAAAGACACTTTGATCCCTTCACATACAGAGCATTCTCTCTCAAAATCTGGAACACAGTCCGAACATGTTTTACATGAGAGTCCCAGTCATTGGAAAAAATCAAGATATCATCCAAATAAACAATTAGAAATTTATCCACAAAATCCCTGAAAATGTCATTCATGAAGGACTGGAAGACAGAAGGAGCATTAGTGAGCCCAAAGGGCATCACAAGGTACTCAAAATGCCTTTCAGGGGTATTAAATGCCGTCTTCCATTCATCCCCGTGCTTAATGCGAATAAGGTTATATGCCCCCTGAGGTCAAGCTTGGTAAACCAAGTAGCGTTTTTCACCCTGCAAAACAGATCAGAGATCAAGGGTAACGGATATTGATATTTCACAGTAATATTGTTCAAGAGACGATAATCAATACACGGCCTTAATGAACCATCCTTTTTGGCCACAAAGAAAAAACCGGCACCTAAGGGTGAAGAGGATGGTCTGATATGACCCTTCTCCAATGACTCCTTGATATAAGACCGCATAGCGTCATGTTCAGGTACAGACAAGTTAAAAAGGCGACCTTTAGGGAATTTACTACCAGGCACTAATTCAATAGCGCAGTCATAGCTCCTATGTGGAGGTAAGGATGCAGATTTACTTTCGCTAAACACATCAGAAAAATCAATCAAAAAGTCAGGAACATCCTGAGCCTGGGAGGAGGCAGAAAAAACAGGAGTGTTGGTATTAACACATTGACAGCCCCAACTGGTAACAGACACAGATTTCCAATCCAAAACAGGATTATGAGACTGTAACCAAGGGAAACCCAGTACGATAATGTCATGCAGATTATACAGAACCAAAAATTTGCAACTCTCCTGATGATCAGGTTCTACCCTCATTATCACCTGAGTAGAGAACTGAGGTTTATTCTCAGCCAAAGGGGTAGAATCGATCCCCAGTAGGGGAATAGACTTCCGTAGGGGTATCAAGGGAAACCCACAACGTTTAGCAAAATCAAAATCCATCAGGTTAATAGCTGCTCCAGAATCAACGAAAGCCTGAACAGAAAATGAGGACAGAGAGCATATCAGGGTAACAGTTAACAAAAACTTAGTCTGAACACTACCCAAGACAACTGAGCGAGCAAAACGTCTTCCCCGCTTAGGGCAGACAGAAATAGCATGAGAGGCATCACCACAGTAGAAACATAACCCATTGCGCTTTCGAAATTCATGACGCTGTGCCCCAGAAACCACTCTATCACACTGCATGGATTCAGAAGCAGGTTCACAAGGCAACATTATTCCACGCATACCTTTCCGCTCACGCAAACGTCTGTCAATTTGAATCGCTAATGACATAGAATCATTGAGACCAGAGGGAACAGGGAATCCCACCATAACATCCTTTACATTATCTGACAGTCCCTTCCGAAAAAGAGCTGCCAAAGCGTCGTCATTCCATTTGGTCAGGACTGCTGTTATGTTTCGGTAACTGAGGAGTGCAGGTAAAAAAGGCAATACACCAGAGCAGTTGGAATCTATGAGATTGCAGTACCCTGACTAACCACCACAACTAGAGGCAGCCGTGGAGCGTTCCTACGTTGGTCCTAGACGCCTCGTCACAGCCTGAGAAACTAACCAAAAACAAAATAGCAGCCACTGAAAAAACTGGAAAAAGCAAATGTACAAACAACAGTGGCTGAACTGAACTGAGAGGCAAAAGCCCCCAGAGGGGACCCTGAAGGCCCCCACAGAAGTGCAGGACAAAATGCAAAAATAAAGCACAAAAACAAAAAGAAGAAAATGTCTTATCTGTTAGCAGGAGATGCAGACACGACACAGCAGGCTACAAGGGAAACAGGAATCATGGAGTGAGACCAGAACAATTGATCACCGGCAACCCTGATGGGAAGGCGACTCCCTTATATAAGACCAGTCAGTAACACCTGATTCCCACTCCTCACAATCTTCCCTGGACAGTCCAGTACCGCTTGTAACCACCAGAGGGAGCCTCTGCTCAGAACTCATTTCAAGTCCATTCACAACAGTACCCCCCCTTGAGGAGGGGTCACCGAACCCTCACTTGAGCAACCAGGTCGGTCAGGATGAGTTCTATGATACGCACGGATGAGTCTCCTAGCATGGATGTCCGAAGCAAACACCCAAGAATTGTCTTCCTGACCATAACCTCTCCACTTAACCAAATACTGGAGTTTCCGTCTAGAAAAACGAGAATTCAATATTTTCTCAACCACATACTCCAGATTGCCCTCAACCAAAACAGGGTCAGGAGGCACAGTAGTAGGAACCACTGGCTCAACAAACCTCTTCAACAAGGACTTGTGGAACACGTTATGGATCTTAAATGTCCCTGGAAGAAGCAAACGAAAAGAAACAGGATTAAGAATCTCCATGATCTTATAAGGTCCAATGAACCTAGGCTTAAATTTAGGAGATGCCACTCTCATAGGAATATTTTTTGAGGACAACCAGACCAAGTCCCCCATTCCAAACCGAGGACCATCAGTCCTATGCCGGTTAGCAAACCGCTGGGCCCTCTCCTGAGAGAGGGACAACCTCTCCACTACCTGGTCCCAAATCTGTTGCATACGCTCCACAACAGAGTCAACACCTGGACAGACAGAAGCCTCCGTCTGTCCTGAAGAAAATCGAGGGTGAAACCCAGAATTACAGAAAAATGGAGACATCAAAGTGGCAGAGCTAGCCCTATTATTAAGAGCAAACTCAGCCAAAGGCAAAAAAGAGACCCAGTCATCCTGATCAGCAGACACAAAGCATCTTAGATAAGTCTCCAAAGTCTGGTTTGTTCTCTCAGTTTGACCATTGGTCTGAGGATGAAACGCCGAGGAGAAAGACAATTGAACACCAAGTTTAGAACAAAAGGTCCTCCAAAATCTTGAAACAAACTGGACTCCTCTGTCAGACACAATGTTCTCAGGAATGCCGTGTAAACGAACCACGTGCTGAAGGAACAAAGGCACCAATTCAGAGGAGGAAGGCAACTTAGGTAATGGCACAAGATGTATCATCTTGGAAAACCTATCACAAATCACCCAGATGACGGTCATTCTCTGAGAAACAGGGAGGTCGGAAATGAAATCCATAGAGATATGGGTCCATGGTCTCTTGGGCACAGGCAATGGCATCAACAAACCACTAGAGCGAGAGCAAGGCTTGGAGCGAGAGCAAGTCCCGCAGGACTGCACAAATTCCCTGACATCGTGAGACGAGGTAGGCCACCAAAAGGACCGACTAACCAAGTCTCTGGTACCAAAAATTCCAGGATGACCGGCCAGCGCGGAACAATGAATTTCAGACATCACACTCTTTTTCCACTGGTCCGGGACAAACAATTTCCCAACAGGGCAGCGCTCGGGCTTATCCTCCTGACACCCCTCCAGAGCCAGTCTCAAATTGGGCGAGATGGCGGAAAGAACTATACCCTCTTTCAAAATAACAGAAGGATCAGATAACTCAGGAGAGTCCGCCAGGAAACTCCTCGAGAGGGCATCCGCCTTAACATTCTTAGTGCCAGGAAGAAATGAAACCACAAAATTAAAACGTGTGAAAAACAAGGCCCACCTGGCCTGTCTAGGATTAAGTCGCTTGGCAGATTCCAGATAAACCAGATTCTTATGGTCCGTAAGGACCACCACCTGATGTTTGGCTCCCTCCAGCCAATGTCTCCACTCTTCAAAAGCCCACTTCATGGCCAATAACTCCCGATTACCCACGTCATAATTACGTTCAGTAGGAGAAAATTTTCGAGAGAAAAAGGCACAAGGGTTACTTTTAGAGGTCTCTGGATCTCTTTGGGACAAAACGGCACCTGCCCCAATTTCAGAGGCATCAACCTCCACCTGAAATGGTAGAGAAACATCAGGCTGCCGTAGAACAGGAGCAGAAGTGAATCTCTGCTTAAGTTCCTGAAATGCAGAGACTGCCTCAGGAGGCCAATTCACCACATCAGAACCCTTTTTGGTCAAATCAGTTAAAGGTTTAACAATAACCGAGAAATTACCAATAAATTTACGATAAAAATTGGCAAAACCCAAAAATCTTAATCAATACACGGCCTTAATGAACCATCCTTTTTGGCCACAAAGAAAAAACCGGCACCTAAGGGTGAAGAGGATGGTCTGATATGACCCTTCTCCAATGATTCCTTGATATAAGACCGCATAGCGTCATGTTCAGGTACAGACAAGTTAAAAGGCGACCTTTAGGGAATTTACTACCCGGCACTAATTCAATAGCGCAGTCATAGCTCCTATGGGGAGGCAAGGATGCAGATTTACTTTCGCTAAACACATCAGAAAAATCAATCAAAAAGTCAGGAACATCCTGAGCCTGGGGGGAGGCAGAAAAAACAGGAGTGTTGGTATTAACACATTGGCAGCCCCAACTGGTTACAGACACAGATTTCCAATCCAAAACAGGATTATGAGACTGTAACCAAGGAAAACCCAGCACGATAATGTCATGCAGATTATACAGAACCAAAAATTTGCAGCACTCCTGGTGATCAGGTTCAACCCTCATTATCACCTGAGTAGAAAACTGGGGTTTATTCTCAGCCAAAGGGGTAGAATGGATCCCCAGTAGGGGAATAGACTTCTGTAGGGGTATCAAGGGAAATCCACAACGTTTAGCAAAATCATAATCCATCAGGTTAATAGCTGCTCCAGAATCAACGAAAGTCTGAGCAGAAAATGAGGACAGAGAGCATATCAGAGTGACAGTTAATAAAAACTTAGTCTGAACACTACCCAAGACAACTGAGCGTGCAAAACGTCTTCCCCGCTTAGGGCAGACTGAAATAGCATGAGAGGCATCACCACAGTAGAAACATAACCCATTGCGCTTTCGAAACTCATGACGCTGTGCCCCAGACACCACTCTATCACACTGCATGGGTTCAGAAGCTGGTTCACAAGGCAACACCATTCCACGCATACTTCTCCGCTCACGAAAACGTCTGTCAATTTGAATCGCTAATGACATAGAATCATTGAGACCAGAGGGGACAGGGAATCCCACCATAACATCCTTTACATTATCAGACAGACCCTTCCGGAAAAGGGCTGCCAAAGCGTCGTCATTCCATTTGGTCAGGACTGCCCACCTACGGAATCTCTGACAGTATAACTCAGCGTCATCAAGCCCCTGATTTAATGCCAACAAGGCTTTTTCAGCTTGATCAGTGACATTAGGCTCATCGTACAATAACCCCAAGGCCTGAAAAAACGCATCAACATCACTCAAAACAGGATCCCCAGGTATCAGGGAAAAAGCCCAATCCTGAGGATTGCCGCGCAGGAGAGAGATGATAATTTGAACCTGCTGCGCTGCGTTCCCTGAGGACTTAGGTTTTAAGGCAAAAAACAATTTACAATTATTTTTGAAATTCTGAAACTTAGCTCGATCCCCTAAAAACAAATCTGGCATGGGAATCCTAGGTTCCACAACAGGCAACCCAGCAAGATAGATAGCAATACTCCGAACCTCAGTGGCAAGCTGATCCACACGGCCAGACAACTGTGCAAACTCCATTGAGAGAAAAGATCCTCCCCAGCACCCAGAGATACAGAGGGGAAAAAAAAATGCAACAAACAGAAAAATATCTCTGACAACTCTGACAACCTTTTTTCTTTCACAATATTTTTTCCCTTCTGTGAGTACCATACAATTTTCAATTTTTAGGCCGGTGATACTGTTATGTTTCGGTAGCTGAGGAGTGGAGGTAAAAAAGGCAATACACAAGAGCAGTTGGAATCTATGAGATTGCAGTACCCTGACTAACCACCACAACTAGAGGCAGCCGTGGAGCGTTCCTACGTTGGTCCTAGACGCCTCGTCACAGCCTGAGAAACTAACTACACCTAAAGATAGAAATAGGAAAGCTATCTGCCCCGGAGCAGAACCCCAAAGATAATAGAAAGCCCCCAAACATGTAATGGCGGTTAGACAAGATGAAATACTGACACAGAAAGAAAATAGTATGAGCAAACGCTGGGGCCCAAACTAACTAAATAGAAAAGGATAGGAAGGGTACTTACTGCAATCCCAGAAAACCCTGAAAGGCACCAACTCTACTAATTTCAAAAACACCTGAGATCACACGACCTCTTCCACCTAAATTAGTTCTCTGGTGTAACAAAATCAAAACAGCAGCCACTGAAGAAACTGGAAAAAGCAAAAGTACAAACATCAGTGGCTGAACCAAACTGAGAGGGCAAAAGCCCCCGGAGGGGACCCTGAAGGCCCCCACAGAAGTGCAGGACAAAATGCAAAAATAAAGCACAAAAACAAAAAGAAGAAAATGTCTTATCTGTTAGCAGGAGATGCAGACACGACACAGCAGGCTACAAGGGAAATAGGAATCATGGAGTGAGACCAGAACAATTGATCACCGGCAACCCTGATGGGAAGGCGACTCCCTTATATAAGACCAGTCAGTAACACCTGATTCCCACTCCTCACAATCTTCCCTGGACAGTCCTGTACCGCTTGTAACCACCAGAGGGAGCCTCTGCTCAGAACTCATTTCAAGTCCATTCACAACAGACTGCCCACCTACGGAATCTCTGACAGTATAACTCAGCGTCCTCAAGCCCCTGACTTAATGCCAACAAAGTTTTTTCAGCTTGATCAGTGACATTAGGCTCATCGTACAATAACCCCAAAGCCTGAAAAAATGCATCAACATCACCCAAAACAGGATCCCCAGGTGTCAGGGAAAAAGCCCAATCCTGAGGGTCGCCGCGCAGGAGAGAGATGACAATTTGAACCTGCTGCGCTGCGTTCCCTGAGGACTTAGATTTTAAGGCAAAAAACAATTTACAGTTATTTTTGAAATTCAGAAACTTAGCTCGATCCCCTAAAAACAAATCTGGCATGGGAATCCTAGGTTCCACAACAGGCAACCTAGCAAGATAGGTAGCAATACTCCGAACTTCAGTGGCAAGCTGATCCACACGGCCAGACAACTGTGCAAACTCCATTGAGAGAAAAAAAAAATCCTCCTCAGCACCCAGAGATACAGAGGGAAAAAAAAATGCAACAAACAGAAAAAAAAATTCTCTGACAACTCTGACAACTTTTTTCTTTCACAATATTTTTCCCTTCTGTGAGTACCATATAATTTTCAGTTTAGGCCGGTGATACTGTTATGATTTGGTAGCTGAGGAGAGCAGTCAAAAAAGGAAATACACCAGAGCAGTTGGAAACTATGAGATTCCAGTACCCTGACTAACCACCACAACTAGAGGCAGCTGTGGAGCGTTCCTACGTTGGTCCTAGACGCCTCGTCACAGCCTGAGAAACTAACTACACCTAAAGATAGAAAGAGGAAAGCTATCTGCCCCGGAGCAGATCCCCAAAGAACATAGAAAGCCCCCAAACATGTAATGGCGGTTAGACAAGAAGAAATACTGACACAGACAGAAAATAGTATGAGCAAACGTTGGGGCCCAAACTTACTAAATAGAAAAGGATAGGAAGGGCACTTACTGCAATCCCAAAAAACCCTGAAAAGCACCAACTCTACTAATTTCAAAAACACCTGAGATCACACGACCTCTACCACCTAAATTAGTTCTCTGGTGTAACCAAAAACAAAACAGCAGCCACTGAAAAAACTGGAAAAAGCAAATGTACAAACAACAGTGGCTGAACTGAACTGAGAGGCAAAAGCCCCCAGAGGGGACCCTGAAGGCCCCCACAGAAGTGCAGGACAAAATGCAAAAATCAAGCACAAAAACAAAAAGAAGAAAATGTCTTATCTGTTAGCAGGAGATTCAGACACGACACAGCAGGCTACCAAGGAAACAGGAATCAAGGATTGAGACCAGAACAATTGATCACCGGCAACCCTGATGGGAAGGTGACTCCCTTATATAAGACCAGTCAGTAACACCTGATTCCCAATCCTCACAATCTTCACTGGACAGTCCAATACCGTTTGTAACCACCAGAGGGAGCCTCTGCTCAGAACTCATTTCCAGCCTATTCACAACAACTTGTAGCCTGGTTTTCTCTTTTACACGGCGATGTATCACTTGGCATACTGGGTGTAGCAGTTATAATAGTCACAGTTTTCTATGCTACAGATCTAGCAGAGCTTAATTGTTGAGCTGTGTATAATCCACCCACTCCACAGCTTTTTGTGTGCAAGGTATAGTGAGAGAGAGCTGAAATCAGTGCTGGAGGTGTGGCTGGACTACCCAGCACATGCCTAGTTGTCCTGTAATAATAATTTCATGCTCATAAATTGATGATTGTATTGAAACATCAAAACAGAGCACAGTAAGAGGCCAATCTCTGAAATCAGAGTCTCTACTTCTACATTATGGTGCCGTCAGATTACATAAAAACCTGGTGACAGATTCCCTTTAAATGTAGCATGAAGGTTTTTTCTATTTTTTTTATCTTGTCGTGTGTGCCAAGCTTAGATGTGTAACATAGAATAGGATTCAGAACAAGACCTCCTGTAAGAGACAATTCTAGAGTAGTAATGGATAGCAGCTCGTCTCCAGACAGCACACTCGTGTTATTACAAACCGATTCTCATGTATCGTATCATCAACCGACAGCAATTACCACATATGAAGATATCAAAACTTGCATGTTAGGCTGCACATTGAAGAGGAGATTATGACTGTGTTCTCATTAGGCTAATGAAAACACCCCAGCACGTTATTATATCTGTAGTCCAACAGCAATTTTGTGCATTACAAGAGCAAAAATGAAGGAAATGTTAAAGGACTAATACTCCTAATAATCATGATTTAGCTTCTGTAAAGTGAATATACACTTAAAATTTAACATGAAAAAAAGTTTTCTGCTGCCAATTACATTTTTTCAATGTTAGAAAGAATAAAACGTATTTACAAGATACAGCAACGTAGAAAATCAAAGTGTAACAAAGCCTTATGTAACAATGCATGTTGCAGTGACTAAAAGAATCACTGTATAACTATGTATAGAGAAAAGACATATATAAGAGAAATTATTCAAATATTGTAAAATGTTAATGTAGATTTAAATACCACTTTTTTTGTTTTTTTATAACCTCTTCACGACATTTGACGCACCTATATGTCATGTCCCATGATTTGGGAATCATACAGACAGTACTGCATTATCATTGTGTTCCTATATATTGCTGTTTCGTTGCTATGCAATAAGATTTGCCCTCTTTAGAAGTTTGTCCTTTCTCTCTCCCTGTCTCTCCCTGATGTAGCTATCCAAGCGTAATATTAAAAGTGTAACGTTAAAGTGGGCTGTGTGCTATTAAACTCACCTCATGGAGTTGTGCAAGCAGGCACAACTCTGAAAGGAACGTGTCTCCAATTTGGATGCCTGATGGTGGTTTGCTGCCAGCGTGGTTGCCGTGGACAATTCCTGGGAATGGTTCGAACGTGAGAGGTAAAGCCAAGAAACAGAAGACCAAGCTATGAAGGCTAGACAGCCGAAACGAGTTGTGTTTATGTTTTATTACGTTTTTTAAATTTGTCATATGTAATCTAGCAACCCTTTGGTAGGTTTTTAAAACAAAATATTTCCATTCATCCATAACTCTGGATCCTCGATGCATCTGAGTAGAAGCGCCTTATAGCTTGGTCTTCTGTTTCTTTGCTCTGATGTACAGTACAGACCAAAAGTTTGGACACACCTTCTCATTCAAAGATTTTTCTGTATTTTCATGACTATGAAAATTGTAGAATCACACTGAAGGCATCAAAACTATGAATTAACACATGTGGAATTATACATTACACTTTACAAAAAGTGTGAAACAACTGAAAATATGTCTTATATTCTAGGTTCTTCAAAGAAGCCACCTTTTGCCTTGATTACTGCTTTGCACATAGAACAGGTGAACGGATGGACTCTACATGCCTGGTTCCCACCGTGAAGCATGGAGGAGGTGGTGTGATGGTGTGGGGGTGCTTTGCTGGTGACACTGTAGGGGATTTATTCAAAACTGAAGCGGTGAGTGGTCCAGCTCAACCCAAACCATCTCGATTGGGTTCAGATCTGGTGACTGTGGAGGCCAGGTCATCTGGCGTAGCACCCCAACTCTCTTCTTCTTGGTCAAATAGCCCTTACACAGCCTGGAGGTGTGTTTGGGGTCATTGTCCTGTTGAAAAATAAATGATGGTTCAACTAAACGCAAACCGGATGGAATAGCATGCCGCTGCAAGATGCTGTGGTAGCCATGCTGGTTCAGTATGCCTTCAATTTTGAATAAATCCCCAACAGTGTCACCAGTAAAGCACCCCCACACCATCACACCACCTCCTCCATGCTTCACGGTGGGAACCAGGCATGTAGAGTCCATCCGTTCACCTTTTCTGTGTGCAAAGCAGTAATCAAAGCAAAAGGTGGCTACTTTGAAGAACCTAGAATATAAGACATATTTTCAGTTGTTTCACACTTTTTTGTAAAGTGTAATGTGTTATTCCACATGTGTTAATTCATAGTTTTGATGCCTTCAGTGTGATTCTACAATTTTCATAGTCATGAAAATACAGAAAAATCATTGAATGAGAAGGTGTGTCCAAACTTTTGGTCTGTACTGTAGCTCTGATGTCAGTAACCTCTCCCTTCTTCCTCATTCTTCTTCCTCATTCACTGTCTGCCAGCCATCTTAGAAGCTCATGTGTTTGTAGCTCTGATTTAGAAAAGTCTTTTTTAACTACTGTATGTGTGCATAACTACAAGAATTCAGCTGGAAAATAAAATTTCTTCTGAAATCTTCATACGTGCCTCCAGCAGTTGAGTTCAAGCTGACAATATCACTTCTTGAATAATGGTACATAGAGACAGCCATAGAAACAATGTCTCAGGCACCCTACACTCTCAGTTATGGAGTCAGAATAGTAAAAAAGACTTCTGCCAGATACATCTGTATGTAATGCCAGACTATAGTTTCTATAAAGCTACAGAACAGTCATCAGAGCATCTGCTTACAGCATACAATAAATCATTGTGTGTGTAAGTATAATAGCACAGCCCATTCTCCAGCTTCACCCAGCAGCTCAAATCACAACTCCATTCTGCCTGTGAATG
>JARQOD010000008.1:44140666-44180869 GCA_033576555.1 Oophaga sylvatica
TCCAGTTGAACTGGCGTCACTCCTTTTTTCAACGCCGTCGCCTCCCTTCTGTCTGCCCCCTCTAAAACATTTTGATGCTCCATGTGCGCCTCCACAAGCTGAACACTCGTGTTTAAACTTGCATTTCGCCCCAAACTTGCATAACCCCTCATTGAACTCAAAGCACAGTCCTTTTTGCATGACCACTGAGTGTCCCGACTGTCCCTGACCTCCAGTGCCCCTGGAAAAGGCTGACTACCTTGGCCCATACTGGACGGAACCATAACCCTCATCCAAAGAGCTATATCTTTATGATCCCACCGAATGCTTGGTCGAACTGCCTTACGCTGACGGAATTGTTCGTCATACCTTAATCAGCCCTGACCCCCGTAAACCCGATATGCCTCACCTATTGCATCCATGTAACAAAAAAGTCCCGAACAATTCTCCGGGGCTTTCTCATCAATTACGCTAGCTAAAATGGCAAATGCTTGCAGCCAATTAGAGAAGGTTCTGGGAATTAACCGGTACCTCCTCTTTTCCTCGTCTTCCCTCTTATTATCCTCCCTCCGCAACCTATCTAAATTAAAACGTTCTAAGGGAAGTAATGAAAATATCTCTATATACTCCCCTTTCCAGATCCTTTCCCTAACCTCTTGCTTCAGGTGTGCTCCCAATGGCCCTTCGAAACAAACATAGACCTCTCCTTTTGCTGAATTGTCCAGCCGCACAGTATCCTCCTTCTCCTTATCACTACCCCCCGCTACAGGCGACAATGCCAACTCCGCTGATGGACCAGTAGCACCCGACGACGCCGTAGCTCCCTCTGCAGACGCCAATATCCCGTCCTGTGGAAACACCCTGCTAGGTCCCCCAACCACTCCTGATAAAACTCCAACCCCTAAAGCATCCCTAACACTTCCCATCCAGGCGGCGGACGGCGATAGCCCACCTTGCACGTCTCCGCTCCCCCATAACATAGCTAAATCCCTGAGCCCATGCAAAATTAACCCTAAACCCCCGCTAACTCCCCCAGAAAGCTAACGGAGGGTTATGATAAATTAAATGATCGCTCTCACCTAGCTGCCCAGGCGCTGTGAACCCGGCAGCCGAAGATCCTGTATCCTGCAGAAGGTGACCCTGATTTGCACTCCTTCTGAGCTGATCTTCAGACGAAGCAATAGCTCCCAGGACTCCCTGTCCCACAGACAGC
The DNA here is from genome assembly GCA_033576555.1 of Oophaga sylvatica. Classification (NCBI taxonomy): domain Eukaryota; kingdom Metazoa; phylum Chordata; class Amphibia; order Anura; family Dendrobatidae; genus Oophaga; species Oophaga sylvatica. Next base: position 44,141,859 of record JARQOD010000008.1, read on the forward strand.
TGACTGATAGCAGGAGGAGTGCCAGCCATCTGTGCAGCTTCTTTTCAGTTGAAGGGATCCACGTGTAATGGCTGCCGTTATAATATGGCTGATCCCTTTGAATATTAACCCTACGCTCCTCCCCTGACCCCTCCTACCTGCAAGCACTAACCTCCCCTTACTACCACCCATGTCTCTATGTTAACCCCTAATGCTGCCTGGGACCTATGGGATCCCTATACTCCCACGTTACCCAGTCATGGCGGCCTCCCTCGATGGCCAGGGGCCCCGTACGGCCTCTCGACATATGGTAAGGTTTTAATACTAAAGGCTCAGGCCTTCCCGAATAAGGGTCACCGTGACACGGTGGGATGGCGTTTACATTTATTTGATCAAAATTATGTTAACTCAGTACTCTGTATTATTTTCATGCACTATTGCTATTTATTTATTCATTGACACAGGTTATTAATCAGTTTGGTACACGTTATGCCTCCATGCAAAACATCAAGGCTCATTCACATGTTGGTTTTTAACATACAAGTGCTATCTGTTTTTTTTTTCATGGAAAGCAATCGTACCTATGATAGTCTATGGGGCTGTGAAAAATTTGGCAGCACCTGCATGCTATCCGTGTGCTATCCGTTTTTCACTGACTGATCGATAGGAGAAGATGGGGAAACGGTTTTTCCTCATCAGTGGAAAAAACTGGTGAAACTCGGTCTGTTTTTCTTGTATGTAAAAAAACAAAAAGACTTCTGAATTTGGCCTAATAAATCTGTCTAAAAAAAACCTTGCACCATTTTTCTGAGCCAACGTATACCAGAACATGGGTGCAGCAACCTTAGTAAATGTGGGCCCTAGAGTCAACTTCAAATGAGACTTGGGCTGCATTGTGCTAGGTTCACAACTAATGGATTCTCTATTGTAAATCTCATCATAAAAGAAAAAAGTCTTGTGCGGCATGCAGCACTTTATTTTTTTCTAAGTAAAATGATGGAAAATGATGGTAAAAATCCAGCAGACTTGTATTTGGTGGGTGTTATGTGACAGATCCGGCATTGCAGTCATGAACCCAGTCTTACCCACATTCAATCAGGATCGATATTTGCAAAGTAGCGTATTATTATATGTGCACGTACAACTGGAGATAAAATAATAACCTACAATGTAAATTTCAAGATAGCATTACTAATCATCAACCATATCAGTGAAGAAATCGCTTATTAATTCAGTCAAGCTAAGTATAAAGTACATACAAAATAAAGTTAAAACCCAAATCAGGTGACCCACAGAGCCCCCCAAACAATCTGGTGCATCATAATCTGAAAAATAAGACATATAGCTCAAAACATAACATATCCCAGAGGACTAGAATTACGAGAAATATTGAGTCTCACAAAAATAGCTGCAGTGCTGAAATCTGTGTAGTCATTTTTTTGCCAACATTAATGAGGAAGGACCCTGTGAAGACTTGAAACTCGTAGGGGAAATGCGCCTTGAAGACAAATGAGAAGCAACAGAGAGAGACCTTTCGCTCCCCAACCAGCCAATTCCTGCTGATTCTAATTTTAGACATATAATAATGCAAAAGTAAAGGGAAAAACTGCTGGCTGTCCAATCAAGTTTGCTGGGAGCCTCATTAACAGCTTCTAAAAGTTCATTACAAACAGCCACATCCCATTAATGCTGCTCTGTGCAAAAAAAAACTGCTGAATAAATAGAGCAAAGCAGATTACTTAGATTCCGAGCTCTCCAGAGATGACATTCTATTAGGTAAAAAACAATGTCCACAGCTGCGTTTTGAAGGACAGGAGGATTATTTCTTGAGGTTGCTTCTTAAGGCATTTCCAAAGGTGTTACTGTCAAATTACAAACACAGTATATTTTATTGTATTTTTACCATTGTGATGGAACACTTACTCCGCATTCAGACAAACTGAATTTATAGCACCATCAATTAGAGTTGGTGCCAGTCGATTTGCACGACCTATTCCATCGGCCACAATAGTGATTTGTGGATGTGGCACAGGGTAGGGAGTGCAGCTTCTTACCTGCTGCCGTCCGTATCTCCTCTTTTGATTAGTCAGCATGGCGTGATGTCATCGTTGCAGGAGGATGCACCTGTGGTGCTGCGCCAAGCCACAGAATTCAGTAGGTAGTAGGCAGTAGTACTTCCTCTCCCGTGAAACGGACAAATTCCACTGCTGTGCCCCCTGGAATGGGTCTTGCGAATATATTCACATCAGCTTAAGCAGCCATAAAAAAAAAGAGATAAGTGTCACTGCGCCTAACGGTGTCAGTGATGTGTAACCAGGATATAATCATCTAGCACACTACGTGTTGAGAGGGTTAAATTAAAGTTGCAGACATGGACTGGTTTTATGTGGGCATCCATAGAGTGGGTGGGAGGATGCCCACTATATCTCTACCTGCAGAGCCGACACGGGTAGGTGTACTGACAGGACCTGAAATAATGTCACCGTCATGTGATCATCACATGGTCTGGCTTAAATAGCTTGTCTTGCGAGTCAGTGTGTATTGTGGCTTTGGAGAGAGCAGTTCTCCAAAAGTCGGCTTTAGGCGGAGTTGCATACACCTGGTCGTCTGAGCAGGTGAACACTTCAGACAAGTGGACTGTGTCATATGTTATCTTTTTGTTTTACCGTTATGCCAGAAAGGCTCTGTTTATTTTGCTGAACCCTGCTATGGTCTATGCTAACCATAATAAATCAGCAAGTGATTGACTACAAGAAACGTTCCTGTGTCTACCTTGGGAAGCAGCTGATTGTGTCAACTGCTCACACGTGGTGGAGAATGCGGGCAGCTTTCCAGGAAGGAAAGCCATAGAGGCTCTGGACAACTGCATGTCCTGGGTAAAATCTGCCATCCAGCACGAGACGTCCGGCAGCATAGAGGAGCTTGTGACGCATCTCGTCCAGGTACAACAGCAATACCAGCTCACCAGCCAACAGCAGCAATTGGCGCAATAGGAGACAAATAGGCTATTAGCACAGCAGCTTCAACAGGAGCAGCAGCAACAGCAGCAAGAGGCTCTAACATGACAAATGGAACTCCTCGCAGAGGCGGTTCATGGGAGGCTATTAGTCTCCTCCCCATCTCTGGGTGATGATTCATACATTCAGAAAACGGTAAGATGAGCCATGCAGAAAATGACCCTGGGGATGATGTGGAAGCCTTTCTGACTGTTTCTGAGAGGGTGGCTGAAGGGGAGAAACTTCCGCCAGAGCAGTGGGTGGAGGTGTTGGCACCATATCTGTCATGGGAACCTCAAAAGGTGTATTATGACTTAGCCCTCCATGATGCCAAAAAATACACCAAATTAAAAATGGAAATTCTGGCACGCCTAGGGGTAACGATGTCCATGAGACATTTATACATCAAAACTGCCTGTTTAAATGGTGACATTGAAGAGGACTTGCACATGACTCAACATCAGAGTTATATCAAAGAGGGTGAAGATAATCCTGTTTGCAAACTACAAAAATCTCTTTTTGATCTTAAGCAATCATTTTTTGATCTTAAGCAATTGTCAAGAGCGTGAACACCAAAATGAACAAAGTCTTATTGAAATAAGGATTTAAAATAAGTCAAACAGATCCATGTTTATACAAAAAATTTACAGATTCATTTTGGATGTATATTATCTTATACGGGGACAATATGATTATCACACCCATGGGCATGGACAGGAGTGAATATTCATTCTCTTTAGCTGCTGGCACAGGCTGCCTCCTGTCACCCGCTGCTGCCCTTTAGTTGAATACAGTAATGGAGGAGAGGGCATCAGATGACACTCCCTCCTCCATCATTTCCCTCTGCCTCTGACACAGCCGATGTGCGATGACGTCACTTCCTCACGCACCATGCTGTGTTTGCCGGGCAGATGACAGTGCAGCTGCTGAGACCGGAGAAAAGCCGGGATCAGCGGGGGAGCGAGGAGGAGAGGTGAGTATTGTGTTTTTTTTAAATATATATTAGTGAGTGAGTACTGATGGCAATAATACTGTAGGACTGTGGGACTGGACTATATTCTATGGAGGGGGCTGTATTTTACTATATGAGGGACTACATTATATTCTTTGGGTGCTGCATTATACCCTATGAGGGGGCTGTATTATACTCTGAGGGGGCTACATTATATTCTATGGGGGGCTACATTATACCCTATGAGGGGGCTACATTATATTCTATGGGGGGCTGCATTATACACTATAAGGGGCTACATTATATTCTATGGGGTTGCATTATACTATATGAGGGGGCTGCATGATATTCTATGAGGGGGCTACATTATATTCTATGAGGGGCTGCATTATACTCTGAGGGGGCTACATTATATTCTATTGGGGCTGCATGATATTATATGGGGAGAGCTGCATTATACCCTATGAGGGGGCTACATTATATCCTATATTGTGGGCTACACTATATTCTATGGGGGTGCATTATACCCTATGAGGGGCCTACATTATATTCTATGGGGGCTGCATTATACTACATGAGGGGGCTGCATGATACTATATGAGAGGGCTGCATTATAACCTATGTGGGGGCTACATTATATTCTATGGGGGTGCATTATACTCTATGAGGGGCCTACATTATATTCTATGGGGGCTGCATTATACTACATGAGGGGGCTGCGTGATACTATATCAGGGGGATGCATTATACTCTATGCGGGGGCTCCTGTTGTGAATAGGCTGAAAATGAGTTCTGAGCAGAAGCTCCCTCTGGTGGTTACAAATGGTACTGGACGGTCCAGTGAAGATTGTGAGGATTGGGAATCAGGTGTTACTGACTGGTCTTATATAAGGGAGTCGCCTTCCCATCAGGGTTGCCGGTGATCAATTGTTCTGGTCTCAATCCTTGATTCCTGTTTCCTTGGTAGCCTGCTGTGTCGTGTCTGAATCTCCTGCTAACAGATAAGACATTTTCTTCTTTTTGTTTTTGTGCTTGATTTTTGCATTTTGTCCTGCACTTCTGTGGGGGCCTTCAGGGTCCCTCTGGGGGCTTTTGCCCTCTCAGTTCAGTTCAGCCACTGATGTTTGTACATTTGCTTTTTCCAGTTTTTTCAGTGGCTGCTGTTTTGTTTTTGGTTACACCAGAGAACTAATTTAGGTGGTAGAGGTCGTGTGATCTCAGGTGTTTTTGAAATTAGTAGAGTTGGTGCTTTTCAGGGTTTTTTGGGATTGCAGTAAGTGCCCTTCCTATCCTTTTCTATTTAGTAAGTTTGGGCCCCAACGTTTGCTCATACTATTTTCTATCTGCGTCAGTATTTCTTCTTGTCTAACCGCCATTACATGTTTGGGGGCTTTCTATGTTCTTTGGGGATCTGCTCCGGGGCAGATAGCTTTCCTCTTTCTATCTTTAGGTGTAGTTAGTTTCTCAGGCTGTGACGAGGCGTCTAGGACCAACGTAGGAACGCTCCACGGCTGCCTCTAGTTGTGGTGGTTAGTCAGGGTACTGCAATCTCATAGTTTCCAACTGCTCTGGTGTATTTCCTTTTTGCCTGCTCTCCTCAGCTACCAAATCATAACAGTATCACCGGCCTAAACTGAAAATTATATGGTACTCACAGAAGGGAAAAATATTGTGGAAAGAAAAAAAAGTTGTCACAGATTTTTTTTTTCTGTTTGTTGCATTTTTTTTTTCTCCCTCTGTATCTCTGGGTGCTGAGGAGGATTTTTTTCTCTCTCAATGGAGTTTGCACAGTTGTCTGGCTGTGTGGATCAGCTTGCCACTGAAGTTCGGAGTATTGCTACCTATCTTGCTAGGTTGCCTGTTGTGGAACCTAGGATTCCCATGCCAGATTTGTTTTTAGGGGATCGAGCTAAGTTTCTGAATTTCAAAAATAACTGTAAATTGTTTTTTGCCTTAAAATCTAAGTCCTCAGGGAACGCAGCGCAGCAGGTTCAAATTTACATCTCTCTCCTGCGCGGCGACCCTCAGGATTGGGCTTTTTCCCTGACACCTGGGGATCCTGTTTTGAGTGATGTTGATGCGTTTTTTCAGGCTTTAGGGTTATTGTACGATGAGCCTAATGTCACTGATCAAGCTGAAAAAACTTTGTTGGCATTAAGTCAGGGGCTTGAGGACGCTGAGTTATACTGTCAGAGATTCCGTAGGTGGGCAGTCCTGACCAAATGGAATGACGACGCTTTGGCAGCTCTTTTTCGGAAGGGACTGTCAGATAATGTAATGGATGTTATGGTGGGATTCCCTGTTCCCTCTGGTCTCAATGATTCTATGTCATTAGCGATTCAAATTGACAGACGTTTGCGGGAGCGGAAAGGTATGCGTGGAATAATGTTGCCTTGTGAACCTGCTTCTGAATCCATGCAGTGTGATAGAGTGGTTTCTGGGGCACAGCGTCATGAATTTCGAAAGCGCAATGGGTTATGTTTCTACTGTGGTGATGCCTCTCATGCTATTTCAGTCCGCCCTAAGCGGGGAAGACGTTTTGCACGCTCAGTTGTCTTGGGTAGTGTTCAGACTAAGTTTTTATTAACTGTTACCCTGATATGCTCTCTGTCCTCATTTTCTGCTCAGGATTTTGTTGATTCTGGAGCAGCTATTAACCTGATGGATTTTGATTTTGCTAAACGTTGTGGGTTTCCCTTGATACCCCTACGGAAGTCTATTCCCCTACTGGGGATCGATTCTACCCCTTTGGCTGAGAATAAACCTCAGTTCTCTACTCAGGTGATAATGAGGGTAGAACCTGATCATCAGGAGAGTTGCAAATTTTTGGTTCTGTATAATCTGCATGACATTATCGTACTGGGTTTCCCTTGGTTACAGTCTCATAATCCTGTTTTGGATTGGAAATCTGTGTCTGTTACCAGTTGGGGCTGCCAATGTGTTAATACCAACACTCCTGTTTTTTCTGTCTCCCCCCAGGCTCAGGATGTTCCTGACTTTTTGATTGATTTTTCTGATGTGTTTAGCAAAAGTAAATCTGCATCCTTGCCTCCCCATAGGAGCTATGACTGCGCTATTGAATTAGTGCCTGGTAGTAAATTCCCTAAAGGTCGCCTTTTTAACTTGTCTGTACCTGAACATGACGCTATGCGGTCTTATATCAAGGAGTCATTGGAGAAGGGTCATATCAGACCATCCTCTTCACCCTTAGGTGCCGGTTTTTTCTTTGTGGCCAAAAAGGATGGTTCATTAAGGCTGTGTATTGATTATCGTCTCTTGAACAATATTACTGTGAAATATCAATATCCTTTACCCTTGATCTCTGATCTGTTTTCCAGGGTGAAAAACGCTACTTGGTTTACCAAGCTTGACCTCAGGGGGGCATATAACCTTATTCGCATTAAGCACGGGGATGAATGGAAGACGGCATTTAATACCCCTGAAGGGCATTTTGAGTACCTTGTGATGCCCTTTGGGCTCACTAATGCTCCTTCCGTCTTCCAGTCCTTCATGAATGACATTTTCAGGGATTTTGTGGATAAATTTCTGATTGTTTATTTGGATGATATCTTGATTTTTTCCAATGACTGGGACTCTCATGTAAAACATGTTCGGACTGTGTTCCAGATTTTGAGAGAGAATGCTCTGTATGTGAAGGGATCAAAGTGTCTTTTTGGCGTTCAGAGGATCTCATTTCTGGTATTCATTTTGTCCCCATCTGTTATTGAAATGGACCCGGTCAAAGTTCAGGCCATCTGTGATTGGGTCCAACCTACTTCTTTAAAGGCTCTTCAAAGATTCTTGGGTTTTGCCGATTTTATATCGTAAATTTATTGGTAATTTCTCTGTTATTGTTAAACCATTAACTGATTTGACCAAGAAGGGTTCTGATGTGGTGAATTGGCCTCCTGAGGCAGTCTCTGCATTTCAGGAACTTAAGCAGAGATTCACTTCTGCTCCTGTTCTACGGCAGCCTGATGTTTCTCTACCATTTCAGGTGGAGGTTGATGCCTCTGAAATTGGGGCAGGTGCCGTTTTGTCCCAAAGAGATCCAGAGACCTCTAAAAGTAACCCTTGTGCCTTTTTCTCTCGAAAATTTTCTCCCACTGAACTAATTATGACGTGGGTAATCGGGAGTTATTAGCCATGAAGTGGGCTTTTGAAGAGTGGAGACATTGGCTGGAGGGAGCCAAACATCAGGTGGTGGTCCTTACGGACCATACGAACCTAGTTTATCTGGAATCTGCCAAGCGACTTAATCCTAGACAGGCCAGGTGGGCCTTGTTTTTCACACGTTTTAATTTTGTGGTTTCATTTCTTCCTGGCACTAAAAATGTTAAGGCGGATGCCCTCTCGAGAAGTTTCCTGGCGGACTCTCCTGAGTTATCTGATCCTTCTGTTATTTTGAAAGAGGGTGTAGTTCTTTCCGCCATCTCGCCCAATTTGAGACTGGCTCTGGAGGGGTGTCAGGAGGATAAGCCCGAGCGCTGCCTTGTTGGGAAATTGTTTGTCCCGGACCAGTGGAAAAAGAGTGTAATGTCTGAGATTCATTGTTCCGCGTTGGCCGGTCATCCCGGAATTTTTGGTACCAGAGACTTGGTTAGTCGGTCCTTTTGGTGGTCTACCTTGTCTCGTGATGTCAGGGAGTTTGTGCAGTCCTGCGGGACTTGCTCTCGCTCCAAGCCTTGCTCTCGTTCTAGTGGTTTGTTGATGCCATTACCTGTGCCCAAGAGACCATGGACCCATATCTCTATGGATTTCATTTCCGACCTCTCTGTTTCTCAGAGAATGACCGTCATCTGGGTGATTTGCGTAAGGTTTTCCAAGATGATACATCTTGTGCCATTGCCTAAGTTGCCTTCCTCCTCTGAATTGGTGCCTTTGTTCCTTCAGCACGTGGTTCGTTTACACGGCATTCCTGAGAACATTGTGTCTGACAGAGGAGTCCAGTTTGTTTCCAGATTTTGGAGGACCTTTTGTTCTAAAATTGGTGTTCAATTGTCTTTCTCCTCGGCGTTTCATCCTCAGACCAATGGTCAAACTGAGAGAACAAACCAGACATTGGAGACTTATCTAAGATGCTTTGTGTCTGCTGATCAGGATAAATGGGTCTCTTTTTTGCCTTTGGCTGAGTTTGCTCTTAATAATAGGGCTAGCTCTGCCACTTTGATGTCTCCATTTTTCTGTAATTCTGGGTTTCACCCTCGATTTTCTTCAGGACAGACGGAGGCTTCTGTCTGTCCAGGTGTTGACTCTGTTGTGGAGCGTATGCAACAGATTTGGGACCAGGTAGTGGAGAGGTTGTCCCTCTCTCAGGAGAGGGCCCAGCGGTTTGCTAACCGGCATAGGACTGATGGTCCTCGGTTTAAAGTGGGGGACTTGGTCTGGTTGTCCTCAAGAAATATTCCTATGAGAGTGGCATCTCCTAAATTTAAGCCTAGGTTCATTGGACCTTATAAGATCATGGAGATTCTTAATCCTGTTTCTTTTCGTTTGCTTCTTCCAGGGACATTTAAGATCCATAACGTGTTCCACAAGTCCTTGTTGAAGAGGATTTGTTGAGCCAGTGGTTCCTACTACTGTGCCTCCTGACCCTGTTTTGGTTGAGGGCAATCTGGAGTATGTGGTTGAGAAAATATTGAATTCTCGTTTTTCTAGACGGAAACTCCAGTATTTGGTTAAATGGAGAGGTTATGGTCAGGAAGACAATTCTTGGGTGTTTGCTTCGGACATCCATGCTAGGAGACTCATCCGTGCGTATCATAGAACTCATCCTGACCGACCTGGTTGCTCAAATGAGGGTTCGGTGACCCCTCCTCAAGGGGGGGTACTGTTGTGAATAGGCTGAAAATGAGTTCTGAGCAGAAGCTCCCTCTGGTGGTTACAAACGGTACTGGACTGTCCAGTGAAGATTGTGAGGATTGGGAATCAGGTGTTACTGACTGGTCTTATATAAGGGAGTCGCCTTCCCATCAGGGTTGCCGGTGATCAATTGTTCTGGTCTCAATCCTTGATTCCTGTTTCCTTGGTAGCCTGCTGTGTCGTGTCTGAATCTCCTGCTAACAGATAAGACATTTTCTTCTTTTTGTTTTTGTGCTTGATTTTTGCATTTTGTCCTGCACTTCTGTGGGGGCCTTCAGGGTCCCTCTGGGGGCTTTTGCCCTCTCAGTTCAGTCAGCCACTGATGTTTGTACATTTGCTTTTTCCAGTTTTTTCAGTGGCTGCTGTTTTGTTTTTGGTTACACCAGAGAACTAATTTAGGTGGTAGAGGTCGTGTGATCTCAGGTGTTTTTGAAATTAGTAGAGTTGGTGCTTTTCAGGGTTTTTTGGGATTGCAGTAAGTGCCCTTCCTATCCTTTTCTATTTAGTAAGTTTGGGCCCCAACGTTTGCTCATACTATTTTCTATCTGTGTCAGTATTTCTTCTTGTCTAACCGCCATTACATGTTTGGGGGCTTTCTATGTTCTTTGGGGATCTGCTCCGGGGCAGATAGCTTTCCTCTTTCTATCTTTAGGTGTAGTTAGTTTCTCAGGCTGTGACGAGGCGTCTAGGACCAACGTAGGAACGCTCCACGGCTGCCTCTAGTTGTGGTGGTTAGTCAGGGTACTGCAATCTCATAGTTTCCAACTGCTCTGGTGTATTTCCTTTTTGCCTGCTCTCCTCAGCTACCAAATCATAACAGGCTCCATTATACCCTATGAGGGGGCTGCATTATATTCTGTGGGTGCTGCATCGTACCTTATGGGGGCTACATTGGACTCTATGAGAGGGCTGTGTTATACTCTGAGGGGGCTACATAATATTATATGTGGGGGCTGCATTTTACCCTATGGGGGGATGCATTATACCCTATGGGGCTGCATAATACTTTGAGGGGGCTACATTATATTCAATGGGGAGCTGCATTATACCCTATGAGGCGGCGGCATTATACCCTATGAGGGGGAAGGGAATGCATTATTTTCTATGAGGGGTGCTTAATTATATTCTATGGAGGGGCTGCATTATAATATATAAGGGGGTACATTATATTCTTTGAGGGGGACTACCCCAACCCCTGCTATATTATTAAGACGTGTACTACCTAATATTATACCATGATATTAGTGTGTTTTACCGCTTGTATTTATTTCTATGTAGCTACATAGTGGGCCCCAATAATGATTTTCTCTGGTGGGCCCAAGGTGCTCCAGTCCGACGCTGCCCCAGGGTGTGTGGAACATCACATTGGTGCAAGTGAGACCATACCACGTGATCTTGCTGATGTAATAGTAATGAGGTGTGGGTTCGTCACCTGTGGTGGCAGCGGAGGGATTTTGCTTGATCTCCCTGGTGTCATCCTTCCCAATTGATGACAGTGGTAGGATTCTGCATGATCTCTCTGGTGTCAGCCTTCACTCTGACCATTAGCTAAGCTCATGTTCTCAGACTTACTTTCGTTTAGGTTAGAGAAGAAGCTTCTGTCATTAGTCATATGACTACTTGCCCCAGAGTCTATACAACATGCATGCTTTGATGTACTTGCATTAACAGTAAACACAGCTTCAGTATTTGAAGTGTCATATGATTCAGTATTGGCTCTTTTAACCCTTTATGATCACTTTGCTTTTTCAGCTGATTTATTCTAGCATTCCAGATTCGTCAGTCAGCCTTGAGGTGCCAGTATTTCCCTCAAATTATTTTTATTTTTGGGTAGATCTTGGGTTTTTAAAGTGGATTCTGCTTTGGAAATCCTACTGCTGCTTACACTGTTGGTCTTTCACTTACACTCATCTACAAGCTTTCCTCTGACACACTCCAATGTAAGCTCATCATCTGGGTGCGCATCTAGTACAGTTACAAGTGTGTCATAGTTTTCTGGTAGACCACTTAGTAGTAGTGCAGCAATATGGAAATCCTTTAGATCTTTGCCAATGCCCAGCAGGCGCTCCACAATTTCAAGATTGTTTCTTATGTAATCAAGCATATCCTGGCCCTTATTTAGTTTAGACTAACACAACTTCTCATTAAATAGAGTGTATTGTTGATATTTAACATTTCATGTGCTTTCTGTGATCCCACATTTCTTTTGTAGTTTCACATTTACATACATGCACAATCTGATCAACATCCATACTGAGAGAAATATTGCTATGCGCTTTTTGATCCTTCTTTACCCAGTCTTCTGGTAGTGGGTAAAGCTAGTGTACCTTCTCTTATCATCAGCATCTTTATGTTGAATTTCCATCATTAGTAGTTCTGGTTAGTCAGATTTGGCACTGTGAAATTCACATAGTTGCTGGTGGCGGCCATGTTTGCTTTTTCTTCTTAGTACATTGTTGTTGTTCTCTCTCCTCCGGGCTGTTCTCTGGGTCTTTGGGTTTTTGTGTCCCTGGGTCTCTGGGTCTGTAATCTGCTGGCAGCGGATTAATTTCTGTACTGTCCAGCCATTCAACAGTGAATATATATTTATTCAGGAAGAAAGATAACACAGATTACAACTGGTATTTCTGATAGCTTAGGATCTTAGCATCTTGCCTGTCAGCTTGCAAAGTGAAAGTAATGGGCTCCAGCTACACACACAAGTGAACAGGAACTTCTGGATTCTTTTTTTTTTACAGTGCTTTACTGGTAATATAACACTATTGTTGGAGACAGAAACGAATGCCATATTAAGCAGTATTAAATAGTTGTTGCCATATATACAATAATAAACATTATACCAACATCATTACATAAATTGCAATTGTGTAGCCCAGCTACGCAGGCACACATAAAAATCCAGGAGAGTGCACAGGAAGGTAACAGCAATGCTTGATATTCATTCACTGTCCTCACTCTTTCAGACACACCCATCTGAATATAGGAGGGAGTGACACGTAGCTTAGGTGGTTAGTCAGTCAGCCAACCTAGGAGGGAGAGTAGTGGAATCTGTTTGCCTGTCTTCGGACGGATCAGCTCAGTATCAGTCCAGCTGGGACTTAGAGTATACTGAGGGCTGCTCAGCGAGTCCTAGAGAAAGCTGACTTCGCCATGGAATCTACAAGTGCTTATGTTAAGAGCGTGAAGAAGGGCACAGTGGAGAAGATAAGAAGTGCTTAGGTATTGGATTGCTGCACTAAATTGCCGGACACCGGGGTCCGAAGCGTTGCTACAGTTTCAAGCTTAGTAACAAGAAAACCGGAGGCATCTGGACTACAGGTCGCAGAGAGCAGCCCTAAGTGTCAATACGTAACCGGAGTCAGGTGGAACAGGGACTTTGAGCAAGGCCATGCAAAAGTAAGGACTTAGTTTCATCACTAGAAGGCTCCACCACAATGTTGGCCGGGCAGTACAGCTATTGAGAAAGCTGGAGATTCAGAGTTAACTTCGCTTCAGGCAAGTTGGACTCACCTACATATTGAGTATAAGGAGGCCTCTAACCTGCTCAGCTGTTACCGAATGTGCACTCTCCACCCCGACCAGCTCCCCGGGATCTGTGAACCATCTACCAGTAAAAGGTATGAAAAGAAGCTGCATGTGTGCGACTGAATTATTATCTACACCCTGTTTCATCACAATAGACTTCCAGGGACCCGTCTCACCTGTGGGAGACTACACCAAGCTGCCCCATAACATCCCCTGTGAAAGTCCCTTAAGCAGCGCTGGTCAATTAACCAGATACCACAGGTGGCGTCACGAACTACCTATCCTTATATCCCCTGTAAATATCTCCCCCCATTGTATGAGCGCCCAGGGCCACGGACTGAGTCCCGCTGCCAGTGACAAACCCCATAGACTTTCATGGGCTCGGTGCCGAGTACCCCATTGCCCTGGTACTAAGTGGCGACTCAATATTTGGCGTCACGAACAGGATCGAAGCTTGCAATTGTGAGTCCTGTGTGCCTATATTGACTGTTGGTGAAAAAGACTGTTTGCTGCATTTGGCGCCAAATACCGCCATTTTGCCGCCATGTTGGCGCCCTGAGGCGCTGGTGAAGAAGGTGGGCGTGCATTCGTGGGCGTGTACCCCCCCTGAGGCGCGAAAGATTATGGCCGCCCTCTCCAAATGCTACTACAATGTGCGGTCCTGCCCCACTGCTAAGGAAATCCGCCTCCTCTTCATCCTCTATCCGAAGAGGAGGAGACGCAAATCCCGCCTCCACGGAAGAGACCGGATTGTTCCTGATGGACACTACAGTCTTGGGACGAGGTGGAGACCAGAGCAGCTCTGCAGGAGCAGTGGCAGGAGGCCTGCTCCTGAAGATTACGTGTGCCGGACGCCCACCGACAGATGGAATGGATGCGGTGCTGGAAGATGTGGCCTGCCACGCAAAGAATGGAGGAGATGGAGAAAGCTGGCGTACCCGAAACAGCGGCTGCTGTGGGACGCATGCTCTCTCCCCCACGAACGAAGCCATTACCTGTACTCCCTGTGCCACCACTGCAAACGGCTGATGAAGAACAAGCCGGCTCCAAAAGTGCTGACCTGACCCACCGATGAAGCGGTGGAGGAGAAGGAGGCTGAGGAGGCCCAGCCAGTTCCGGAGTGCCAGCCAGGCCAGGAGGCCGCAGCGGAATATGTTCCCCGGTAGGACACCGGAGGGGTCCTAGCCGTCTGTGATGGAGCAGCGACAGCAGCAGGTTAGTGCGTCCCCAACTGAGCCATTGCGCACACCTGCTTCCTGCTCTGCATCACACCAGCATTGTGCGTCCTATTCTGCATCTGCAAACTGCCATCGCCAATCTAAATGCAACGCCCTGCTGACATCGCAATCAGCAAAGTATCCCGCAACGCAACCTGCGACTCATTCTGTATCGCAACCGGATGATGCGACCACAGTTAAATCGCAGCCTAAGCCTGCATCTTTATGAAAGCCAATATTTGCTGAGACACCCGTTGCGTCCCAGGTGGTTCGCACAAGGACTGTGGCCACGCAAACACTGATATCGGGCCATGACTTATTTGTTATGAGATCCAAAGAGCATCGCGTCGTTCCAGCCCCAGGAGGGAAGACTCATTGAAAGTTTGTAAAAGTGAAGACCGGTAGGACCCAGACAGGGGTTTACCGCATTCTAGAAATTGTAAAAAGTTTTGAAGAAATAATTTTCCATTTTTGCACTTTATTACTGTGTATGTATAGTGTTTACATATTGAGTAGAATACCCGGCTGGGTACAAGGAAAGAATTTGAAAAGTTAAAAAGTAATGTTTACATAATGTGCATGGTATGCAAGAATACCCTGGTTGGGTAAAGTAAAAGTTAAAGCGAAAGTTAAATTATAATGTGAATTACTTGAAATAGTATATATGTGTTTAACCTTCATGGACTGCGTGGCTGTGGACTGTGCCGGCCCAAGAACTTATCTTTGTAAATAGTTGCGCTTCGGTGCATTATCTTGGTTTTACATAAACCACTACTACTATCAACCTTTGAAGAAATAACACCGTAGTGCGTATAGGCCTAAGAGTGCTAGGTTATCGCAGTCATAAAGTTCCTGCCAAGCACTCAAAATCCCATGCGAACCCACGTGTGGAGGACGGATATTTGTGGTGCGGGTCACTCCATCAAGAATTATTTGATCTTGCGATATTTATGTGAATAGTTTATGAGAAAAATCTGTTTATGAGTTAACTTTTGTATTTATTTCCTATTGTACAAATTGTAACGTTCAAGAAGTCGTTACCTCCCGGATGGGAAGAGTTGAAATGTTATTGTTTAAATGCAAAACAAAATGTTCTTTTTGTCTTTTACAGCCCGGGAGTGCTGTGTTTTACCAAGGGGGGATGTGTAGCCCAGCTACGCAGGCACACTGAAAATCCAGGAGAGTGCACAGGAAGGTAACAGCAACGCTTGATATTCATTCACTGTCACTCACTCTTTCAGACACACCCATCTGAGATATAGGAGGGAGTGACACGTAGCTTAGGTGGTTAGTCAGTCAGCCAACCTAGGAGGGAGAGTAGTGGAATCTGTTTTCCTGTCTTCGGACGGATCAGCTCAGTGTCAGTCCAGTCGGGACTTAGAGTATACTGAGGGCTGCTCAGCGAGTCCTAGAGAAAGCTGACCTCGCCATGGTATTCTACAAGTGCTTATGTTAAGAGCGTGAAGCAGGGCGAAGGGCGCAGTGGAGAAGATATAGAAGTGCTACAGGTATTGGATTACTTGCACTAAATTGCCGGACACCGGGGTCCGAAGCGTTGCTACAGTTTCAAGCTAAGTAACAAGAAAACCGGAGGCATCTGGACTACAGGTCGCAGAGAGCAGCCCTAAGTGTCAATACGTAACCGGAGTCAGGTGGAACAGGGACTTTGAGTCAAGTGCACGACAAAAGTAAGGACTTAGTTTCATCACTTAGAAGGCTCCACCACAACGTTGGCCGGGCAGTACAGCTATTGAGAAAGCTGGAGATTCAGAGTTAACTTCGCTTCAGGCAAGTTGGACTCACGTACAAGTTGGAGTAAAGGAGGCCTCTAACCTGCTCAGCGGTTACCCGAATGTGCATTCTCCACCCCGACCAGCTCCCCGGGATCTGCTTGAACCATCTACCAGTAAAAGGTATGAAAAGAAGCTGCATTGTGTGCGACTGAATTATTGTCTACATCCTGTTTCATCACAATAGACTTCCAGGGACCCGTCTCACCTGTGGGAGACTTACTACCAAGCTGCCCCATAACATCCCCTGTGAAAGACCCTTACAGCAGCGCTGGTCCAATTGACCAGATACCACAGGTGGCGTCACAAACTACCTATCCTATTAATCCCCTGTAAATATCTCCCCCATTGTATGAGCGCCCAGGGCCACGGACCGAGTCCCGCTGCCAGTGACAAACCCCATAGACTTTCATGGGCTCGGTGCCGAGTACCCCATTGCCCTGGTACTAAGTAAGTGCGACTCACAATCAATACCCATTACTGTGTAGTAATATATTTTTACATAAAACAATCATGTCTACATTCCCCGAGAGACCATTTTAGAACAATTTCATAACAATGCATATAACTAAAGAGGAAAGACAAAGTTGTCAGCCTGTGAAAGAACATTTCATGTGGAGAAGCCACGATGGACAAAGAATCTAACACCGAGAGTGTCACTGACTTTCCAGGTCAAAAATAAAGATGAGATTTAGACGGAAAAGAAAACGGATATTGGATAGCACTTATCAAGTCTTCATTAACAATCTGTCAAAACCCTGAATCACCAGGAGCTGTGACCTTACTCACTGCTGCCTAACAAAGAGATGTATTATCACCACATGAAAGATGCACAGAAAAGGAACTGACAAATGCGCTTCAAGCAACCACACTACAGTTCTGTAATTCTTATATAAAGAAGATCAGGTATGAAAACTCGAAGGTCTGCGGGCCAAATCTGCTACAAATGAAGTTCTATTTTTGATTCAAGGCGCTAGGTAAAAGAAAAGTTAGGACTTGCGTAAGACTCAGAACATAAAGTAAGGAACCTCTAGTTAAATTGATACAACTTTCTTTCCCCATAACTTTTAGCAGAGAAACTTTCAAGGTGTTTGGTAAGAAGTTTGTATAGATATAGAGAACTTGACATACACACGCGGTCAAAATTGTTGGTACCCCTCGTTTAATGACAGAAAAAGCCACAATGGAGACAGAAATAACTTGAATCTGACAAAATTAATAAATCAAAAAACTATGAAAATTAACAAATAAAAGTCAGACATTGCTTTTCAATCATGCTGCCACAGAATTAAAAAAAAAAAATAAAACTCATGAAATAGGCCTGGACAGAAATGATGGTACCCCTGAAAATAATGTGACAAAAGGGACATGTTAAATCAAGATGTATCCACTAATTAGCATCACAGGTGTCTACAGTCTTGGAATCAGTGAGTGGGCCTGTAGAGGGCTACAGATATTCACTGTGCAGTTTGGTGACATGATTATATCACACTCAGCATGGACCAGAGGAAGAGAAGGAAAGAGTTGTCTCAGGAGATTAGAAAGAAAATTATAGACAAACATGTTAAAGGTAAAAGTTATAAGACCATCTCCAAGCAGCTTGACGTTCCTGTGACTACAGTTGCACATATTATTCAGAAATTTAAGCTCCATGGGACTGTAGGCAACCTCCCTGGACATGGCCGCAGGAGGAAAATTGATGACAAATCAAAGAGATGGATAATGCGAATGGTAACAAAAAAAAAAACAGAAAAACTTCTAAACAGATTAAGGGTGAACTTCAAGTTCAAGGAACATCAGTGTCAGATCGCACCATCCATCATTGTATGAGCCAAAGTGGACTTCATGGGAGACGACCAAGGAGGACACTATAGTTGAAAAAAATCAGAAAAAAGCCAGACTGGGATTTGCCAAACTACATGTTGACAAGCCACAAAGCTTCTGGGAGAATGTCCTATGCATAGATGAGACAAAAATTGAACTTTTTGGCAAGGCACATCAGCTCTATGTTCACAGATGGAAAAATGAAGCATTTGAAAAAAGAACACCGTCCCTACTGTGAAACATGGAGGAGGCTCTGTTATGTTCTGGGGCTGCTTTGCTGCATCTGGCACAGGGTGTCTAGAATCTGTGCAGGGTACAATGAAATGTCAAGACTATCAAGGGATTCTAGAGAGAAATGTGCTGCCCAGTGTCAGAAAGCTTAGTCTCAGTCGCAGGTCATGGGTCTTGTTACAGGATAATGACCCCAAACACACAGCTAAAAACACCCAAGAATGGCTAAGAGGAAAACATTGGACTATTCTGAAGTGGCCTTCTATGAGCCCTGACCTAAATCCTATTGAGCATCTTCGGAAAGAGCTGAAATATGCCGTCTGGAAAAGGCAACTTTCAAACACGAGGCAACTGGAGCAGTTTGCTCTTGAGGTGTGGGCCGAAATACCTTTTGAGAGGTGCAGAAGTCTCATTGATAGTTACAGGAATCGTTTGATTGCAGTGATTGCCTCAAAAGGTTGTGCAACAAAATATTAAGTTAAGGGTACCATCATTTCTGTCCAGGCCTATTTCATGAGTTTTATTTTTTAAAAAATTCAGTGGAAGCATGGTTGAAAAGCAATGTCTGACTTTCATTTGTTCATTTTCATAGATTTTTTATTTATTATTACTTTTGTCAGATTCAAATTATTTCTGTGTTCATTGTGGGTTTTTCTGTCATTAACCCCTTACTGCCATCGGACGTACTATCCCGTCCATGGTACCTGGGCCCGTATGACCGGGGACGGGATAGTACGTCATAGGCGATCAGCTGCGCTCCTGAGGGGAGCGCAGCTAATCGCCGCCGGGTGTCAGCTGATTATCACAGCTGACACCCATGACTGTGTGTCAGGAGCGGTCACGGACCGCTCCCGGCACATTAACCCCTTGCACACCGCGATCAAACATGATCGCGGTGTACTGGGGCACAGGGGAGGATCGCGCAGGGTGGGGGCTCCCTGCGCGCCCCCCTGAGACCCTCAGAGCAGCGCGATGTGATCGCGCTGTTCTGAGGGCTTCCTCCCTCCCAGGACCCGATCCAAGATGGCGCCGGGGTCCTGGAGGGAGGCGGCTACCTCAGTGCCTGCCGAGAGCAGGCACTGAGAAGCCTGCATCTATGCCTGTGTGATCGCTGGTTGACAGAGTGCTGTGCACACTGTCACACCAGCGATCTGATAAAATACTGTGATGTCCCACCCTGGGACAAAGTAAAAAAGTTAAAAAAGTAAAAATAAACATGTGTAAAAAAAAAATCCAAAATAGATAAAAAAAAAAAAAATATTCCCCAATAAATTCACTTCTTCCTGTAAATAAAAAAAAAAAAACAATAAAAGTACACATATTTGGTATCAGCCGCGTCCGTAACGACCCCCCCTATAAAATTGTCCCACTAGTTAACCCCTTTAGTGAACCCCTTAAAAAAATAAAAAAAAACGAAGCAAAAAATCAATGCTTTATCATCATACCGCCGAACAAAAAGTGGAATAACGCGCGATCAAAAAGACCGATATAAAAAAACATGGTACCGCTGAAAACGTCATCTTGTCCCGCAAAAAACGAGCTGTCATAATGCATCATCAGCGAAAAAATAAAAAAGTTATAGCTCGCAGAATAAAGCGATGCAAAAATAATTATTTTTTATATAAAATTGTTTTTATTCTATAAAAGCGCCAAAACATGAAAAAATGATATAAATGAGGTATCGCCATAATCGTACTGACCCGAAGAATAAAACTGCTTTATCAATTTACCACACGCGGAACGGTATAAACGCCTCCCCCAAAAGAAATTCATGAATTGCTGATTTTTGTTCATTCTAACCTCCCAAAAATCGAAATAAAAAGCGATCAAAAAACGTCACGTGCTCAAAAATGGTACTAATAAAAACGCCAACTCGTCCCGCAAAAAATAAGACCTCACATGACTCTGTGGGCCAAAATATGCAAAAATTATAGCTCTCAAAATGTGATGATGCAAAAACTATTTTTGCAATAAAAAGCGTATTTTAGCGTGACAGCTGCCAATCATAAAAACCCGCTATAAATAGTAAATCAAACCCCCCTTTATCACCCCCTTAGTAAGGGAAAAATAATAAAATTTTAAAAAAAGTATTTATTTCCATTTTCCCATTAGGGTTAGGGTTAGGGTTGCGGCTAAAGTTAGGGTTAGGGTTGGCGCTAAAGTTAGGATTAGGGTTAGGGTTGGGATTAGGGGTGTGTTAGGGTTAGGTTTGTGGTTAGGGTTGGGACTAGGGTTAGGGGTGTGTTGGGGTTAGGGTTGGAGTTAGAATTGGGGGTTTCCGCTGTTTAGGCACATCAGGGGCTCTCCAAATGTGACATGGCGTCTGATCTCAATTCCAGCCAATTCTGCGTTGAAAAAGTCAAACGGTGCTCCTTCACTTCTCAGCTCTGCCATGCGTCCAAACAGTAGTTTATCCCCACATATGGGGTATCAGCGTACTCTGGACCCCAAGAGTTATTGTGCAATTTGTCCTATTTCTTCTGCTACCCTTGGGAAAATAAAAAACTGGGGGCGAAAATATCATTTTTGTACAAAAAAAAAATATTTCTTTGTTTTTACGGCTGTACATTATAAACTTCTGTGAAGCACTTGGGGCTTCATAGCGCTCACCACACATCTAGATAAGTTCCTTGTGGGGTCTATTTTCCAAAATGGGGTCACTTGTTGGGGATTTCCACTGTTTAGGCGCATCAGGGGCTCTCCAAATGCGACATGACGCCCCCAGACCATTCCATCAAAGTCTGCAATCCAAAACGTCACTACTTCCCTTCCGAGCCCTGACGTGCGCCCATACAGTAGTTTTCTCCCACATATTGGGTATCAGCGTACTCAGGACAAATTGGACAACAACTTTTGGGTTCCAATTTCTTCTGTTACCCTTGTGAAAATAAAATATTGGGGGCGAAAAAATCATTTTTGTAAAAAAAAAAAAAGATTTTTTATTTTTACGGCTGTACGTTATAAACTTCTGTGAAGCACTTCGGGGTTCAAAGTGCTCACCACACATCTAGATAAGTTCCTTGTGGGGTCTATTTGCCAAAATGGGGTCACTTGTGGGGGGTTTCCACTGTATAGGTGCATCAGGGGCTCTCCAAATGTGACATGACGCCCCCAGACCATTCCATCAAAGTCTGCAATCCAAAACGTCACTACTTCCCTTCCGAGCCCTGACGTGCGCCCATACAGTAGTTTTCTCCCACATATTGGGTATCAGCGTACTCAGGACAAATTGGTCAACAACTTTTGGGTTCCAATTTCTTCTGTTACCCTTGTGAAAATAAAATATTGGGGACGAAAAAATCATTTTTGTAAAAAAAAAAAAAGATTTTTTATTTTACGGCTGTACGTTATAAACTTTAGTGAAACACCTGGGGGTTAAAAGTTCTCACCACACATCTAGATAAGTTCCTTGAGGGGTCTAGTTTCCAAAATGGCATCATTTATGGGGGTTTCCACTGTTTAGGCAGATCAGGAGCTCTCCAAACACGACATGGCGTCCAGCCAATTCTGCGTTGAAAAAGTCAGACGGCGCTCCTTCCCTTCCAAACTCTGCCATGCACCCAAACAGTGGTTTACCCCCACATATGGGGTATCAGCGCACTCAGGACAAATTGCACAATAACTTTTGGAGTCTTGTTACCCTTGGAAAAATAAAAATTGGGGTGAAAAGATCATTTTTGTGGAAAAAATATGATTTTTAAATTTTACGGCTCTACGTTATAAACTTGTGTGAAGCACTTGGGGTTCAAATTGCTCACCAAAGATCTAGAAAAGTTCCTTAGGGGGTCTAGTTTCCAAAATGGGGTCATTTGTGGGGGGTTTCCACTGTTTAGGCACATCAGGGGCTCTCCAAATGCAACATGGCATCCAATCTCAATTCCAGCCAATTTTGGTTGGAAAAAGTCAAATGGTGCTCCTTCCATTCCGAGCTCTGCCGTGCGCCCAAACAGTGGTTCCCACCCACATATGGGGTATCAGCGTACTCAGGACAAATTGGACAACAACTTATGTGGTCCAATTTCTCCTGTTACCCTTGAGAAAATAAAAAATTAGTGACTAAAATATAATTTTTGTGGGAAAAAAATAGGATTTTTTATTTTCATGCCCGGGCATTATAAACTTGTGTGAAGCACTTGGGGGTTCAAAGTGCTCACCAAAGATCTAGATAAGTTCCTTAGGGGGTATAGTTTCCAAAATGGGGTCACTTGTGGGGGGTTTCCACTGTTTAGGCTCATCTGGGGCACTGCAAACGGAACATGACCCCCATCAACGTCTGCATTCCAAAACGTTACTACTTCCTTTCCAAGCCCTGCCGTGCGCTCAAACAGTTTCCCCCCCCCCACATATGGGGTATCAGCGTACTCAGGACAAATTGGACAACAACTTTTGGGGTCCAATTTCCTTGGGAAAATTCAAAAATTTGGGACTAAAAAATCATTTTTGTGGAAAATTGTTTTTTTTTTTTTCACACCCAGGCATTATAAACTTTTGTGAAACACTTGGGGGTTCGAAGTGCTCACAACAGATCTAGATAAGTACCTTAGGGGGTCTAGTTTCCAAAATGGTGTCACTTGTGGGGGTTTCCACTGTTTAGGCGCATCAGAGGTTCTCCAAACGCGACATGGCGTCCAATCTCAATTCCAGCCAATTTTAGTTTGAAAAAGTCAAACGTCGCTCCTTCCCTTACGAGTTCTGCCGTGTGCCCAAACAGTGGTTTTCCCCCACATATTGGGTATTGGTGTACTCAGGAGAAATTGCATAACAACCTTATCTGTCCATTTTCTCCTTTTACCCTTGTGAAAATAAAAAAAAAGTTTGTAAAAGATCATTTTTGTGGCTAAAAAGTTAAATATTCATTTTTTCCTTCCACGTTGCTTTAGTTCCTGTGAAGCACCTGAAGGGTTAATAATCTTCTTGAATGTGGTTTTGAGTACCTTGAGGGGTGCAGTTTTTAGAATGGTGTCACTTTTGGGTATTTTCTGCCATATAGACCCCTCAAAGTGACTTCAAATGAGAGGTGGTCCCTAAAAAAAATGGCTTTGTAAATTTTGTTGTAAAAATGAGAAATCGCTGGTCAACTTTTAACCCTTATAACTTCCTAACAAAAAAAATTTTGGTTCCAAAATTGTGCTGATGTAAAGTAGACATGTGGGAAATGTTATTTATTAACTATTTTGTGCGACATATTTCTCTGTTTTAAGGGAATAAAAATTCAAAGTTTGAAAATTGCAAAATTTTAAAAATTTTCGCCATATTTGCGTTTTTTTCAAAAATAAACGCAAGTTATATCGAAGAAATTTTACTTCTAACGTGAAGTACAATATGTCACGAGAAAACATTCTCAGAATCGCGAAGATCCGTTGAAGCGTTCCAGAGTTATAACCTCATAAAGAGACAGTGGTCAGAATTGTAAAAATTGGCCCGGTCATTAACGTGCAAACCACCCTTGGGGGTGAAGGGGTTAAAGGGAATTCTGTACAATCCGTCCAAAACCGCTCAGTATAACCTAAGCTGAATTTGGTCCCAAGTTTCTTATAGTGTGTCATAGCCCTGGGCGTATCCATGATTGCCCGGGAGGCGGCGCGTCATAGTCCTGGACGCATCTGCGCAGGCGGCGCGTCATAGTTTGGGACGCATCTGCGCAGAGATGGAGATGTTAGTGTTGCCGGCCTCAAGAGGTATCTAAGGGGCGGACTTTAGTGACGAGTCCCAGCTTAGGACGCATCCACCTCCGGAGATATGAACCGGAAGTGAAGGATGCGTCTCACAGAGTGGGTGGACGGTGTACGTGTCAGCATGACACAGGTGAGTGTTCTGTGTGATTGGTAATCTGCTATTAATAGACCGAGGTACCAGGCGCCGACAGACCACTATCATTATAGAGGCAGCCTGGAAGGTCTATATTTCTAAGATATGCCCAAAATGTGCTAATTGGTCCCCTGAAGAGTCACTTAGTGACGAAACGCGTCGGGGTGCACAGGGACTCAATAGGGCCTCTTATATTGAGGGTCAGCTGTGGACTGCCCTTTTAAGGGCAGGAGTCATGGGGTCAGGATTTAGTAGCTCGGACAGGGCATAATAGGATGAGATCCTTGTCATTCCTGACCTGCCAAACTCCAAAAGAAAGACACACCTGATACCTGCATTGAATATGGGTGAGACTGTTCCATATTATTTCATGTTAAACATTGTAATTATTTTATCAGTATGACATCAGTACTATATGTATAAGTAGTATATCTTTTTTTATTTTGATTTGTACAAGAAGGGGGTCAGATTGACTCCTTAGAAAGAAAGGTCACTTATTAGTGTTATTGGTTGTCAAACATAGGTGATGATATAGACAATGTCGTCCAGTCCAAAAATGCTTTGTTCTCAGGATTGAGATTAGTCACATGTATGTGTGTGCTGGGGTTTGATATCGGATGCAGGCAGACCCCAATACATATAGTCTGTGACGATTTGATAGAGTGATTTTTATTGCACTGTTTCACTTTTCATTTGGTAGCTTTTATATAGATAACATTAAAAGTTATATTTTAGATTTTCTCTATTGCTGATTTCATGACATTGTGAGAGATTTTTGTGGTATTGTATCCACTGTTGCTGAAGGTTTATAAGTTTGCATATTTTGCCAAAACTACCGACTAGTACCTCATGTATTTTATACATTTTTGTCATCTTTTTATTGCACATTTTTCCATTTTTATTGGAGATGCTTTAATTTGATGCTAGTAGCTCACAATGGGTTAACTATCATGAGATGCAAGTGTAAGAGGAGGTGATGGTACCCCTGAAGAGTCCCCGCGTGATGTGTCATTAGTGCAGAAATGCTGTCACCTACTGGCTAGATTGGAACATGCAGAATCAACTAGCACTGGAAGAGTTGCAGGAGGAATGAGTTAAAGAACGGCACCTGGTCAAGTGCCTTGAATGATGAAGTTCCCCCATATAAAGGTCCTGCATGCCAAATGCAGGGTGATTTGGCGCCAAGGAAAGCAGAGGTGCGGACGTGGACCAGAGACAATGCTCAAGCTAGATTGATAGGCCCCAGCTTAGAGCGTGTGCCAGCAGTGTCCTGGCCGCTGACAGACAGAGCCTTGGTGACGCCCAGTGAGATCTGAAAATCCGACTACGCTGGTCAAGACTCGAGAACCAGTCCTACATCAATTAAGACCCAGAGCCAGAGTGAGAGCCGGGAGCTAGAGCCCAGCCTTCTTTCCCTGACGATCCAAGAGGAGACTCCAAACGGGGGAGGATGCCTGTGGTGACAGGAGGGAGACACGTGACTTCCTACACCAACGTATGGTACAGGGGTCAGCTTGGGGAAGGGCAACAGGTGGGGTGGGGCATTCCTTGATAGACTTCATTAGAACTTTGTGGCCTAGTGAGAATACCCCAATAGGGGCATTGTGTCAAGAGAAGCTAGAGTAGCAGCTCTCCCAGGAATGGGTCTACCAGCCCTATTGAAGAGACACTAGTATAATACCTTAAGAGACTTCTCTGATTATTCTGATGGAACTGTAAGACTTTGTGTTTTTGCATTGTATACCCCCCGTGTGTTTGTGCTGTTTTCGATCGCTAAACTGCTTCTCCAGGTCCACAAACTCCTGCCATACCTGAAGCAATAAATAGTAATGTTATCTATTCCTGCCTTGTGCTCGCTTCTGTGTTGCATCCGTTCACTTGCTTACACAAGTAATATGAACAAACTCTAATAACCGTTTGTGAGGCTTATGACAAATGATCAGTTAACCAGAACAGATGCAAGTTCTAGAATCTATAGCAAAAATATCAGTTCAAGCACATGGCAGCTGAACACAGTGATGTTTTAACACTCAGACACTGGCATGTGTCCAACGGAGCCTTAGAAGGCCTAATGATGTCATTGAGTCATGCCGGGAAACATGTAAAACTTGACTTGGAACACAGCAAAGTTGGTGGCCATAAAAGTCAAGGTAGGTGCATAACACTAGCTTTCATTGACCATGAGTAACACTGCAGATGTCCCTTCTGTGTTTAGTTTAGACAATACAATTCTATGCACATAAATATAGCTTAAAGCCATATAAATGACAAAAAGTACAGACCAACACAATTTGGTAAAAACACAGTTTACAAATTATTTCATTGCAGAGAACAAACAACATGCTGAAATAGTACACGCTTTTGGGAATCTCCATGCGCCGTCATATATTTTTTGATGCGACTTCTGTGAAATTAGAGCAACACATTGTGGCAGAAACATATGGCTGACCCAAATGAATGCACCCTACTAGTTTTCACACAATGTTGAGTCATTATCAAATCCAAACTACCTGCTGTGTGTATACAATGTGTCCATTGCAATCATCAGGTGAGGGGTGGTAAGATGCCACATTTGCCCCAAAAGTTTTCCCATTTTAGAGTTCAATTTAACAAAGCCTCCATAGTAATGGTTACAGAGAATGGTGGATACAATGTTATGCTCATATATTACATGCCCTACAGTTATTTGTGCCTTTTCGCCACATTAGCAATCCTTTTGGAAGTCTATTTGTCTGTATTTTTTCTTTTCCTACTTTAAAGTTTGCAAATGACCTTTATTAAATGTTTGCAGTAAGAATTACCCATCCCAATGTATAATTAAATTTTAACTGGCAGCCTCAGAAGTTCAGTTCCCCCCAGGCATTGTCCTTTGCTGTGAAAATTAAAATGAAAGACACCTTAATTGATTTAATCTCTATGATTGTCAAACCCAACTTGTGTCACATTAGGAGGAGACCTGACATTTGTCAGATGTCACTATAAAGACAAATGTGGCCAATCGGATCAGGACTCTGAAGGTGACCTCGAGTTTTGTAAAGTCTATTAAACGAAGTGGCAGATGAGGACCATGCAGTCTTTCATGGATATGTATTATGAGACTGATAGCATTAAATGAGCAGTAAATCACAGTGATGTGTCTATTATTTATTTAAAAGAATTCGCAATGTTAGGCTTCATTCAGATGTACAATTTTCACGTATGAGTGCTGTCCATGGTTTTCACTGATAGCACTCGTACCTGTGACAGTCTATGGGGCCATTCACATGTCCGTGATTTTTTGCAGACTGAGCAGTCTGTGGAAAATCGCTGACACATGTCAGATTTTGATCACAAATAAAAGTAATATCAAGCTAATTTTACCACTATGATGAAGTACAATATTTAACGAATAGACAGTCTCAGAATCAGTGGGATCAGTTGAAGTGATTACCATATAAAGTTACACTGGTCAGAATTGTAAAATTTGGCCTGGCCATTAAGGTCAAATTTGGCTTGGTCACAAAATGGTTAAAATGAGGGTGAGTGGAAGTTGAGGTGTCCTCTACAGTGTGCCAAAGTGACTGTCAACCACAATGCATATTGGTTTTGACCACCATATATCTGCCAGAATGCCATAATCCTTATGCTAACCAGGATTATACTTGCTTATATAGCACCATCATATTCCGCAGCACTTTACAGACATTATCCTCATTGGGTCCCACAATCTGTATTCCCTATCCATAAGTCTTTAAAGTGTGGGTGGAAACCAAAGTATCCAGAGGAATCCCACACAAACAAAAGGAGAACCTACGAAGTCCTTGCAGATGTTGTCCTTCGTGGGATTTGAAATCTGGACCCTAGAGCAGCGAAGCAGAAAAGCTAACCATTGAGCCACCGTGCTGCCCTAGGAAGGACTTTATGGTCAGCCACAATGCCCCCTAATTTACCACAATCCACTCTGTTGTAAGCCACAATGCATTTATCATGTTACTTTTCCAGCCAGAATGCTCTCTTGCCATTTATTGGTCGAATAGGGGTAAAGCAATGTTTAGTCTCATTTCCAAACATTTGGTCCACCACTGTCATAGTACTGTAATGTCCAGTGAAAAAGTGGGAATATTATGTCCGTTCATGACCATGTGATGACAAAAGAACTCCACCCTATCATAAACCACCACCTCAGTAGGGTGCTGTAAATCATCAGTTCAAATGAAGTCTTCAAGTGCTACATATGAACATATTACTGTATTTAATCTTTGTTTTTTTGTGTGAAGGTTTCTTCTAAACTAACCAACCATAGGAACAGAGGCGGCCATACCATTGGTGCAGCCATATAGGGCCAAAGAGGTGAGGGGATACACTCCCCCTGCTAAAGAAGGAATTATTGAGTATTATGTTGAGCTACTGGACTACAAAGAATACATATATTGTTCTTCTATATGGGTCATCTTTTGTCTGTGTCCACCCCTGCTAAAGGAGGTTATCACTTTTTTTTCAGACTGGGACTACTTAATATTTGTTAACGTAGCCTGTGTCATTCCCTGATGCCCATTGGGTTTCACATCACTGAGACGCAGCAGTAATTGGTTGTGCTGAGATTTGGAGCTTTCGAAACTTGGGACTCAGAAATGTCATAATAAGTCTTAATCATCAATCTCGGCCAGCATAAACAACAATTTTGTGGTGTGAAATGCAAAGAAGATCCATGGGGAATTGAGCTGACCGCTGCACCAGTTTATTATTACAAAACAGTCATAAGCCATGGGCTTGTTACAGGTATTACTTTGCTGATCCAGGGATTTTTTTTTTGCCTGCAAGTGCTTATATGATTTCCCCTGCTGCGAATCAAAGCATGTTTTTGTTGTATTAATGGATTTGTGGTTATTGCATTGTGCCAGTAAACATCAGATTTCTATTTTTATTTAGATTTTTATTCGCCTTTCTTTAACTGAAGAGCACATTGTAAAAAACAATGGATCCTATGCCATTCTAAAGGGGCATTTTCACTGCAAGATAATTGTTAACAAATATGAATAAAACCGCTCGTTGCACGATTATGCTGCTGTGTAAACAGGCCGAAAATTACACAATGAATAAGCAGGACGCTCGTTCATTGGGAGAAATTATCTTTTGAGCGGCATAAAAGATAATTCGATTTCTGATCGGATGGCACGCGGGCAGCACATTGACCCATGTTATTCAATCGTGCTGTTCAGATTAATGATTTTTCTACCGGTCCGACTGTCCGTCACAAAAAAAAAAATTGCAGTATGCGCTACTTTATTCTGAGTCTTGGATGAGACACACGCATTCAAGTCTATGGGTTGCATAAAAAATAATGGCATCCAAGCGGCATCCGATTTTTACAAATACATTTCTATGATAAAACTAGGATACTGTATTTGATCATGTACATTTTTTAACCCCTTCACGACATGTGGCGTACATGTACGGCGCCGCGGGAGATGTGTTTCTGCAAACATTCGTACATGTGCAGAGCGATGATTGCACTGGCTCACTGGTAGAGCTGGCAAAATCATCAGTGTGTCAGAAAACATATAGCGGACATCCTGCATTAACGTCTGTGTTCAGTGCTAGCGCCAATTGCGGGTGTTTAACCCCTCTGATGCCACAGGCAATAGCGACAATGGCATCAATCTACTTACAGAGGGAGGGGCTCCTTTAATAATAATAATCTTTATTTATATAGCGCCAACATATTCCGCAGCGCTTTACAGTTTAACAGTTTCAAAACACAAGTCATAGGTAACAACGTTAACAATACAATAATTAAAGCAAAATAAGCCGACCCTGCTCGTGAGAGCTTACAATCTACAATGAGGTGGGGGAGATACAAAGTACAGGTGTGTATATACAATGGTGCATTTACAATGATGGTCCAGCCATCTTGAGGGAGTGAGGCATGGATGGAGATAGTGAATGGGCTACACATACACACTTAAACATAGAACGACTTTGGTTAGTGAATGTGATAGGCCACTCTGAACAAATGTGTTTTGAGGGAGCTCCTGAAACCATGCAAATTGTGGATAGTCCTAATTTCTTGGGGTAGAGCATTCCAGAGGATTGGCGCAGCGCGGGAGAAGTCTTGGAGTCGGGAGTGGGAGGTACGGATTAGTGCAGAGGTTAGTCGAAAGTCGTTTGCAGAGCGCAGCAGTCGGTTAGGCCGATAGATAGAAATGAGGGAGGAGATGTAGGGGGGTGCTGCACTGTGGAGAGCTTTGTGGGTGAGAACCAGTACTTTGAATTGGATCCTATAATGAATGGGCAGCCAGTGTAAGGACTGGCGAAGAGCGGACGCGTCCGAGTACCGATTAGCCAGATGGATGACCCTGGCTGCTGCATTAAGGATGGACTGGAGAGGGGATAGTCGAGTAATGGGGAGGCCAAGTAATAGAGCGTTGCAGTAGTTCAGGCGGGAGTGGATCAATGCTACAGTGAGGGTTTTTGTTGTTTCCATGGTGAGAAAAGGGCGGATTCTAGAGATGTTCTTTAGGTGTAGACGGCAAGAGCGGGCAAGAGATTGTATATGGGAGGTGAAGGAGAGATTGGTGTCAAACATAACACCCAGACAGCGAGCCTGCTGCCGGGGTGTTATTATGGTGCCGCCCACAGAGAGGGAAATGTCAGATTTAGGGAGGTTAGTAGACGGCGGGAGCAGAAGGAGTTCAGTCTTGGAGAGGTTAAGTTTCAGATAGAGAGCGGACATGATGTTGGAGACTGCGGACAGACAGTCGGTGGTGTTCTGTAGAACAGCGGGGGTAAGGTCGGGGGATGACGTGTATAGTTGTGTGTCATCGGCATAAAGATGGTACTGAAAGCCAAATCTGCTGATGGTCTGTCCAATTGGGGCCGTGTAGAGAGAGAAGAGAAGGGGGCCAAGGACTGAGCCCTGGGGTACACCGACAGTGAGAGGAAGAGGAGATGACGTGGAGCCAGAGAACGAAACACTGAAGGAGCGGTCAGAAAGATAGGAGGAGAACCAGGAGAGAACAGTGTCCTTAATACCTAGTGACTGGAGCCTAGACAGTAGGAGACGGTGGTCAACCGTGTCGAAAGCTGCAGAAAGGTCGAGAAGAATGAGCAGAGAGTGGTCGCCGTTACGTTTTGCTGTAAGAAGGTCATTGGTCACTTTGATGAGTGCAGTTTCAGTCGAATGTAGGGGGCGGAAAGCCGGACTGTGAAGGGTCTAGGAGGGAGTAAGTGGAGAGGTAACGGGTGAGGCGGGAGTAGACTAGGCGCTCCAAAAGTTTAGAGATGAAGGGGAGATTGGAGACCGGTCTGTAGTTGTTTGTGCAGGAAGGGTCAAGAGTGGGTTTCTTTAGTAATGGAGTAATGATGGAGTGTTTGAAGGAGGATGGGAAAATGCCAGAGGAGAGTGAGAGATTAAAGATTGTAGTTAGGTGAGTTGTGACAACTGGAGAGAGAGACTGGAGGAGATGTGAGGGAATGGGGTCGGTAGTGCATGTAGTCGGACGAGAGGAAGAGAGGAGTCTGGAGACTTCTTCTTCTGTGATGGGATCAATGTGGAAAGTGAGCCAGGGGAAATGCAGGGTGGGATGGGAGTCACAGCACTTGGTGGTTGAGAGCAGATTTCCTGACGGATAGTATCTATTTTTTCTATAAAGTGGGAGGCCAGGTCGTCAGCACAAATGTCTGTGATAGGGGCTTGTGCTTTTGGCCTGAGGAGGGAGTGAAAAGTGTCAAAAAGTTTCTTGGGGTTGTTGGCTAGTGAGGAGATCAGTGTGGTGAAGTAGGTCTGTTTGGCGAGGTGAAGGGCAGCATTATAAGTTTCTTAAGATGAATTTAAAGTGGATGAAGTCTTCTGGTGTGCGGGTTTTTCTCCAGAGGCGTTCAGCACTCCTAGAGCATCGCTGAAGAAGTCGAGTTTGCAATGTGAGCCAGGGCTGTTTTACTGTGTGTTTGGAGGTTCTGAGGGTGAGCGGTGCTACTTGGTCAAGGGTGCTTTTAAGAATGTCATTGTAGTGATGAACAGCCAGATCAGGACAGGAAAAAGAGGAGATTGGGGACAGCGATGAGTGTAGGGAGTCTGAAAGTGTCTGAGGGTTAATGGCTTGTAGATTTCTGAATGTATGGTAGGTAGGAGTGCGCTGGGGTGGTGGAGGATTTGTGAGCGTGAAGGAGAGAATGTTGTGGTCAGAGAGTGGAAGCGGTGAGTTATTTAGGTGGGAGATTGAACAGAGGCGGACAAAGACCAGGTCAAGGGTGTTGCCATCCTTGTGTGTCTCAGAGGTTGAAAGCTGTGAGAGGCCTAGAGAAGTGGTTAGTGATAGAAGCTGAGATGCAGATGTGGAAGTAGGGCTGTTAATGGGGATGTTGAAGTCTCCAAGGATAAGGGTTGGTAGTTCTGAGGACATGAAGTGCGGCAGCCAGGCTGAGAAGTGGTCAAGGAACGGGTGGGTGAGCCTGGGGGCCGATATATGACCGCTACTCTGAGGGAGAGGGGATGGAAGAGCCTGATGGTGTGGACCTCAAAAGAAGGGAATGAGAGTGATGGAATTGGGGGGATGACCTGGAAAGTGCATTGTGGGGACAGGAGTATGCCAACTCCACCACCATGTCTGTTTGTGGGTCTCGGGGAATGGGAGAACTGTAAACCACCATAGGAAATGGCAGCAGGGGAGACAGTGTCAGAATCCTGAATCCAGGTTTCAGTGAGGGCCAACAGAATAAGAGAGTGGTTCAGAAAGTAGTTGTGCAGGAAGGATAGCTTGTTGCATGCAGACCGTGGATTCCAGAGGGCACAATTGAAAGAAGGAGATGAGGGAGTGCAAGTAATATTAATAAGATTATTATGGTTTCAGTATGAGGTAGGGTAGGGATTGAGGTTGGGGGATGGTGGACCAGGGTTGGGGGAGATGTCCCCTGAAATCAGTAGGAGTAGGAAGATAAAGAGCAGGTAGTTGTTGGAATTGTAAGTAGGTTTTTTCTGTGATGTGTTTGGGCAAGATGGGCTGAGGTTTTTCAGGAAGGTGAGGAGTGCATGGGAGCTGTACATGGGAGAGGGAAGGATAGAGGGGCTGATGTGTATGAGACGTGATGGAGGGGGGATGGGCGGTGAATGTGGATGGCAAGGGAACACAGGAGAAAATAGATAAAGTACATAATGAAAAATAATGCAAAGTGTGGGGTACCTGATTCCAGCCCTGATTAACTGCCATGAATAACTGCCATTTTCAAGATGCTTTTCTTCTGTGATGCTTAACTTCTGGGATGTATGTGCCCCCACAATGCATGCGCCCCTTAGACTACTCCTAAATATATAGTCCACACTACAGGGTCAGGAAAGTGGGATTGTGGGAAATGCTTTGGGATAATTTGCCAGCTGGGGCCAGCACACCAGGGGGTGGTTAGATCATCAAAGGCACTAGACCTGGCAACATCTATATGTTATAGCACTTTCCACCTGATAGCATCTACAGAGGCCCCAGTCACACGAATACACAGCAGTAAGTATTAAGCACAGTGCAAAAAATGAATTATACTAAAGTTTTACCAGGCACATTAAACTATGTTGCAAAATGGTACAGCAGTGGTTGGCAGCAATCAGAAGTATGGAGTGCATACTATTGCTATATATTTCCACATGCAAGACAGAAGGGGCTTGTGTCATTCAGCTGCTTGCTGACAATGAATGGAGTGCATACATGCAGAGAGGATCAATTCAGAGGATGAATGATTTGGTTACCATTGCTATATATTTCCACATGCAAGACAGAAGGGGCTTGTGTCATTCAGCTGCTTGCTGACAATGAATGGAGTGCATACATGCAGAGAGGATCAATTCAGAGGATGAATGATTTGGTTACCATTGCTATATATTTCCACATGACAAGGACAGAAGGGGGCTTGTGTCATTCAGCCTGCTTGCTGGACAATGAATGGAAAGTTGCATACATGCAGAGAGGATCAATTCAGAGGATGAATTATTTGGTTACCTGTCAACACTTCTCTAGTGTTCATGTGGCACTATTCAGTTGAATCTTTTCTTTTCTATCAGCTGCTTGTAGGAGCTCCATGATCAGCTTTCTGGATGCGGAGCTGTGCGGCGGACGCCTTCTTGCTGCTGCCCTTGGTGCCGCCGGCTGATTCCTCCTCCTTCTTCTGCTGCTTCTTTGCTCTCATTGCTCGATCGTGTTATTGTGATAGTCTCCATGGTGACCCCAAGGTTGAATAATGGCTGCGGGGTCATCAAGTTAAGGTGAGCATGACCTGACACACCTCTTGCCTGTGTTTGATGGACAGATCTAATACCCTGCAATGCAAAAGCATTGCAGGGTATTAGATCAGCAATCACAGCAGGGCAGCAGGGAAAGTTTACGTCCCGTCCTGGGACTAGGTAATAAAGTAAAAAAAAAGTGAAATAAAGTTTTATCCTGCATACGTGGCATAGGCGTACCCAGAAGAAATTGCACAACAAATTGAGTGGTCCATTTTTTCCTGTTACCCTTGTGAAAATGAAACATTTGGGGCTAAAGCAAAACTGTAATGTAATTTTTCATTTTCACGGTTGAATCTTTTAAAATTCTTGAAGCACCTGTGAGTTCAAAATGCTCACCACACACAAGCAATATTTTTGGGAAACAAACGTAATTTTTCATTTTCGCAGTCCAATGTTTTAAAATTCTGTGATGCACCTGTGGATTCAAAATGCTCACCACACCCCTAGATAAATTCATTGAGGGGTGTAGTTTCCAAAATGGGGTCACTTGTGGGGGGTTTCTGCTGTTTTGGCACCTTGGGGGCTCTTCAAATTTGACATAGCATCCACAGTCTTTTCCTGCCAAATCTGCCCTTGAAAAGTCAAATAGAGCTCCTTTCCTTTTGAGCTTTCCTGTGTGCCCAAACAGTAGTTTCACCCCCACATACAGTCATGGCCGAACCGGATAGTTAGAGGATGACAGCTCACAGCTCAGCATATGGCTAGGGTCACACTAGCATGTTTTCTCTCATTTGAGAGAATCGGCCCAGTTATGCTAATCACACTCTAATCAAACTCAGATGACATGATCATGCTACCAATGTATAAATGTAGCGTGTGCACTGCAACTTTATAGAGGTGCCAGAGTAGGTTCCCAATCCAAATGTATAATAGAATAAACCCGGCACTCAACTTAGGAAAAAATTGTGATATTTATTGCTGTCAGTGATGCCAAACGTTTCGGTCCCGAGAAACCTTCATCAGTGACTATACAGAAAAAATGATCAAATTAAATTAAGAAATGCATGACAAATGCTTAAATGAAGTATATACACGTGGTTTTTAAATTGACAAATGAGAATGTAACAATAAGAGAGGGTGCAATAGTGGTTCAGTCGTTTTTACATAGTGTAATAAAGAACATGCACATACCGTAAATCACAGTTTAGTTAGATAGTGTTTTCAGAGCGATTGTGTTTTGCCTAAGGTGACCTGAAAAATGTTGGACTAGTGAGAAGAGAGACACTTTTGGTGGGTAATGAAATAATTCCTGTTGTGCTTACCCCAAATATAATGGAGCAACGCGGATAACACCGCTAGTTAGTTCAGTGCTGTGGGGTGACAAATAGCAGAAACATATCAAATAAAGTGGTTGGAAAACCCATGTATCCTGGGTGGTGTATACACATACCATATGGTGCCACTGCATGTGTCTAATGGACGTACAGGCCGTCTGTGGTGGTTAAAGAAATATACGATTTAGTATAAAGTGGATAATTGCCCCATGGGATGGTGTAAAGGAGAGGATTACCGGTAATGAGGTCTGATGTGCTTAAGCTGAGATATATGCTGCTGCCTGAGGACATAGAGTGAGCACAAGCTGATTACAGTGACATCAGTGAACGCTAGGACCTAGAAAGGTGGATCAATGCGTCTTACCCTGTGGCCGAATATCGCGGTGTCCACCGCTGGATAGGTGCAGGCAGGGAGTGATACATTGGCGTTATTTTATAGATTAAAGCACTTCCTGTGTCCGGATCGTGCATATGACCGGAAGTGACGTGACCGGAAGTGAGGTATGCGCTCCAGGTGCGTTCCAGTGATGTAATCAGGAGGTGTGCTTGACAGACGGCGCATGCTCAGTAGGGAAGATCTAGTGAGATCGTTTGGTACGTCTTATGGGGTACAGAGGATAGATTCATAATGGTGAGAGTGCCCAAAACATTTTCACAGTGGTCAGTATAGGCGGCTCTGAAGGAAAAGAAACAACAGAGTTAGAAAACAAATGGTTATTAAATAAAAGACAATATATCATAATCCCTATTGAGACCTTTAGGGGTTAATGTTTCCAGAGTATGTATCCAATAGGACTCTCGTTTTTTGAGGAGGGAGATCCGATCGCCACCGCGTCTCAATGGGGGTACATGGTCAATCACTTGGAATTTTAGTTGAGAGATGGTGTGTCCCTTGGAATGAAAATGATGTGGGACAGGAAGTAGTAAATTAGCACATCTAATGGTGGATTTGTGTTTGGAGATTCTTTCCCTCACAGGGAGGGTGGTTTCTCCGATGTATAGCAATCCACATGGACACTTGATTAGGTAAATCACAAAGGATGTGTCACAAGTGAAGAATTGTTTGATGTGAAACAATTTTCCTGTATGTGGGTGATAGAAACAATCGCCCTTAAGGACATTGCTGCACTGTGCGCAGTGCAGGCACGGGTATGTTCCTTTTTTGGGACGGGTTATGAACCTCTGTCTCTCAACTAAGGATGGGCCAATGTCTGCACGGATCAAATTGTTTTTGAGATTCGGTGGTCTTTTAAAGCAAGGCATGAATGATTCTTGGAATTCAGGAATATTCGGGTGAGCTGTCGATAGGAGGTGCCAATGTCGCTTGATCGTTTTATGGAGCAGGAAGGCAAAAGGATGGTAGGTGTGAATAAAGGGAATACGTTTTTTGGTGTTCAAGCGTGGTGTTGGTACATGATTCTTGGATTTTTCCAGGAGTGAGAGTGGGTAACCCCTTCTGGAAAATTTCGAAGTCATATCGTGAACACGGGTGGCACAGAGGGCATCGTCAGTGACAATGCGCTTTACTCTCTGATACTGAGAAATCGGAATTGATCTCTTTACTGCGGGGGGGTGAAAACTGGAAAAGTGTAGAATACTGTTCTTATCAGTCGGTTTGACGTATAGATCAGTCGTGATTCGGCCATTGGTGTCTTTTATTACCAGTGTATCCAGAAAGTTGATTCTATTCGAGTCGTGTGTCATAGTGAAAGTAATGCCTGGCCAGGTGGTATTAAGGAATGTGAGGAATTCATGTAGAGATTCCAACGTGCCGTTCCAAAGGCAGAAGACATCATCTATAAATCGTTTCCATAAGACTACATTCTGGAGGTAGAGTGGATGTTTGTAAATGTGGGTGGACTCAAAATCCGCCATGTACGTGTTGGCGCATGGAGGCGCCACGTTGGATCCCATGGCTGTGCCATGTGTTTGTAGATAAAACGTATTCTGGAACAGAAAAAAATTGTTAAATAAAATGATGGTTAGTAATTCGATAATCAAATTTTTTTGATCTTCCGCCCAACCCTCAGTTGTGAGGAGGTGGGTGTACCGAGTTAATTCCATTTATGTGGGGAATTGAGGTATATAAATCCCTCACATCCATCGTTACTAGTATTATGTTTGAAGGGGTATTCTGTATTTTCTCGATTTCTTTGAGAAAGTCCCCAGTGTCCAACAAGAATGAGGGAGCAGTTTGTGTGAGGGGTGTTAGAATTTTCTCAAGGTATCTGGCAATGGGAGACAGCACTGAATTGGTGGAGGCCACTATGGGTCTTCCTGGTGGATTTTGTAGGTTCTTGTGAATTTTGGGTAATGTGTAAAACACTGGAGTGATGGGATTTTTGTTGCGAAGAAAATCGCACGTTTTAGAATCAAGGATCCCAAGCTCGGTATATTTTAGAATGATGGTCTCAATTTTGGATTGGATCTCGCTGGTGGGGTCTCTAGGTAATTTGTGATAGATAGAGATGTCAGACAGTTGTCTGTTGATCTCAGATATGTAAGATGACTTGTCCATTATTACTAGGGCTCGCCTTTGCTGCGGGTTTAAAATTCAATGTGTTGTCATCCTGGAGGATTTCAAGCTTGAATTTCTATTTGAGAATATTAGGGAGGGTAAAACAATTTCCCTTGTTCTATATCTTTCCGGGAATTTTCAGGAAGGATGATTGAACAAGTCTATGAATGTCTCTACCGCATGTGAGCCCTGTGGGGGCGGAATAGGGCCTTTATTACGGAGGCCCAAACAAGAATGGATAGTGCGTGGTGAGGTCCTGATGGAGTGGGATTGACCGTGTCTGCTGAAGAGAAATACACTTTAAGTCGTAATGACCGAAAGAAACCTGTAGGTCCATGTCCAGGTCGAAGGTTTTGTACTTATAAGCTGGGCAAAAGGACAGTCCTTCTGTAGTACTTGGTATTCAGCTATACCCAGGGGTCTAGAGGAGATGTTGATCACCAAGATTCCGTACCTGTGAGCGGGTGACTCGCATCTGGTCCGAGTTTTTTTTATATCGTGAACCCCCTATGGTCTTCTTCTTGAAAAAAGGCGTCGTTGTCCTAAAAAAGGAACCGGAGGGGGTCCAAAGAGCTTCGTTCTGTTCGGACCCTGATGTGGAGTATCTTAGATGAACGCTGACCGGGTGAAGGTTGTCGTCTGAAGGAGGGTTGTCCTGCCATATATAGACCCTGTTGGACTCGTAGTCAGCTGTATCTTGGAGAACTTGTTGCGTTTTCTATTCTCAGTTCCCCGGGGTGTTGGTCCCCGGCTTTTATTTGGGTTTTTTTATGTTTGAAGTTCTTTAGA
>JARQOD010000008.1:44180969-44264143 GCA_033576555.1 Oophaga sylvatica
GCTGAGTTAGTTGACCTCCTGTGTGCCTATGCCTTGTGCCTGATCTTGTTGCTTGTTTGGTTTTGACCCGGTCCGTCTCTTGTTGTGAGTTTGTCTACTGTCTTGGTACTGTGTATTTGCCCGTTCTGGTTTTCTGATCCCTTGGCTACGTTCTGGTTATTCTCTGCCTGCTCCACTTGTACTGCGTTGCTCCCTCTGTGTATGACCTGGCTATCCTGACTATCCGTTTTGTCTATGCCCCTTGGTAACTCTGTCCCGTAGTTACCCTTCTAGGAGTTTTCCTTCTGCTCATAGCTCTCTGGAGCTTAGGCCACGCCCACCAGCAGTCACGTGCTTAAGGTCCTCTGGCCTGAAACAATCTCTGTCTGTTACTGCCTTCTCTGAGAGACCTGTGGCCGGCGCCGCCCTTGGCAGTCACGTGCTTAGGGTCCTGTTAGTCTGAAGCACGCATCTTCACCGCTGCTGCCCCGCTCCACAGGTATCTTTGAGTGCAGTCTGTCTTATTCAGGACACGCGCACTGGCTCAGTGAGCAAGTGCAGTGCGGTGTTCATGATAAGTAGCCAGTGAAAGGAGACTTACATAAGTGCGGTGTCCACAGCCGTAGCCTCTCTAACCCGACGCGCGTTTCGTCCACACTTCCTCAGGGGCGTGTCGGGGTAGAGGGACGTCATGTATAGTGCCGCCTATCCAATCACACAATAAAAAACAGCCCACGTGTTATGCTGTATGTAAATCAGGAGTATAGTGCGGCGCGCCCCGAACTTCCGACTAAGCCAATTGAACTGACACGTCATCTCGGTGTATGGACTGCAGAACGCACAGGCGTCATAGCAACAGACGCTATGTGCGATCGCAAGTACATATCTTGCCGGGGAAGAAGAGTCTGGCTGATCAGAAGCGCATAGTGCACACTACTCCAAACAATTGTTAGCTGCAGGAAAATATTTTGCACAGATCATACTATCTATGGAACATAAAAGTACATCGGTGCCAAGAATATATAATATGATAATTGTTTAAACAAACAGCGCCTTATTGCTACATATAGCAATCATTGGCCTCAATTTTGTTCGATTATTCAAAGGCATTGGCAAGTCCTTCTGACAGATCCCATCCTTAAAAAATGTCTTCCATCTTCTCCACTAATTACTGCTAGGAGATCCAAAAATCTCAAAGATATGTTGGTTCATAGTCATTATGAACCAGAGAAAAAAACAAGAGATACTTGGCTTGATTTAAGATGTATAGATGTGATACGGATGGGATCTAGAGGTGGCGATGTAGCCAAAAATTTAGCTAAATTAGAAAGTAAATGGATTTATAGATTGGGGACCATAGCCCCTCATGGACTTAATGAAAATTTTGGTTTTAGTGCTTTTTTATAAATAATTAAAATTTTTGTGGGTATTTTAATTATTTATGTTCTTATGGGTAGAGGGATTTTTAATTTGTATATTAATTTTATATTTTTTATTTTAGCCTGGATGACTGTCATATCAATTGCTAATTTTGCACATCCATATTTAAGTGGAAAATTAATTCGTTGAAATTAGTTTGTTTATGCACGTATATTTACACTGTTTGTATATATTTTTTGGTATTTATTATTAATTATTATTATTGATTATTTTGTATCCACTATGAATTAATTATTATTCATTATTTATTTTTATTATACACTGGATTATTTATATTACTTATATAATATATTAATATTGCACGCTTGCACTTTAGCAATTTTGCACTATACTTGTTTCATTATATGTTTATTATTTTTTTGTTTAAGATTGGTGTATATTTAATTTATTTTTGACAGTTATACTAATTGCACAATTTTATGTAGCAGGATTTTTTGATGTTGGGAAGATTGCAATATTTAATTTTGCGATCCCCTTTTTTTCTATGGCACAATTTATTTAATAATTAATTATCACTTTGTTTTTATATTTATATAATTATGTCACTGGTAAAGTTTATTCACAATATTATTTTTATTATTATAAATTTGGCACTGTTTGTTTAAACAATTATCATATTTATATATTCTTGGCACCGATGTACTTTTATGTTCCATAGATAGTATGATCTGTGCAAAATATTTTCCTGCAGCTAACAATTGTTTGGAGTAGTGCGCACTCTG
This sequence comes from Oophaga sylvatica, assembly GCA_033576555.1. Classification (NCBI taxonomy): domain Eukaryota; kingdom Metazoa; phylum Chordata; class Amphibia; order Anura; family Dendrobatidae; genus Oophaga; species Oophaga sylvatica. The sequence continues at coordinate 44,183,111 of JARQOD010000008.1, forward strand.
CGCTTCTGATCAGCCAGACTCTTCTTCCCCGGCAAGATATGTACTTGCGATCGCACATAGCGTCTGTTGCTATGACGCCTGTGCGTTCTGCAGTCCATAGACCGGAGATGACGTGTCAGTTCAATTGGCTGAGTCGGAAGTTCAGGGCGCGCCGCACTATACTCCTGATTTACATACAGCATAACACGTGGGCTGTTTTTTATTGTGTGATTGGATAGGCGGCACTATTTATACATGACGTCCCTCTACCCCGACACGCCCCCTGAGGAAGTGTGGACGAAACGCGCGTCGGGGTAGAGAGGCTACGGCTGTGGACACCGCACTTATGTAAGTCTCCTTTCACTGGCTACTAATCACTGGTGCTATACAATAGTGTTTTGAATTTAACGATTAGTTGCTGTTCAGTGTGGTCATTGTGACAGATGAGAGTCTGGATCTATTGTATTAATGCTAATCACTGACAGCTTTTTAGTATCACATGGTCTTAGGCTACTTTCAGTTCAATTCAAAGGAAGCTATTTTAGCTCATTATTCACGGGACTGAGTATGTGCCTTTATATATAGAATTTCATACACATGATATAGCACCTTATGATATATTTTCTGAGACTACAAGTAATTTATTGTACGTTATGTTGTCCTAATAGGCCTAGTTTCTTGTATTTTTAAAATTGTATTATTGATAAATGCAATTGCTTTATTTTTCTCTATATTGTTATATATATAATAAATAAATATTAATTGTTATTATTTTGGCTCATATGTTATTGCAGTCTTCTTATTCTCTGGTGGTAGAGTTTGGAGTTGACAGCTTTTTTGGTTGTAAATTGATATATATAACACATTTTATTATTGGATCTTTGGTTGATTTTATAATATCCCATACCTGTCCGGCGATCAGTCAGGTCCCACGGCGTAAATCCATCTCAGGGTTAATCAGTTTTTGCCGCTGTTGCCGGCAGAGCAGGGAGAATTATGACAAGCTGCTTCAGCACCACAGGCAGGGAACAGCGCTTACTGTAGCTGTCCGTGCTGGCCGTGTGGTCCTGATGCGGCACACGGATATACCACGTTTTTACACGGACACACGCACACGGATCTCTCCGGTACTGATTTTTCTGGTACCGGAAATATCTGGACGTGTGAGACTGGCCTTAGGGCTGAGCAGGCTCAAGACCTCAACTAATGGATACCCAGCCATGGGTAACTATGTGAATGTAATGTCCAGCTCAAATAAAAGGGAGGCCACACCCTTATTTGCACAGAGATGATGTACACGCGTGTTCACACTAGCCACTAAAGAGACAAAACCAAAGATAAAAGCAAAATAAGCAAGTACCCTGAGGTGACCATCCTCACCACTACCAGGTTGCATTCATGAGCATCTATTAACCCTTTATTACTACTATATCCAGTGGGCACTTAGGAAATCATTGTTTACTATTTATGGAAAGCTTTACTGTTGGATTTCCTTGGCATTTGGATTGTATACGTATGTTTTGCATTTATATTTGTTCAAAGGATTTTATCTACCGTACTTATTTTTCCACATTGGTGCATACAGTCCCAATACCATCTCATTCTATTGGACCACTATTGTAACTGTCTCCATATGACTCTTTATTTGATTGTTTTTGCTTTAGCACTTTAATCTTTAGGCCGGCGTCACACTAGCGAGTTTGATGCGAGTTAGTCGCATGACTTACTCGCATCAACACCGCACGGCCGCCGCTCTATCACACCCGGCACGGCCGCCCGCTCTCGGACCAGAGTGCGCGGCGGCATAGAAATACATGCAGCCGCGCACTCTGGTCCGAGAGTGGGTGGTTGTGCCGGGTGTTGATGCGAGTAAGTCGTGCGACTAACTCGCATCAAACTCGCTAGTGTGATGCCGGCCTTATTAAAGATGTACTATATTTGTTTACTTTGCATATGACACTTTAGAACCACTGAAGGGCTTTACTTTATATTTGTGTCCAATTGTGCAATCCTGAATATATTTTCTCTTATTGGACTTTCATACATATTTTAGTACCCTTTATCCTCTATGGCAGGGTTCCCCAACTCCAGTCCTCAAGGCCCACCAACAGGCCATGTTTTCAGGATTTCCTTAGTATTGCCCGGGTGATAATTGCATCGCCTGTGCAATACAAAGGAAATCCTGAAAACATGACCTGTTGGTGGGCCTTGAGGACTGGAGTTGGGGGAACCCTGCTCTATGGAGTGGTGTGGCATTTCTTGCCACTTTTCCTTCATGATAAAATTCCTTTTATAGATTTTATAAATAACTAATTTTCAATAAAGATTTGCTATAAGTGAAGTTGCATCTGTTTCCATTTTCTCTTTGGACATTATATTAATTTTGAAGTGCGCATAATATTACACTGGTTTTTCATGGGTACTGAAACTCGCATCATGTCAATTTCTCTTTAGGGTATTTTAAGCTTTATGTACTGATTTTTCCAATAGACTTGTATTAGATGCAGAAAATCGGGTAAAAAACGGATGTGCATTTTCAGTCCATTTCCCCAGTGGAAACGAATCACAAACACGTTATCCACACATGACTCTATCGATAAAGTTTTGTCAAAGCCAGTAATTATCTAAAACAAAAGCAGATTTATTTAAAGGGAATTTGTCACCAGAAAAAAAACGCTATTAACCCCTTGACGACCTATGATGTATATATACGTCATAAGTGGTGTCCCTGCATTCCATGCGGGCTTCAGCGCTGAGTCCGCATGTTTTCCGGAACATGACATGACGTGTCCCTAAAAGCAGGGTTATAGCCTTGCTTTGTGTAGCACACGCGATCGGAAGATAACAGCTTCAAGTCTCCTAAGGAGACTATTAGGCTATGTGCACACGTTCAGGATTCTTTGCAGAAATTTCCTGAGAAAAAACAGACTTTTTCCCAGGAAATCCGGATGCGTTTTTTTTGTGGTTTTTGCGCATTTTACCTAGTTTTTTTCCTGAACATTCTAGGTCAATAATATAGCGGGAAATATGCAAATTTACCGTGAAATTAATGAACATGCTGCGTTTTTTACCGCAATGCATTTTTTTCGAGGAAAAAAAAAAGGAACCATGTGCACAAAAATTGCAGAATGCATTCTAATCATAGGATGCTTAATGCATGTGTTTTTTAAAGCGTTTTTGCAGCGGAAAACTACCGCAAAAACGTGAAAAATCCTGAACATCAGCACACAGCCTTAAAGCTAGTTAAAAGTTGGAAAAAAAAATAAAAAAATATTTGTAAATTTTTTAAAAAATAGCAGTTCAAATCATCCCCTATTTCCCCATTCAAAATAAAACAATAAAAAATACAAATATTTGGTATCGCCGAGTTCAGAAACTCCTAATCTATCAAAATATAAAAAGAATTAATCCGATCGGTAAGCGATGTAACAAGAAAAAAAATCAAAACGCTTAAATTACTTTTTTTGGCTGTCGCTACATTGCAATAAAATGCAATAACAGGCGATCAAAATATTGTATCTACACAAAAATGGTATCAATAAAAAAGTCAGCTCAGCGCTACAAGTCTCAGAAAATGGCGCTATTATTTTTTTTTGAAAACTTTGGATTTTTTTTCACCACGTAATGACCTGTAGAATCACAATGGCAAGTCAGTTTTAGCATTTAGGGAACATGGTTAAAAAAAGAAAAAAAAACAATGGTGGAATTGCATTTTTTTTGCAGTTTCACTGCACTTTGGCAGACCAGTCGATTTCTTGGACTTGCAGATACGTGCCCTGCCTGATGGAAGTGTAGTCACTGACGTTGTCTGTAAAACAACAGCCACTAATTCGGTTCTCCACACCCAATCCGCCCACCCCCAATCCAAAATACGGGGAGTTCCCATTGGCCAATTTTTGAGAGTCAGACGCATATATTCAAGGGAGAATGATTTTGAAAACCAAATCAAATGAACTAGCAGGGAGGTTTCAAGAACGGGGTTATAGCCCAAAAGTGATACGAAAGGGATATCAAAGGGCCAAAAATGCATCTAGAAATGCACTTCTATGTGGCAACAAGGCCAAAACTGCTGGTAATTTGGACATTCAGGTAGGTTTTATTGCAGGGTACTACAACAAATGGCATCAATTTAGGGAAATTGTAAACAAACACTGGCTAATTTTACATACAGACCCAGCTCTGAAATTGCTTTTACCCCCCACCCCCACCCCACTAATTGTGGCACGAAGATCAAGGAACCTTTAGGACTATTTGGTGCATAGCCATTATGAACCTACAAAAAAGTAAGTAAAGGGGACACAGCAACTGCAGGCTTCTTTCCATGTGGCATATGCAAAGCCTGATCTAACTGTGTGAAGGCCAAAAGTTTCACAACTTTTGATGGATCCAGGACCTATGAGATCAGGAAATGTATTACCTGTGCTTCCAAAAGGGTTGTGTATCATGCAACTTGCCCATGTGGCAAAATGTACATAGGTCTCACCACCAGGGAACTAAAGATTTGGGCCCGTGAGCACGATCTGGATATAGTTAAGGTTAAGACTGTAGACGGCATCATGAGTTTGAAGACAATCCCCAGACTTTATAAGAACTTCCATGGATGTAACCCTCATTCTATGAAGGTAAAGGGTATTTATATGGTGACATTAGGGCCTAGGGAAGGGGATTTGGGCAAAGTTTTAGCCCAAGTTGACAGCCGCTGGATTTACAGGTTAGGCACCCTAGCCCCTCAGGGTCTTAATGAGAACCTTGGCTTTGGGGCATTCCTATGATTTGATTCCAGATTCCTTTCTCTTTTCATATTGGGTATCAGTTTTTTAACTGGTCTGTTTGTAGTGGGTTTTCCCTACGTTTGTTTTTATGGTATTATGTCTATTTTGTGCATTTTTTAATGATTTTTTTCACTTAGGAATTTACGTCTTCCTATATCTGCGACTATTGATCATGGAATGGAGGCGTATCTCTGATTTTCCTTGAAGACTTCTACATCTTCTGCACTGGCAAGTTACAAGGGATCCAATTTGGGAACACCTTCTGGACTCTACATCACCTGAATATATTCAGTTCATGAGGATGAATTAATGACCTTGGAGACTTCAACCTGCCTTACAGCCCCTTCTCTTCCTCATCTACTTTGTTATCTCCATCGAGCTGGAGTTGAAACACGTGTCCATACTTACAAATATGAAGCAACTTTGAGGGAAGTGACTTTAGGCAATGTTTATAATGGAGTAATATTGAGACACAAATATATGAAGACATTTTTTATTGTTCCAGCACGGATCACTTGGTTTGGTGGACTGTGGATGTAGACATACTTACCTTGACATCCCCTCTTGGATGACCTTTGATAGATGATTGTATCTAACAAAGTGAACTCTCAACTATCCTTTAAGAGAGATCAATATGGGATATGATCTACATGGGGTCTTTTCTGATGCTCTATTTTTTTTTTTGGGATATGTGCAATATGCGTGCTTCCATGATGATGAATCTCTTTTCTTCCTGTTGTTAGCTGCCACTTACCACATTAACACTTATATCATATATTTAACACTATTGAGTGCAACTCTGACATATGTTCATCCTGTCAGACTCATATCATGTCTTTTCTCCCTTGCTTCATTTTTTTCAATCATATCAGTGGGGGTTGCTTTGTTTCACAGATTTTGTGGTATATATATCTATTTATTTATTTCTTATGCTACAACATTCCGCGGGTTTGCATTTTCTGTGCATTTATTCTGAATGTTCAGGTTCCTTTTGAGTTAAATATATTTGACTATCGATGACTTGTCTTCACTTGTCCTTACTCGTCTATATTTTCATTCTACACACCCATCTCAGTTGCTAGTGACCCCATATATATGTAGTATTTCACTAGTTCACCTTATATAGTAGCCATCTTTATGGTGTATGTGATCCAACAAACATAGGTGTTTTCTGACACTTGCATTGAGTGGTAGTGGTGACAGATCTGCCTGCAGGGGGGCGATCGTCGCTCTCCACTTTCAGTGCAGGTCTGGGTATCCGCATCATGGATTGGCGGATCACATAATCATTTTTTGAACCCCCGGTGTTAGTCCCATTCACTCCCATCCACTCTATTCTATTTATTGCCCTGCACTTCTAGCACATTGCACTTTACTCACAGCCATATTTATGATGGCTGAACCTATAATAATGGTGTCTTTGTCCTTTCAAGGCTATACCCCGTGGATGGCACCGTGTTGCTCCACTTATGCTCTTTGTATAATGGGTAGGGATTTTTTGCTTTATTATCCTTACACACCCATTCTATTATACGTGTTTTGTCGTTATATTTCTCTATTAATGCCGTGCAGATATTCTGAATCACTAAGTTTCGTACCCTTCTTATACACTGCGTAGTCTGACATACAAGCACAACGCATTTTATTATCCATATTATTATGGCTAGTCATATGTAGCCACTGGCATGCTTTCTGCAGGATTTAATAATAATGGGGCCTTTATCTTTAAGACCATGCACGGTTGTGCGTTATTTTGTATATTTTCTTCTTATGCTCTCTATGAATGGGTCTGAAGGAGTTTTATTGCCGCATAATCTTTGCTATATGCATTTTTTCCATTATGGCACATGCCCTTTTACCCCCACCATGATGCGTCATCTCCCTCATGCTGCCTTTATGTTCTGTACACACCCCTAGTATGGGTGTTTTCAGATATTAGTTTTACATTTTTATATGGTCAGGTTGTATGGATACCCTTTTTCTTTAAACCATGTATGTCATATCCTATAAAATAATGGTAGTACTCAACAACATTGTTTGCGGTACTATTTAGTATTACTTGAATTGCTTTACATTGGTTGCCAGTAAACCCGCGGAAGATACTTCCCTTTGTGTAATCTCCTTTGGCGTCTTTTCCTAATATTGGTTACGTAGCCTTAGTCATGATGTAGCTGGGCGGGATCCAGACCATCTGATGACGCGCATGAACTACCTAGGGTCAGTCCTCCCTCCTCCATTCCCATTGGTCGCTAGATACTATAATTACAAAGATGCCCACCTCTTAGATACGCCCCCAGGAAGAAGCACGAGTGTATGCTATAGCAATTGCTAGTGTGATGTTTCCAAATATAAGCATAGTTTTACCATTGAAAGTCTAACTTCTCTGCACATGCACCTTAATGCTCTGGCTATCATATCATCCATTTGAACAGGGGCCATGCCAAGGTTAAGCACAAAGATCTACTTTTCTATGTATGTGGCAGTGTTGATTAGACCAAATATATAATGGACTTTCTTTGCGCAGACACATTGTGTCGACTATGTCTAAGATGATTAGAGTTGTAGTGTACCATAATTGCATATCAATTTGTTATACCTGTCCAAACTGATTGAAATTACATATAGTACAGACCAAAGTTTGGACACCTTCTCATTCAAAGATTTTTCTGTATTTTCATGACTATGAAAATTGTGGAATCACACTGTAGGCATCAAAACTATGAATTAACACATGTGGAATTATACATTACACTTTACAAAAAAGTGCAAAACAACTGAAAATATGTCTTATATTCTAGGTTCTTCAAAGTAGCCACCTTTTGCTTTGATTACTGCTTTGCACGCAGAAAGGTGACGGATGGACTCTACATGCCTGGTTCCACCGTGAAGCATGGAGGAGGTGGTGTGATGGTGCTTTGCTGGTGACACTGTTGGGATTTATTCAAATTGAAGGGTGAGCGGTCCAGCTCACCCCAAACTATCTCGATTGGGTTCAGGTCTGGTGACTGTGGAGGCCAGGTCATCTGGCGTAGCACCCAACACTCTCCTTCTTGGTCAAATAGCCCTTACACAGCCTGGAGGTGTGTTTGGGGTCATTGTCCTGTTGAAAAATAAATGATGGTTCAACTAAATGCAAACTGGATGGAATAGCATGCCGCTGCAAGATGCTGTGGTAGCCATGCTGGTTCACTATGCCTTCAATTTTGAATAAATCCACAAAGTGTCACCAGCAAAGCACCCTCACACCATCACACCACCTCCTCCATGCTTCACGGTGGGAACCAGGCATGTAGAGTCCATCCGTCCACCTTTTCTGCGTGCAAAGCAGTAATCAAAGCAAAAGGTGGCTACTTTGAAGAACCTAGAATATAAAGACATATTTTCAGTTGTTTCACACTTTTTTGTAAAGTGTAATGTATAATTCCACATGTGTTAATTCATAGTTTTGATGCCTTCAGTGTGATTCTACAATTTTCATAGTCATGAAAATACAGAAATATCTTTGAATGAGAAGGTGTGTCCAAACTTTTGGTCTGTACTGTATATTATTTTATGCATATATATATCCCTGTGTATTTATGCACACTGCTTACAGCTATCCTCCTTTTGTGTGTGTTTTTGGTTTGAGGCACCTCTTTTAATTTTAACAGTAATTTCTTTATATGTATTTTTATAGCTGTTGAAATAAAGTAAGTTGTTTTAAAATATGTTTGAGCTTACAAAACTCTTCTTGATCTATATGTAGTACAATTACTACAGGATCAGTATGTTTATTCATAATAAAGTTTATTTTTATTTTGTAAATGATATAGTTATCTACAGCTTTTTCCTTTGGTATGATTTATGTTAATCAGGTGTAACCAATTATTATGGCCTGTGATATTTAGCATCATATTACATATTGTATATATTTAATGATACTATACACAGCTCTGGCAAAAATCAAGAGACCACTGCACAGTTTTATAAAAATCAGCTTCTCTACATGTCTGACAGCCATTCCATTCCAGTGTCAGTTGAATTCCAACCAGAGTTCACCTCATTCTACTTAATGTGCTTCTGATTAGGTGATCACCTGAAGCAAATCTTATTTAACAAAGGAAAGTATAAAAAAAAACACTGCTGTGGTGTTCACAATCCTCTTGCAATATGACAAGCTGGATGGCAAAACAAGTGCTAGTAATATCCCAAAAGTAATAGGAATGAAAAAATAACTTTTAACCATGCCAAAGGAGTTGAAAAGAAAAGTCTTGAGTGAGGAAAAGAAGGGCTCAATTCTGGCTTTACTAGCAGAGGGATACAGTAAGCGTCATGTTGCCTCCATCCTTAAAATTTCTAAGACGGCCGTCCATTACAACAAGGTCAAGCAGCAGACATTGGGGACAACAAAGCTACAGACCAGCAGATGGTGAAAACAACTCTCCACTGACCGGGATGACCGTCATCTTATTCAAATGTCACTTAGCAACCGCAGGATGACATCACGTGACCTACAAAAATAATGGCAAATGGCAGCTTGGGTGAAGTGCACAGCAAGAACAGTTCATAACAGGCTCCTAGAGGCAGGGCTCAAGTCATGTAAAGCTAGAAAAAAGCCTTTCATCAATGAGAAGCAAAGGAGAGCCAGGCTGAAGTTTGCCAGAGACCATAAGGATTGGACCATAGAGGACTGGAGTAAGGTAATCTTCTCGTATGAGTCTAATTTTCAGCTTTGCACAACACCTGGTTGTCTAATGGCTAGACGGAGACCTGGAGAGGCGTACAAGCCACAGTGTCTTGCACCCACTGTGAAATTTGGTGGAGGATCGATGATGATCTGGGGATGCTTCAGCAAGGCTGGAATTGGGCAGGTTAATCTTTGTGAAGGACGTATGAATCAAGCCGCATACAAGGTGTAGCGCCGGCGTCGGCGTCCCTGCCCTCTGCCAGGCAGGGACGCTGTTCCCCTCACCCCTCTGCTCCAGGTCCGGCGTCCTCCTGCCGCTCTGCTGGCGGCGCACGCTCCTTTCCTGCCACTGTGCTTAGGGCGAAAAGCGGGCGCTGCCCTCCCTCTTAAAGGGGCCGCGCGCGTTGTCCTAAGGAGTCCCCGGCCAATGGCCGGAGGACTTCACCTTATATAAGGCCCCTCCTCCAAAATGGAGGTGCCCGAGCAATGTTGTTGCACTGTTCACTACTCTGCTTCAGTCCTCAGGGTCTTTGCCAGATACCTGTCTGATTCCTGCCAGGTTGCTGTCTGTTACCTGCCTGCTAGCTCACCTGGGAGCGCTCATCTGTTACCTGCCTGCTAGCTCACCTGGGAGCGCTCATCTGTTACCTGCCTGCTGGCCTACCTGGAGGCTCTGCCGTCACGTACCGTGATCTTCTGCTATTCCAGTGACTCTCGCCCACTCACCTGGGAGCGCTCATCTGTTACCTGCCTGCTAGCACACCTGGGAGCGCTCATCTGTTACCTGCCTGCTAGCCTACCTGGAGGCTATGCCGTCACGTACCGTGATCTTCTGCTATTCCAGTGACTCTCGCTCGCTCACCTGGGAGCGCTCATCTTCTATCTTCCTGCTAGCCTACCTGGAGGCTCAGCCATCACAGGTCGTATCTACCTTCTTCCAGAGACTGCCCCGGTCACTTGCCGTGACCTCCTTCCCACTCCTCCAGAGACTGCCCCGGTCACTTGCCGTGACCTCCTGCCCACTCATCCAGAGACTGCCCCGGTCACTTGCCGTGACCTCCTGCCCACTCATCCAGAGACTGCCCCGGTCACTTGCCGTGACCTCCTGCCCACTCTTCCAGAGACTGCCCCGGTCACTTGCCGTGACCTCCTGCCCACTCATCCAGAGACTGCCTCGGTCACTTGCCGCGACTTCCTGCCCGTTCATCCAGAGACTACCCCGGTTATCTGCTGTGACTACCTGCCCGTCCACCCTGGTCGCCACCCGCTCTCTTACAAGGTCCGCCCCTTTGTATAGTAGCTCAGAGGTTCCGCCTCCCAGACCCGTTACACAAGGTTATCCTGGAAAAACAGTTGATTCCTTCTGCTCGGCAATGTTCGCCAACTCTGAGAACTGGTTTTTCCAGCAGGACAATGCGCCATGCCACACAGTTAGGTCAATCAATGTGTGTATATATGACCACCACATCAAATCCCTGTCATGGCCAGCGCAATCTCGAGACCTGAACCCCACTGAAAACCTCTGGAATGTAATCAAGAGGAAGATAGATAGTCACAAGCCATCAAACAAAGAAGAACTGCTTACATTTTTGTACCAGGAGTGGCATAAGGTCACCCAAAAGCGGTGTGAAAGACTGGTGGAAAGCATGCCAGGATGCATGAAAGCTGTAATTAAAAATCATGGTTATTCCACAAAATATTGATTTCTGAACTCTTCCTGAGTTGAAACATTAGTATTGTTGGTTCTAAATGATTATGAATATGTTTTCGTAGCATTATTTGAGGTCTGCAAGCACTGCATTTTTTCGTTAATTTGACCATTTCTCATTTTCTGAAAATAAATTACAAAATGTATTGCTTGGAAATTCTGAGACATGTTGTCAGTAGTTTATAGAATAAAAGAGCAATTTACATTTTACTCCAAAATATAGCTATAAAGAGAAAAATCAGACAAACTGAACATTTTGCAGTGGTCTCTTAATTTTTGCCAGAGCTGTACATGCTGTCGGCTTCTTTGTGTTCACCAGTAGTATCCTAGATGAGTGTTGTATGTGTAAGTCTGGGGTCACACGAGAGCATAAAAAATTGGTCTAATTCATCTAGGAGAGTGGGACAGTTTTATCTCACTTGTTATCCGTGTGTTGTCTGTATACAATCAGTTTTTCAGTTTTTTTTTATTAATCTTTTACACGACCATTTACAGTTTCTTGTCTTACAGAATAGAAATCTATTAAATAATATTAGTCCGAGTGCAAGACTTTTAGGTACTTGTCCGACATTATATGATGACCACAGTTTTCTTTCAAATACAATGTATTTGCTGAAAGAAAACTATTATTTTTACATTGAAAAGTTATATAATTTTCAATATACCTTCTATATAAACACAATTTCCAAGATCTATGTTTGCTGTAATTCTTTATCCATTACATTACCGGGAAAGATCAATATCCACTGGGAGAAAAGGTTCCAAACGCATAAGACAAAAGTTAGCCAAAACCACCGATTTCGGTAGGAAAGGCTATCCAGCTGATGTTTATGGGATATACTGTACTTATTCTCCCCAAATAGATCATGTCCTGATTAGTGTTGAGCATTCCGATACTGCAAATATCGGGTATCGGCCGATATTAGCTGTATCGGAATTCCGATTCCGAGTTCCGATATTTTCGTCTTATCGGATACCGGAATCGGGATTGTCACTGTCACTGTCAGTGTCCGTCGGTCGGGTCTGTCAGGAGTCAGCGGCACTTACCTGGCAGAAGATCTCCGGCGGTCACGTCCTGCACTGCTTCATGGCCGCCATCTTCTTTCCCCGGCGGTCACATGCAGTTTCTCGCGATAACTGCAGTGACTGCTGGGTAATCGCGGCCGTAAAGCAGTCAGTCCGATGACGTCACCGCCGGGGAAGCAGGTAATCAGCTGTGCTGCGTTGCAATGACAGGCTCTGCCTGTCATTGCGATGTAGCAGAGCTGGATCGTCGTGGGACTATCGTTATGGACTGCGTCGGACAGGTGGTATACTGTTGGTTTGTTTTTTTTCTTTTTTTACAGGAGATCGATGGCGTCGCAGGAATGAGAGAGTAATAAAAAAAATGAAAACTGTGTTGTCTCTTTTATTTCATTAAAAGACTTTTTTCTTGCTGTGTCTTTTTTTTATACATTTAATAACTTTGGGATTAATAATGGATCGGTGTCTTATTGACGCCTATCCATTATTAACCGGGCTTATTGTCACCGTGCAATCAACGGTGACAATAACCCCTTATTACCCCGCTTGCCACCGCTACAGGGCAAGTGGGAAGAGCCGGGTAAAGTGCCACAATTGGCACATCTTTTGATGCGCCAAATGTGGGGCTGCTGTAGCCTGGTATTATCAGGCTGTTGAGGGCCAAAATCCATGGGCCTTGACAGTCTTTTAATACCAGGCCGCAGCAGTCTGCATTTTACTTGGCTGGTTAACAAAAATAGGGGGGATCCCCACGCCGTTTTTTTTTCGAGGGGATCCCCTATTTTTGTTAACCAGCCAAGCTAAGCAGACTGCTGTGGCCTGGTATTATCAGGCTTGCAAGGTCCATGGATATTGGATCCTTACCAGCCTGAAAAACCAGGCCTCAGCGGTCTGCTTCATCTGGCTGGTTAACAAAAATAGGGGGACCCCACGCCAATTTTTTTCAAGGGGATCCCCTATTTTTGTTAATCAGCCAAGATATGCAGACTGCTGTGGCCTGGTATTATCAGGCTGGCAAGGTCCATGGATCTTGGCTCCTTAACAGCCTGAAAATCCAGGCCTCAGCGGTCTGCTTCATCTGGCTGGTTAACAAAAATAGGGGGGACCCCACGCCAATTTTTTTCGAGGGGATCCCCTATTTTTGTTAATCAGCCAAGATATGCAGACTGCTGTGGCCTGGTATTATCAGGCTGGCAAGGTCCATGGATCTTGACTCCTTAACAGCCTGAAAATCCAGGCCTCAGCGGTTTTCTTCATCTGGCTGGTTAACAAAAATAGGGGGGACCCCACGCCAATTTTTTTCGAGGGGATCCCTATTTTTGTTAATCAGCCAAGATATACAGACTGCTGTGGCCTGGTATTATCAGGCTGGCAAGGTCCATGGATCTTGGCTCCTTAACAGCCTGAAAATCCAGGCCTCAGCGGTTTTCTTCATCTGGCTGGTTAACAAAAATAGGGGGGACCCCACGCCAATTTTTTTCGAGGGGATCCCCTATTTTTGTTAATCAGCCAAGATATACAGACTGCTGTGGCCTGGTATTATCAGGCTGGCAAGGTCCATGGATCTTGGCTCCTTAACAGCCTGAAAATCCAGGCCTCAGCGGTCTGCTTCATCTGGCTGGTTAACAAAAATAGGGGGGACCCCACGCCATTTTTTTTTCGAAGGGAACCCCTATTTTTGTTAATCAGTTCCCTCTGACGTCACTGATTGTGTCCCTGGCTGACCTGAAGTGAAAGTGGAAAGCAATCAATTAAGCTTTCCACTTAAGGGCCCGTCTCACATAGCGATATCGCTACCGAGATCGCTGCTGAGTCACTAGTTTTGTGACGCAGCAGCAAGCTCACCAGCGATATCGCTGTGTGTGACATTCAGCGACGATCAGCCCCCTGCCGGGTATCGCTGATCGTCGCTGAAATGTCAGGACCTTTGATCGCTGGTTTCCCGCTGACAGGCACACATCGCTGCGTGTGACAGGCGGGAGACCAGCGATCCGCTGGTAACCAAGGTACACAGCGGGTTTCCAGGCGCGGGGCTGTGCCTAGAAACCCGCTGTGTACCTTGGATACCAGCGCCCTGATGCAGGGAGCTGGTATCCAAGGTACACAGCGGGTTTCCAAGCGCTGCGCGGTGCCTGGAAACCCGCTGTGTACCTTGGTTACCAGCGGATCGCTGGTCCCCCGCCTGTCACACGCAGCGATGCGTGCCTGTCAGAGGGAAACCAGCGATCAAAAAAAGGTCCTGACATTTCTGCGACGATCAGCGATACCCGGCAGGGGGCTGATCGTCGCTGAATGTCACACACAGCGATATCGCTGGTGAGCTCGCTGCTGCGTCACAAAACTAGTGACTCAGCAGCGATCTCGGTAGCGATATCGCTATGTGAGACGGGCCTTAAGCGATGTTACCCGCAGTGTCGCTGTCCCAGATCGCTGCCTGTTTGGCAGCTCAGCAGCGATCATGTAGCGATACACCAGCGATCCTGACAAGTGCATATCGTTGTCGGGATCGCTGGTGTATCGTTATGTGACACCCAGCCTTTACTCTCCTGTCAGGCAGGAGAGGAACTCATTCATTTGGGGTTTACTGTGAGGCTGCAGCATTAGCTGCGGTCCCTGCAGTAAACATTAACCCTTTCTGAAGGATTACACCGTGGGACCTGACTGTGCATGGGATAGGTAAGAATAATTTTGCTTTTTTATTTTATTTTTATTACAGGAAATGGTTTTTGCAGTAAAATAAAAGATGGTCAAAAACATGTGTCTTTATTTCATTAAAATGATTTTTAATTAAAGTGTGTGTGTTTTATTTTTATTTCATGCAATAGGATTAATAATTGATAGTTGTCTAATTGACAGCTCTCAATTATTAACCTGGCTTAAGGTCACCTTTCAATAGCAAGGTGGCTTTAACCCCATATTAACCCATTCGCCACCGCTACAGGGCAATGGGAATAGACGGGCAAAGTGCCAGAAAGGGCGAATCTAATTATAGATTTGTCTTTCCTGGGGTGTCTGGGGGCAGATGTTAGTAGCCGGGGGGGGCAAAAATAATGGTCCCTCTCTGGGCTATTATTATCTGCCCCCACTCACTGGCTTTGTCTGTCTGGTTGCGAAAATAGGGCGGGAGCCCACGCATTTTTTTTCAGCAATTTTACACCTCATATATATATATACATGTCATTGAATTTGTGACACATATATATATATATATTTATATTTGTAGTTCATACACTTCTACATAGTATAATAGCCGCTAATTCAATTGCCGGCTTTTGTGAAAATGCAGAACCCGACATGAAATGACACTTGGTGTACATAGGGTTAACCATGTCTTTTCATGTCCTTTGCTATCTAATTTGCACAAACAATTAAATCAGACTATGTGTGCAAAATTTCACACCTGTAGGGGTTAATTAAAGGTGTAAATTCGTAGCAAAAAAGTCCGTTTTTTTTACAACGAATTTACACCTTTAATTAACCCCTACAGGTGTGAAATTTTGCACACATAGTCTGATTTAATTGTTTGTGCAAATTAGATAGCAAAGGACATGAAAAGACATGGTTAACCCTATGTACACCAAGTGTCATTTCATGTCGGGTGACATGAAATGACACTTGGTGTACATAGGGTTAACCATGTCTTTTCATGTCCTTTGCTATCTAAGGCCGGAGTCACACTGGCGACAAAATCGGACGACTGCAATGCGATGAAATATCGCATTGCAGTCGGACCTATGTTAATCTATGGAGCAGCTCCCAGTATCAGATTTTTTGTGGTCCGTTTTAAACGTCCGTGTACAATCGCAGCATGCTGCGATTGTCACCGATTGTCGGTCGACAATCGCCAATGCAAGTCTATGGGAGCGATGAAAAATCTGATTACAAACGGACCACACTGTGTGACTTGCGATGAAATCGCATCGGTGTCCTTTAGAAAAGCCGGCAATTCATCCCGCCTATACTGTAAAATCACACTGACAGCTTTAATAAAGACTAGAAAGAATAGATATATACACATAGAACACATACATATATATATACATGTCATTGTGACATGTATATATACATATATTTATAGTTCCTAGACTTCTACATACTGTAATAGCCGCTAATTCAATTGCCGGGTTTTGTGAAATCACAGAAGCCGACATGAAATGATACATTGTTTCCACACATTTAACCATGTAATTTCATGTATTTTTATATATGTTTGAAACATACAATTACATGAGTGTATTTGTGCAAAATTTCAGACATGTAGGGGTTAATTAAAGGTGTAATTTCGTTGAAAAAAATGCGTGGGCTCCCGCTGTATTTTCTCCACCAGACAGACAAAGCAAAGCGAGTGGGGGCAGATAATAATAGCCCAGGGAGGGTGCATTTTTTTGTGCCCCCCTGGCTACTAACATCTGCCCCCAGACACCCCAGAAAGGGCAAATCTATAATTAGATTCGCCCTTTCTGGCACTTTGCCCGTCTATTCCCATTGCCCTGTAGCGGTGGCGAATGGGTTAATCTCACCTTACTGTCACCTTGCAATTGAAAGGTGACCTTAAGGCAGGTTAATGATTGATAGCTGTCAATTAGACAACTATCAATTATTAATCCTATTGAAGTAAATAAAAAAACACACACACTTTAAGAATAAATAATTTTAATGAAATAAAAACACATTTTTTTGACCATATTTTATTTTACACTAAATCCGTGCGAAGCCATTGATCTCCTAAAATAAAGAAAAAGAAATAAAACAACATTATTCTTACCTATTCCGCCGATCTGTCACGTCCCACGCTGTAATCCTTCACAAAGGGTTAACTAGCTTTGAGCCAAGCAGTGCAAGTAATCCTGCATGCTCAGCTCAAAGCTCATGAATGAATAAGTTCCTCTCCTGGCGACAGGAGAGGATGTGTTTCATGAATGAAGCTTAATTGATTGTGTCCACTTTCCCTTTAGGTCAGGTCACTACAGTTAAATTGGCAAGAAATCAATTAAGCTCCATTCATGAATCTATTCCTCTACTTTCGCTGGGAGAGGAACTTATTCATTCAGGGGAATACAGGTCTGAGACAGCATTATTAGCTCTCTGCGACCTGTAACCTGTTAACCCTTTCTGATGGATTACACCGTGGGACCTGACTGTACATCGGATTGGTAAGTATAATTTTGCTTTTTTATTTTATTTTTATTACAGGAAATGGTTTTAGCAGGAAAATAAAATATGGTCAAAAACTGTGTGATTATTTCATTAAACTTATTTTTTATTAAAGTGTGTGTGTTTGATTTTTCTTTCATACAATAGGATTAATAATTGATAGTTGCCTAATTGACAGCTATCAATTATTAACCTGGCTTAAAGTGACCTTTCAATTGCAAGGTCATTTTAACCCTTATTAACCCATTCGCCACCGCTACAGGGCAATGGGAATAGACGGGCAAAGTGCCAGAAAGGGCGAATCTAATTATAGATTTGCCCTTTCTGGGGTGTCTGGGGGCAGATGTTAGTAGCCAGGGGGGGGCACAAAAAAAATGTACCCTCCCTAGGCTATTATTATCTGCCCCACTCGCTTGCTTTGTCTGTCTGGTGGAGAAAATACAGCGGGAGCCCACGCATTTTTTTTTAACGAATTTACACCTTTAATTAACCCTACATGTCTGAAATTTAGCACACATATACTCATGTAATTGTATGTTTCAAACATATATAAAAATACATGAAATTACATGGTTAAATGTGTGGAAACAATGTATCATTTCATGTCGGCTTCTGTGATTTCACTGAAGCCGGCAATTGAATTAGCGGCTATAACAGTATGTAGAAGTGTAAGAACTATAAATATATGTATATATATATATGTCACAATGACATATATATATATATATATATATATATATATATATATATATGTGTATATATCTATTCTTTCTTTTGGCATTTAAATACTATTCTTTTGGATCCATTATATGTCAGTTTTGCAAGCCTGCGAGAAAATCTCGCAAGTCGGATGAAAATCGGATGTTACAAGGTACACACACATGCGATTAAATCGCATCTTTGAAGGAAAATCGGATGCCAGAAGGATGTGTGATGTTTTTATTTTGATCCGATTGTCGACCGTCTAAAACGGACCGATTTTTTGTGGTTGTGTGTGACTCCAGCCTAATTTGCACAAACAATTAAATCAGACTATGTGTGCAAAATTTCACACCTGTAGGGGTTAATTAAAGGTGTAAATTCGTAGCAAAAAAAGTCCGTTTTTTTTACAACGAATTTACACCTTTAATTAACCCCTACATGTCTGAAATTTAGCACACATATACTCATGTAATTGTATGTTTCAAACATATATAAAAATACATGAAATTACATGGTTAAATGTGTGGAAACAATGTATCATTTCATGTCGGCTTCTGTGATTTCACTGAAGCCGGCAATTGAATTAGCGGCTATAACAGTATGTAGAAGTGTAAGAACTATAAATATATGTATATATATATATGTCACAATGACATATATATATATATATATATATATATATATATATATATATATATATATATATATATATATGTGTATATATCTATTCTTTCTTTTGGCATTTAAATACTATTCTTTTGGATCCATTATATGTCAGTTTTGCAAGCCTGCGAGAAAATCTCGCAAGTCGGATGAAAATCGGATGTTACAAGGTACACACACATGCGATTAAATCGCATCTTTGAAGGAAAATCGGATGCCAGAAGGATGTGTGATGTTTTTATTTTGATCCGATTGTCGACCGTCTAAAACGGACCGATTTTTTGTGGTTGTGTGTGACTCCAGCCTAATTTGCACAAACAATTAAATCAGACTATGTGTGCAAAATTTCACACCTGTAGGGGTTAATTAAAGGTGTAAATTCGTAGCAAAAAAAGTCCGTTTTTTTTACAACGAATTTACACCTTTAATTAACCCCTACAGGTGTGAAATTTTGCACACATAGTCTGATTTAATTGTTTGTGCAAATCAGATAGCAAACGACATGAAAAGACATGGTTAACCCTATGTACACCAAGTGTCATTTCATGTCGGGTGCTTCTGTCTTTTCACTGAAGCCGGCTTTACCCGGCAATTGAATGAGAGGATATTTTACTATGTAGAAGTGTATAAACTATACATATATGTATATATATATGTCACAATGACATGTATATATATATATATGTATTCTATGTGTGTATATTTAGTGTTTACAAGGAAAGAATGGGTTTTTTTTAGTTGCGATATTTTGTTCCCATAGACTTACATGGGACTTCCGGTATCGGTATCGGGTATCGCCGATATTTTAGTGATATCGGCGATACCATTCCGATTCCGATACTTTAGGATATCGGAAAGTATCGCTCAACTCTAGTCCTGATCCTATAGTTTTCAGATTGAGAGTAAGCACAGATGTTAAAAATCATTAGAAATGTAGATATATAACATATATTGGAAAGTTGGATTGTATTTATTATATTCTCCAATACACAAAAGACCCGACTCATAATTTGCGATCTTTTTAAGTCACTTTTCCTTCTTTTTTTTTGCCTTGTGGTATTCACTGACTTTTTTTTGTACCAAATTCATCAAAATGGTGCATGCGATTATTGTAGTTTGTACAAAGACAAAAATGCTCGCTACTTTTTACTTTACCGTTTTGCAACTTTCTAAAGCAAAAATTTGTGTGTTTCACAAATTCACGCCAAAAATGACTGGTGTACATAAAATCAATCTTGGTAGTGACTGGAGTACATTTAGCATTATTTAGTGACTTTGGAAAAAAGTAATAATTATGAATTACTCGAAAAAAAAAAACAACTAGAAACTCCAAACAACTCCCACAATGGTGAATATACAAAACAAACAAACAGGCAAATCCATATAAAATAGACTTTAAAGAAAGATGTAATTTATAGGAAGAATTAGGCGCAAATGAAAAAAAGGCAAAAAGCACCAAAATCTAGACAAAAAATGGGGCAAATCCAATACTGAATTGGACCCTTGATGTCTAATGATGGGCTCCACCTGCTGAATCTACATCACTACTTTACTTGCTAGGAATTTATAGACTGTAACAGACCAAAGAGCGGACATTGTCCTTCTGAAGAAACCTGGCTGCTAGTAAGGCTGTAAACAAATGTATAATCTATACGCAGATCAATACATGTCAAAAGGCCATTCTTAGACACAACTACTAGTGATTAAACCTCAGGCGCTGGTGATGTAACCTGTGGATTGTGACATTTCTGTTGCTCACACCTCATTACACCTAAATTTCTGTTGCATGAGGTCATGTCTTGTCTTCTATAAAACAGAACATACGGGTATTTCACTGTCGTAAATAAGTTCCATGTATAGGTGTCTACTAGTGAGAAGCGAACGTGCTCAAATAAGGTGTTATTTGAGCATGCTCGGGTGCTAACCGAGTGTCTGTGGCATGCTCGAATAATGTATGCGAGTCCCTGCGGCTATATGTCTCACGGATGTTAGATAGACACAACACCTGCAGGGATTGCCTGTTTGTTAGGCAATCCCTGCATGTATTGCAGCTTTCTAAGAGCCATGAGACATGCAGCTGCGGGTTTCGAATATATTTTTCGAAGACACTCGGTTAGCACCCGAGTATGCTTGGATAACTCCTTATCAGAGCACGTTCGCTTCTCACTAGTAGACACCTCTGTGGAAGAGTATCTGAAGGTTTCCACCATGATATCGTATAATCAAGTCATAAGTTTCCTTATAATAAGTATTATAAGCGAATAAAAATTCATCTTTGCACTATATATAAAATATTAAACACATAGTAATATGTCATTGGGTTTTATTTATCCATACTGTCTAAAAGAAAAACTGTCTTTGTAGCTCATGGCAACCAATCAGATCTCAGCTTTCATTTCGTAAACTGTTTTGCTAAAATAAAAGATGCACTGTGATTGGTTACTACGGACAAGACAGTATTTCTTTTGGATAGTTTCCATATTCCTGTCCCATAGTAAATAAGTTTTGTATCATGGGACTTAAAGGGGTATTCTCGTGTTGTTAAATTGCATTAGTTAGATAGCATGAAAATCAGCAAGTTTGCAATTGACTTGCTTTTTCTATCTGCTTTTATTCTCCTGCTATAAGAACTTTTATTTTACATGGTGTGCTGCTTGTTTCAAAGGTAACCGACCACCAGAACCTGATCAAGTGTGCATAGTAGCTACATTCCAGGTGAGGAGTTAACTCCTGAGAACAAAACCAACTCTTCCTACCCCATCAATTTCTATACAGCAGTTAACTGCTCACTTCCTTCCCTCTTCCTCTCAGCTCTTGACCTGTTATCAGTCTTGTAAAGTCACTATACCCCAGGCCCTAGCATCAGCAGTTTCCAGAGCAGTTCTCCTAGTCATGGCTCTCACTTTCCTGAGCCATGTGCCTGTACAAAGGCCATGTTATATTTATTTATGTAAATATAGCAATAACAATATATGCTCAGAAGACTGATAGAGCCATAATGTGAAGTAGCAGCACAATGTTCTGGAATCAGAACTGTCACTCAATGAGTATCCGCACCCCCAAGCAACCAGGAAACAAGAAGACTGCAGAGCTGTGAGCTACTCAAGAGACAACTTGAGAATACCTGTTTAATATGTCAATCTTAAAGGCATTGTACTATTTCAACTTTTAACTGCCATCACATGGCAACAGGTAGGTAGACATCTTTTGACATTAGCCAATAAAAGAGTATTAGTGATGAGTGAACGTGCTTGGATAACGTCTTATTCGAGTATGCTCGGGTATTATGCGAGTATCTTGGGCGTTCTCGTATTTTACGTTCACGTGGGGGTATGATTTGCAGGGATTGCCTGTTTTTTAGGGAATCCAGACGTGTTGATGCTGTCTAACAGCCACAAATCATGCAGGGGCCGTGAACATAATATACGAGCACGCCCCAGATACTCGGATAACACCTGAGTATGGTCAGATAAGATGTTATTAGAGCACATTCGCCCATCATTAAAGAGAATGTTTTGGGGAAAGAGAGAACTGTGGAAGCGAAGATTGGTGGGTCTACATAGTGCTGGACAGAGAGGGTTATGCAATATGGGACTTCTAGTTTTTAGCATCCAAGTGAACAGATAGGATTGTGTAGACCCCCCCAGTCAAAGGCTTCTCATAAAGCAAAATAAAATCTCCTGCTTTGCACTAAGGAGGGGCAACACTACAAAACATGTCTTCAAATGGAGTTTCTTGTGTGGCTTCTTAACTTAAGCCATGGTTCGTTAAAGGGTCGATATTGATTTTTAGGATTGCTACATCTGATATGTGGTGCCAGAGATCAAGTCCTCCTCTTTCTAAAGAGGCTACTTGCATGATTTGCTGAAAAAAAATTCCACGATTAACACTTTCATGTGTATGGGGCTTGCAGAAAACCATGCACATGCTGCAGAAGCAAGTCCATTCAGATTTCAAATCGAAGAAATTTTGCAACAAATCGACAGCATGTGAATACACCCTTAAATGGATCCTTGCTAAAATTGCATTTTTTTTAGTTGTTTTTCTCCCTTACACTTAACAGATGGAATACATCTAGAAACATATAAGGTGATTACAAACACTTTCTCAGCAATTAAGCAGAGATCAGCTGAACTTTGCTTGCAGATTGGGGTTTTCAGCTACAAGTTCTTTTTCATGGCTTATGTATAAATCAAAGGAAAGTGCTTTAGATCTCCCTCATTATTAAATCGCTTTCTATTCACCTCCAAACATCAAACATCAGTGAGAATTTAAATCTTTCCAAGATATTGAAAGAAGACATCTCATCCAGGGTGGAGGAATCGGCTGAGGATACTCATTTGGTTACAGTTTCCATGGCAATGCTCGCTGATGTTTTGTTACTTTGCATGTTTTGTATTAATTGGGTCCCAAAGAACCTGAAATAGGAAGATATTACATTTAGGAGGAGAATTAATGAATGCATGTATTAGTTAATTAGCACAGTATTCCTAGTAGTGGATAATAAGGATCTAGAATATATATGTATATATATACTGCGCAAAAAAGGAGAGAACACTTAAACAACACAATGTATCTCCAAGTCAATCACACTTCTGTGAAATCAACCTGTCCAGTTATGAAGCAACACTAATTGTGAATCAATTTCTCCTGCTGTTGTGAAAATGGGATAAGCAATTAGCAAGATAACCCATATAAAGGAGTGGCTCTGCAGGGTGTGACCACAGACAATTTCTCTGTTCTCATCCTTTTTGGCTGTTGTTTTGGTTACATTTGCATTTTTGTTATTACGCTCACACCCTAGAGGTACTGTACAGTAGCATGAGGCGGTGTCTACAACCCACAAAAGTTGCTCAGGTAGTGCAGCTCATCCAGGATGACACATCAATGCTAGCTGTGGCAAGAAGGGAATGCGAGCTGTGTCTGTCAGCACAGTGTCCAGAGTATGGAGCAGATACCAGCAGACAGGCAAGGACACCAGAAATGGAGGGGTCCGTAGGAGGGCAACAATTCAGCAGCAGGTCCTCTAGGTCCTTTGTGCAAGGAGGAACAAGAGGAGCAGTGCCAGAGTCCTGCAAAATGATCTCCAGCAGGCCAGTAACATCCATGTGTCTGCTCAAACTGTCCGAAAAAGATTCCATGAGGGTGGTATGACGGTCTCAAGTATATATATAATATATAATGAATCTACGCCATCGCTGCAGAACTACTGTCAGTATTGCTGTGCAACAATTCAGTAAGAATTAGGACTTATGCACACGTGCATGTATGTGTATGTTTTTGTCCGCAAAAAAGAGACCACTTTTCATTTGTGTGAAGATCAGCTTTTATCTGTTTGTGTTCCATGTGTCCATTTTTTCCATCTCTTTTCTTGTTGAGGATGATCTGATAGTAAGTTGACACCTATGACAGGAAAAAGGAAAACAGACCAACCACTTTAAGAACATGTGCTCTTAGGTTGGGGAGGGTGTACAGTCATGGCCAAAAGTTTTGAGAATGACACAAATATTAATTTTTAGAAAGTCTACTGCTTCACTTTTTCTAATGGCAATTTGCATATACTCCAGAATGTTATAAAGAGTGATCAGCTTAACAGCAATTACTTGCAAAGTCAATATTTGGCTAGAAAATGAACTTTATCCCCCAAAACACATTTTAACATCATTGCAGCCCTGCCTTAAAAGGACCAGCTAACCTCTTTTCAGTGATTGCTCCATTAACACAGGTGTGGGTGTTGATGAGGTCATGGCTGGAGATCAATCTGTCATGATTAAGTAAGAATGACACCACTGGACACTTTAAAAGGAGGCTGGTGCTTGGCATCATTGTTTCTCTTCTATTAACCATGGTTATCTCTAAAGAAACACGTGCAGTCATCATTGCAATGCATAAAAATGGCCTAACAGGGAAGAGTATCGCAGCTAGAAAGATTGCACCTCTGTCAACAATCTATCGCATCATCAAGAACTTCAAGGAGAGAGGTTCCATTGTTGCCAAAAAGGCTCCAGGGCGCCCAAGAAAGACTAGCAAGCGCCATGACCGTCTCTTAAAAGTGTTTCAGCTGCAGGATCGGGCTACCAGTAGTGCAGAGCTTGCTCAGGAATGGCAGCAGGCAGGTGTGAGTGCATCTGCACGCACTGTGAGGCGGAGACTCTTGGAGCAAGGCCTGGTCTCAAGGAGGGCGGAAAAGAAGCCACTTCTCTCCAGAAAAAACATCATGGACAGACTGATATTCTGCAAAAGGTACAGACAGTGGACTGCTGAGGACTGGGGTAAAGTTATTTTCTCTGATGAATCCCCTTTTCAATTGTTTGGGACATCAGGAAAACGCCTCATTCGGAGAAGACAAGGTGAGCACTACCACCAGTCTTGTCTCATGCCAACTGTTAAGCATCCTGAAACCATTCATGTGTGGGGTTGCTTCTCAGCCAAGGGAATCGACTCTCTCACAGTCTTGCCTAAAAACACAGCCATGAATAAAGAATGGTACCAGAATGTCCTCCAAGAGCAACTTCTCCCAACCCTCCAAGAGCAGTTTGGCGTTCAACAATGCCTTTTCCAGCATGATGGAGCACCTTGCCATAAAGCAAAGGTGATAACTAAATGGCTCAGGGAACAAAACATAGAGATTTTGGGTCCATGGCCTGGAAACTCCCCAGATCTTAATCCCATTGAGAACTTGTGGTCAATCATCAAGAGACGGGTGGACAAACAAAAACCTAAAAATTCTGACAAAATGAAAGCATTGATTGTGCAAGAATGGACTGCTATCAGTCAGGATTTGGTCCAGAAGTTGATTGAGAGCATGCCAGGGAGAATTGCAGAGGTCCTGAAGAAGAAGGGTCAACACTGCAAATATTGACTTGCTGCATTAACTCATTCTAAAGGTACTGCCACACTAAACAATCCCGCTAGCGATCACAATAACGACGCATACTAATGCGATCGCTAGCGGGATTGTTTCTATATCGCTAAATGCGGCCACATTTAGCGATATAGTTAACGACGCTATCGCCGTTAGCGATCTTCTTAACGACTTTAGCGGTACAAAAGTACCGCTAAATCGCTAAGAAAAGGTGCCACACTAGCGATATATACTTACCCAGCGGGGCGCCAGCGATGAAATAGGGTCCGGAACGATTCCAGCGACGAGCGAGATCACAGCAGGAAGCTCGTCGCTGGAAGCTGCCGCACTGAACAATATCGCTAACGGGATCGCTAAATAGTGACGTTTTTTTAGCGATCCCGTTAGCGATATTGTTTAGTGTGGCATACCCTTAACTGTCAATATAAGCTTTTGTTACTCATATGTTTGCAATTATATTTCTGTCTGTGATAAAAACATCTGTCAAACACACACATAAAAACCAGAGGGCAGCAGATCATGTGAAAATATAATATTTGTGTCATTCTCAAAACTTTTGGCCATGACTGTAGGTAGAAGAATGAGTAAGTAATACTGTAGTTACCGTGTCAGGAAAAACAGCTAAAAAAAAAAAAGACAAAACAAGTCTGCTGCTAAATCACCTAAAATGGGAATTCTTACTTTTTGGACACCTTTGGGGAAATTTTTTCATGCACAAAAAGAAAACTGATGGAGGTTTTCCTGACAACCAATCTGTGAAAAAATAGACCGCACCGGAATTTTGCAAGAATAGCGCTGCATGTGGATCTGTTTATTCCTTTTAAAACAATGGAGTCAATATTGGAACCAGAATTAAGGTCCATTGGGCATCAGGGATTCCTCTCGTATGACAGATCCCGCAGATTGTAGTGGCATTTGTTCTGAACTGAAGCCACAAAAGTATGCATCTAGAATTCCAATTAGAACGGAATGTATGGATCTAGAATTTTAATTATGTCACCTTATAAGAGCTTATTCACAGGCCAGTATTTTTCATCAGTGTTTGTAAGACAAAACCAGGAGTGAAACTTACAGAGAAACATTTTAATTGAAAGATTTAATTTGCATATTAAAATTTCCCAGAGGAGCATTGTACGGCGAATAAGCCTCCTTACTTCGACACGCCAGAGCTGGTATGTCACTCTCCACAAGGAGTAACCTTACCCCCCAGACCCCAGTCCAGAGCCTCTCATCTAGCCAGATCAGATCTCTCCTACTTTGCACTGACGAGGACCAACAGTCCGAAACATCGTGTCTGCAAATGGAGATTCTGCTTTGGCTTTTATCCTAAGTCATATTACAAGACTCGTTAAAGGGTTGATTGTGACTTGTAGGATCGCTACTTCCAATAGGTGGCGCTATAGAGTACAAGTCCTCTTTGTTTGAAGAGGCAATTTGCATATTATAATTGAAAGATTAACACCTGTTCTGTGTTTTGAAGACTCTCCTGGTTTTGGTATACAAATACTGATAAAATAGTGTTCAAAAATACTGATGTGTGAATTAAACCTTAAGGGAATATAGAAATAATTAAGTACCTTCATTGCCATTGCTATAAGCCCACAGCCACACACGTACTAGGGTCAGATGCGTGAAGTGGTGCCTGAACGACACCGGACTCAAATCCGGTACAGTAGATGAGGAGGCAGAAACAAAACACCAGCTTTATTGAAAGACAGAGGATTTTATGCAGGAAAATAAGACTCAGATAAGGAGGATTTGAGGATAATCTACACTGCTGGTATCCCTTATAATAAATCCAAATCCAGACAAAGTATATGCGCTTTTTCTTAATTTAGTCAGCGAGTTTCGAAGTACTACAGACTTCTTCATCGGGACGAGAAGATGCTTTTCTTGCCCTGATGAAAAAGTCTGTGGTACTTTGAAACACATTGACTAAATAAATACAAACCGCATGTACTTTCTGTCTGGATTTGGATTTATTATATGGGATACCGGCAGAGCAGATTATCTGTGTTTTCCCGGTCTGATGACCCATTGGACCCGCAGCAGCTGAATGTATAAGTGATGGAAATGTTGTGTATACACAACTAAATCAGGTAAAGGGCCCGTCTCACACAACGATCTCGGTAGCGAGATCGGTGCTGAGTCACTAGTTTTGTGACGCAGCAGCGATCTCCCCAGCGATATCGCTGTGTGTGACATTCAGCGACGATCAGCCCCCCTGCCGGGTATCGCTGATCGTCGCTGAAATGTCAGGACATTTTTTTGATCGCTGGTCTCCCGCTGACAGGCACGCATCGCTGCGTGTGACAGGCGGGAGACCAGAGATCCGCTGATACCAAGGTACACAGCGGGTTTCCAGGCGCGGGGCTGTGCCTAGAAACCCGCTGTGTACCTTGGATACCAGCTCCCTGATGCAGGGAGCTGGTATCCAAGGTACACAGCGGGTTTCCAGGCACCGCGCAGCGCTTGAAAACCCGCTGTGTAGCTTGGATACCAGCTCCCTGCATCAGGGCGCTGGTATCCAACGTACACTGCGGGTAACAGCGATGTTACCAGCAGTGTCGCTGTGCTGATCGCTGCCCTGAGCTGCCTGTTTGGCAGCTCAGCAGCGATAATGTAGCGATACACCAGCGATCCTGACAAGTGCATATCGTTGTCGGGATCGCTGGTGTATCGCTATGTGAGACCAGCCTTTAGTATAACCTTATTTAAACACCTTTATCTCCCTTGGATAAAACCCTGTTGTGCTGTCTTTTTCCCCCTAGTTTTATTCGGAAGATAAGACTAACGGTTCTTGTAATGATAACAGCAATATTAGATACAAAGAGAAATAGCTGGAATGTGTCCCACAAGCTGCGCTCCAGCTATGGCAAAACAAAGTTCAATACAAACAGTTTAACCCCTTAAGGACAGAGCCATTTTGCAGCTTAATGACCGGGCCAATTTTTACAATTCTGACCACTGTCACTTTATGAGGTTATAACTCTGGAACGCTTTAACGAATCCCGCTGATTCTGAGATTGTTTTTTCGTGACATATTGTACTTCACGTTAGTGGTAAAATTTCTTTGATATGACTTGTGTTTATTTATGAAAAAAACGGAAATATGGCAAATTTTGAAAATTTAACAATTTTCAAACTTTAAATTTTTATGCCCTTAAATCAGAGAGATATGTCACACAAATTTCTTAATAAATAACATTTCCCACATGTCTACTTTACATCAGCACAATTTTGGGACCAAAATTTTTTTTTGTTACGAAGTTATAAGGGTTAAAAGTTGACCAGCGATTTCTCATTTTTACAACACCATTTTTTTTTAGGGACCACATCACATTTGAAGTCACTTTGAGGGGTCTATATGATAGAAAATACCCAAAAGTGACACCATTCTAAAAACTGCACCCTCAAGGTGCTCAAAACCACATTCAAGAAGTTTATTAACCCTTCAAGTGCTTCACAGGAGCTGAAGCAATGTGGAAGGAAAAAATTGACATTTAACTTTTTTTGCAAAAGCTTTACTTCGGAACCAAGTTTTTTTATTTTCACAAGTGTTAAAAGAAAAAATGAACCACAAAATTTGTTGTGCAATTTCTTCTGAATACTTCGATACCCCATATGTGGGGGTAAACCACTTTTTGGGCGCGTGGCAGAGGTCGCAAGGGAAGGAGCGCCGTTTGACTTTTTCAACGCAGAATTGGCTGAATGCCATGTCGCGTTTAGATAGCCCCTGATGTGCCTAAACAGTGGAAACACACCACAAGTGACCCCATTTTGGATACAAGACCCCTTAAGGAACTTATCTAGATGTGTGGTGAGAACTTTGAACCTCCAAGTGCTTCACACAAGTTTATAACCTAGAGCCGTGAAAAAAAATATATATATTTTCCACAAAAATGATCTTTTCACCCCAAGTTTTAATTTCCCAAGGGTAATAAGACCGCAAAAGTTTTTGTGCAATTTGTCCTGAGCATGCTGATACCCATATGTGGGGGTAAACCACTTTTTGGGCGCACGGCAGAGGTCGCAAGGGAAGGAGCGCTGTTTGACTTTTTCAACGCAGAATTGGCTGGATGCCATGTCGCGTTTAGAGAGCCCCTGATGTGCCTAAACAGTGGAAACCCCCAACAAGTGACCCCATTTTGGAAACTAGACCCCCTAAGGAACTTATCTAGATGTGTGGTGAGCACTTTGAACCTCCAAGTGATTCACACAAGTTTATAACGTAGAGCCGTGAAAATAAAAAATCATATTTTTTCCACAAAAATGATCTTTTCACCCCAATTTTTATTTTCCCAAGGGTAACAAGACCCCAAAAGTTTTTGTGCAATTTGTTCTGAGCATGCCGATACCCCATATGTTGGGGTAAACCACTTTTTGGGCGCACGGCAGAGGTCGCAAGGGAAGGAACTCCGTTTGACTTTTTCAACGCGGAATTGGCTGGACGCCATGTCGCATTTGTAGAGGCCCTGATGTGTCTAAACAGTGGAAACCCCCACAAGTGACCCCATTTTGGAAACTAGACCCCCTAAGGAACTTATCTAGATGTGTGGTGAGCACTTTGAAGCCCAAGTGCTTCACAGAAGTTTATAACGCCCGGGCGTGAAATATAAAAATCATATTTTTTCCACAAACCTGATCGTTTAGTCCCCAATTTTTTATTTTCACAAGGGTAACAGGAGAAATTGGACAACAAAAGTTGTTGTACAATTTGTCCTGAGTATGCTGATACCCCATATATGGGGGGGACCACTGTTTGGGCGCACGGCAGGGCTTGGAATGGAAGCAGCACCGTTTGACTTTTTCAAACCAAAATTGGCTGGAATTGAGATTGGACACCATGTCGCGTTTGGAGAGCCCCTGATGCGCCTAAACAGTGGAAACCCCCCACAAGTAACACCATTTTGGAAACTAGACCACCTATGAACTTATCTAGATCCGCTGTGAGCACTTTGAACCCCAAGTGTTTCACAAAAGTTTATAATGCCTGGGTGTGAAAAAAAAAAAAAAAACAATTTTCCACAAAAATGATTTTTAGTCCCAAATTTTTGATTTTTCACAAGGAAATTGGACCCCAAAAGTTGTTGTCCAATTTGTCCTGAGTACGCTGATACCAAATATGTGGGGGGGGGGAACTGTTTTGGCGCACAGCAGGGCTTGGAAAGGAAGTAATAACGTTTTGGAATGCAGACGTTGGTGGGGGTCATGTTCCGTTTGCAGTGCCCCAGATGAGCCTAAACAGTGGAAAACCCCCACAAGTGACCCCATTTTGGAAACTAGACCCCATAAGGAACTTATCTAGATCTGTGGTGAGCACTTTGAACCTCCAAGTGTTTCACAAAAGTTTATAATGCCTGGGTGTGAAAAAAAAATCAATTTTCCACAAAAATGATTTTTTAGTCCCAAATTTTTGATTTTTCACAAGGAAATTGGACCCCAAAAGTTGTTGTCCAATTTGTCCTGAGTACGCTGATACCAAATATGTGGGGGGGGGAACTGTTTTGGCGCACAGCAGGGCTTGGAAAGGAAGTAATAACGTTTTGGAATGCAGACGTTGGTGGGGGTCATGTTCCGTTTGCAGTGCCCCAGATGAGCCTAAACAGTGGAAACCCCCCACAAGTGACCCCATTTTGGAAACTAGACCCCTTAAGGAGCTTATCTAGATGTGTGGTGAGCACTTTGAACCCCCTAGTGCTTCACAGAAATTTATAAACGCAGAGCCGTGAAAATGAAAAATCATTTTTTTTCTCAAAAATGATTTTTTTAGCCAGCTATTTTTTATTTTCCCAAGGGTAATCGGAGAAATTAGAACCCCAAAATTGGTGTGCAATTTGTCCTGAGTACGCTGATACCCCATATGTTGGGGTAAACCACTGTTTGGGCGCACGGCAGGGCTCGGAAGGGAGGGAGCGCCATTTGACTTTTTGAACGCCACATCGTGTTTGGAGACCCCCTGATGTGCCTAAATAGTGGAAATCCCTCAATTCTAGCTCCAACCCTAATCCCAACACACCCCTAACCCTAATCCCAACCCTAATCCTAACCTAAATCCCAACCCTAATTCCAACCCTAATTGTAACCCTAACCTTAATTATAACCTTAATTATAACCCTAACCCTAATTGTAACCCTAACCCTAATTATAACCCTAACCCTAAGGCTAGGTTCATTTTGCGTTTTACCAGCCCGTTCAACACATAGCGTTGACGGGCTGGTAATGGTATAGCATAACGCGATCGCATTATGCTATACCCGCTAGCGCAGAGGAATCAGCAGATGATTCATCTGCGCTAGCGGTGACGGAGCCCAAACGCTGCAGCCCGCGTCCGAGGCTCCGTCACTGAATGATGGCACGTCGCAAACGCATGCCGCTTTACGGCATGCGTCGCGATGCGCCCTCAAATGGGGGTGAATGGCAGCGTTAACGGACTGCGTTACACCGCGTTATACCGCGGTGTAAGGCAGTCCGTCTAACGGACTGCCATAACGCAGTATGAACCCAGCCTAACCCTAACGCTAATTATAACCCTTACCCTAAGGCTGCTTTCACACTTCCGGCGGCGGCCGCATGCGGTTTTTTGCCGGATGGTTTCTGATGCCCGGAGACATCAGAAACCATCCGGCAAAAACAAAAAACGTTACATGCAGCGTTTTGTCCGGCCGCCGCAATGTACATTTGCACCGCATCCGGACAAAACCGCATGCAACGCATTGACATGCGGCGCCATCCGGCGCTAATGCAAGTCAATGCAAAAAAAACGCATGCGGCGCATCAGATTTTCTGATGCGGCGCTGCGGCTAAATGCCGGGGGCGCCGTCAGGCGCACACCGGATGTGTGAAACCAGCCTAATGCTAACCCTAACCCTAATTATAACCTTAACCCTAATTATAACCCTAACCCTAATTATAAGCCTAACCCTAACAGAAAAATGAAAATAAATATAATTTCTACTTTTTATTATATGTCCCTAACTAAGGGGGTGATAAATGGGGGGGTTATGTACTGTTTTTTTTATTTTGATCACTGTGATAGTTTATCACAGTGATCAAAATTTACTTTTATGAGAATGAATGAAAAAAAAATTGAATCTGCCGCCAAAGCAGATCGGCGGGCGCACTGCGCATGCGCCCGCCATTTTTTTTTGCAGGGAGAAGAAGCCGGGATCCTGGGGCCTGCGGGAGGACGGAGGACACCGGTAAGTATATGGGGGGGCGATCGGGGGACCGGGGGACCCTCATTTTCTCCCCTCTGATGTGCGATCACATCAGAGGGGAGAGAAATCATTTTTTTTTTTGCGATCGCGGCTATGCTTGCATAGCCGCGATCGCAACACCGGGATCGGTGAATACCGACCCGGATCATGTTCTCTGGGGTCTCGGCTACCCCCGGTAGCCGAGACCCCAGAGAATATTTGCCCATCCCCCCACCAGCACAGCGGCACATAGCGGCGGGCGCACTGGGCATGCGCCCGCCATTGTCTTAACGGCGCCGGCACCGGGGGACACCGGAGGGCCCGGGGGCCACATGGATCTTATTGGGGGCCACATGGGGGTCCTGGGGACCCTTTTTCTCTGTCCTCTGATGTCCGATGACATCAGAGGACAGAGAAATTAAATGGCACAACTTTTTTTTTTTTTGCGGTCGCCGTTATAGGGTTAATAACGGCGATCGCAACATCGGTGTCGGTAAAAACCGACCCGATTCATGTTCTCTGGGGTCTCGGCTACCCCCGGTAGCCGAGACCCCGGAGAAAATGCGCCTCTGGGGGGCGCTATTCACTTTTTCCACAGCGCCGTTAATTAACGGCGCTGTGGTTTAAGTACCCTTAATGACCGCCGTTAAAAGGCGTATCGGCGGTCGTTAAGGGGTTAAACAATTTCTACAGACTACTTTTTTCTAAATTCCTACCTGGCTTCCGATAATCTGGCTGCGCTGCCACAGTGCTCTAGCTAAAGAAGCCTGCTCTACAACCTAACACAGTTGAACACCGGTGTCACACTCACAGTTCTGCAGCGATGAGTAGATAGTCTTTTAGCTTCAGCCTGGTCCCGATGTAGTGGAGTCAAGTTAGCTGTGTTGGGCTATTTCTTCAGGTTACAGGTGCTTGGGGAAAACCACCTTGGCTGTGCTATATAACACTTTCCTTCTGACACGACTCTGCTAGCCAATCCTGCGTTAACTGGACACTATCTCCTCCCTTAAAGCCGATAAGGCATTTAACAGTCTCTCAGTGCTCAGACATCCTTAATGTCCTATCTTCCTGACACAGGAACAAGTTTCTCACTTTGGGATCAGACACTTCCTTCTTCTTGCTCAAACCAACACACAGCAAGCTGTGATATATTATATTTGGCAGTGGATACTATGATAAAGTGATTAGTGCCTTATAAACATCAAAGGATATAGTTGATATGTTTATCCAGTCACCTTTGAGAAAGTTGCTCCAGGGGAGGTCTCATCACAGTTTATATAGCTATTATAGGCAAACCGTGACAAGCTCAGAACAGTGAGAAAAAAAATCCTGCACTCTGGTATATAATTAGTCTATGGCATACAGCTCTATGTCCTTGTTTATAGACTTTATAGGACTGTATACAGGTAAAGTGCTGGGTGCCTCCTTGTATTTTATAAAAAGTGCATAGAATGACACCAAAAATAAAAGATGGTAGGGTAATTCCAGTATAAAGCTCAACACGTTCAGTAGAGCCAGATAAACATTGTATAGTATGTTTACATTAGAAAGGCTTTACACTCTGCCACTTGATGTGTTTCCTCTCTTGTGGTGCTTCATCAAGAGTGACAAGTTATTTACACAGAAGTGTCACTGACTTGGAGTTAAGGTACTGCCACACTAAACAATCCCGCTAGCGATCACGATAACGACGCATACTAATGCGATCGCTAGCGGGATTGTTTCTATATCGCTAAATGCGGCCACATTTAGCGATATAGTTAACGACGCTATCGCCGTTAGCGATCTTCTTAACGACTTTAGCAGTACAAAAGTACCGCTAAATCGCTAAGAAAAGGTGCCACACTAGCGATATATACTTACCCAGAGGGAGCGCCGACGAGAAAATAGGGTCCGGAGCGATTCCAGCGACGAGCGAGATCACAGCAGGAAGCTCGTCGCTGGCAGCTGCCGCACTGAACAACATCGCTAACAGGATCGCTAAATAGTGACGTTTTTTAGCGATCCCGTTAGCAATATTGTTTAGTGTGGCATACCCTTTACATGTAAGCAAAGGAAAAAATTTGAAAAATAGGAGGATAAGTTCAGCTCACCAGTCTCTGCAGCAGTCCACAATCTTCACACGCACAAAACCATGAATAAGACCTGCTAGGTCGAAACGCGTCGGTTTCAGACCACCAAGGACCCCACCTGCAATTTGTCTGTTTTTTCTACCCAAGATGGATTTTAATGTTCTCTAATAAATATTGATTTTTTATTTATTTCCGCGCTGGAGATTCTTTCCATATATTATACTATGGAATTATTTTTACAGGCTCCAAAAATATGTGTATAAAATGGGACACATACAAAATATAAACATGCACATGAATAATTAAAATCTGTTTGCACTCTTCCTTCACTTTAACCATGTTTTTTTCTACATCATTTTTAATTCATCTGGTTGATTTGAAATATGTATTAAGGTGAAGTTCATCACAAATACTTATGACATTGTATACCATTGCTGTCAAACAAGGCTGTAAGAGGATTGTGAAAAGTAATCCAAGATCTCCACCTAGTGTTCATCTAAAGGAGTTTCATGATGAAGTTTTGGTTTTTTTTTCTTGCATAATAATAATAATAATAATCTTTATTTATATAGCGCCATCATATTCCGCAGCGCTTTACAGTTTAACAGTTTCAAAACACAAGTCATAAGTAACAACGTTAACAATACAATAATTAAAGCAAAATAAGACGACCCTGCTCGTGAGAGCTTACAATCTACAATGAGGTGGGGGAGATACAAAGTACAGGTGTGTATATACAATCGTGCATTTACAATGATGGTCCAGCCATCTTGAGGGAGTGAGGGATGGAGACAGTGAATGGGCTACACACACACACACACTTACACATAGAATGACTTTGATTAGTGAATGTGATAGGCAGCTCTGAACAGATGTGTTTTGAGGGAGCGCCTGAAACCATGCAAATTTTGGATAGTCTTAATTTCTTGGGTTAGAGCATTCCAGAGGATTGGCGCAGCGCGGGAGAAGTCTTGGAGTCGGGAGTGGGAGGTACGGATTAGTGCAGAGGTTAGTCGAAAGTCATTTGCAGAGAGCAGCAGTCTGTTAGGCCGATAGATAGAAATGAGGGAGGAGATGTAGGGGGGTGCTGCACTGTGGAGAGCTTTGTGGGTGAGAACCAGTACTTTGAATTGGATCCTATAATGAATGGGCAGCCAGTGTAAGGACTGGCGAAGAGCGGACAAGTCCGAGTACCGATTAGCCAGATGGATGACCCTGGCTGCTGCATTAAGGATGGACTGGAGAGGGGATAGTCGAGTAATGGGGAGGCCAAGTAATAGTGCGTTGTAGTAGTCCAGGCAGGAGTGGATCAATGCTACAGTGAGGGTTTTTGTTGTTTCCATGGTGAGAAAAGGGCGGATTCTAGAGATGTTCTTTAGGTGTAGGCGGCAAGAGCGGGCAAGAGATTGTATATGGGAGGTGAAGGAGAGATTGGTGTCAAACATAACACCCAGACAGCGAGCCTGCTGCCGGGGTGTTATTATGGTGCCGCCCACTGAGAGGGAAATGTCAGATTTAGGGAGGTTAGTAGATGGCGGGAGCAGAAGAAGTTCAGTTTTGGAGAGGTTAAATTTCAGATAGAGAGCGGACATGATGTTGGAGACTGCGGACAGTCGGTGGCGTTCTGTAGTACAGCGGGGGTAAGGTCGGGGGATGACGTGTATAGTTGTGTGTCATCAGCATAAAGATGGTACTGAAAGCCAAATCTGCTGATGGTCTGTCCAATTGGGGCCGTGTAGAGAGAGAAGAGAAGGGGGCCAAGGACTGAGCCCTGGGGTACACCGACAGCGAGAGGAAGAGGAGATGATGTGGAGCCAGAGAACGAAACACTGAAGGAGCGGTCAGAAAGATAGGAGGAGAACCAGGAGAGAACAGTGTCCTTAATACCTAGTGACTGGAGCCTAGACAGTAGGAGACGGTGGTCAACCGTGTCGAAAGCTGCAGAAAGGTCGAGATGTATGAGCAGAGAGTGGTCACCGTTACGTTTTGCTGTCAGAAGGTCATTGGTCACTTTGATGAGTGCAGTTTCAGTCAAATGTAGGGGTCGGAAGCCGGACTGTGAAGGGTCTAGGAGGGAGTGAGTGGAGAGGTAACGGGTAAGGCGGGAGTAGACTAGGCGCTCCAAAAGTTTAGAGATGAAGGGGAGATTGGAGACCGGTCTGTAGTTGTTTGTGCAGGAAGGGTCGAGAAAGGGTTTCTTTAGTAGTGGAGTAATAATGGAGTGTTTGAAGGAGGATGGGAAAATGCCAGAGGAGAGTGAGAGATTAAAGATTGTAGTTAGGGGAGTTGTGACAACTGGAGAGAGAGACTGGAGGAGGTGTGAGGGAATGGGGTCGGTAGTGCATGTAGTCGGACGAGAGGAAGAGAGGAGCCTGGAGACTTCTTCTTCTGTGATGGGATCAAATGTGGAAATTGAGCCAGGGGAAATGCAGGGAGGGATGGGAGTCACAGCACTTGGTGGTTGAGAGCAGATTTCCTGACGGATAGTATCTATTTTTTCTATAAAGTGGGAGGCCAGGTCGTCAGCGCAAATGTCTGTGATAGGGGCTTGTGCTTTTGGCCTGAGGAGGGAGTGAAAAGTGTCAAAAAGTTTCATGGGGTTGTTGGCTAGTGAGGAGATCAGGGTGGTGAAGTAGGTCTGTTTGGCGAGGTGAAGGGCAGCATTATAAGTTCTTAACATGAATTTAAAGTGGATGAAGTCTTCTGGTGTGCGGGTTTTTCTCCAAAGGCGTTCAGCACTCCTAGAGCATCGCTGAAGAAGTTGAGTTTGCAATGTGAGCCAGGGCTGTTTTACTGTGTGTTTGGAAGTTCTGAGGGTGAGCGGTGCTACTTGGTCAAGGGTGCTTCTAAGAGTGTCATTGTAGTGCTGAATAGCCAGATTAGGACAAGAAAAAGAGGAGATTGGGGACAGCGATGAGTGTAGGGAGTCTGAAAGTGTCTGAGGGTTAATGGCTTGTAGATTTCTGAATGTGTGGTAGGTAGGAGTGCGCTGGGGTGGTCGAGGATTTGTGAGGATGAAGGAGAGAATGTTGTGGTCAGAGAGTGGAAGCAGTGAGTTATTTAGGTGGGAGATTGAACAGAGGCGGACAAAGACCAGGTCAAGGGTGTTACCATCCTTGTGTGTCTCAGAGGTTGAAAACTGTGAGAGGCCTAGAGAAGTGGTTAGTGATAGAAGCTGAGATGCAGATGTGGAAGTAGGACTGTTAATGGGGATGTTGAAGTCTCCAAGGATAAGGGTTGGTAGTTCTGAGGACATGAAGTGCGGCAGCCAGGCTGAGAAGTGGTCAAGGAACCGGGTGGGCGAGCCTGGGGGCCGATATATGACCGCTACTCTGAGGGAGAGGGGATGGAAGAGCCTGATGGTGTGGACCTCAAAAGAAGGGAATGAGAGTGATGGAATTGGGGGGATGACCTGGAAAGTGCATTGTGGGGACAGGAGTATGCCAACTCCACCACCATGTCTGTTTGTGGGTCTCGGGGAATGGGAGAACTGTAAGCCACCATAGGAAATGGCAGCAGGGGAGACCGTGTCAGAATCCTGAATCCAGGTTTCAGTGAGGGCCAACAGATGAAGAGAGTTGTTCAGAAAGTAGTTGTGCAGGAAGGATAGTTTGTTGCATGCAGACCGTGGATTCCAGAGGGCACAATTGAAAGAAGGAAATGAGGGAGTGCAAGTAATATTAATAAGATTATTATGGTTTCGATATGAAGTAGGGTAGGGATTGAGGTTGGGGGATGGTGGGCCATGGTTGGGGGAGATGTCCCCTGAAATCAGTAGGAGTAGGAAGATATAGAGCAAGTAGTTGTTGGAATTGTAAGTAGGTTTTTTCTGTGATGTGTTTGGGCAAGATGTGCTGAGGTTTCTCAGGAAGGTGAGGACTTTTTTATAAATTATATGGACAATTTTATGATCGTTTTTTCCCTTAAATTAATATATTTGGGAGAAAAATTTTTTTTTCAATTGGTTTCTTTAAAAATTCTGTACCCTGTTGACTTCTACAGATTTTATGTTTCCTGGCACATTGATGGCTGCAAAATGGTCTGAGAAGTTGGCAGTGAGTTTGCTCTGTTTGAAAGAGTAAGGCCGAGCAATGTTGTTTTTACACTGTCAAAAATTGCATGTCATTTTTAATACA
The DNA here is from genome assembly GCA_033576555.1 of Oophaga sylvatica. NCBI lineage: Eukaryota > Metazoa > Chordata > Amphibia > Anura > Dendrobatidae > Oophaga > Oophaga sylvatica. Next base: position 44,222,050 of record JARQOD010000008.1, read on the forward strand.
CAGGCATGGTTTACATGGCGCATTTTTGACTGCATGAACCATATTCAAAAGACCAATTTATGTGGAACACCATTAATAGTGGAAGCGGCAACCTCAACTTAGAGGATTCCAAGGATCTGTTGCTAACACCTTGGTGCCAGATACCATAGGACATCATCAGAGATCTTGTACAGTCTGTGCCCTGATTGGTCTGAGCTCGTTTGGCAAAACGAGGAGGTTGTACAGAATATTACACCGAAAAACTGTCAGTAGCCACCAATCAGAATTAGCTTTCACAATGTCTGAAATGCAATTAGGTGCTATGGGTAAGAGCTCTAATAAACAGCAGCCTTGTTTATTAACAATTTAACATCAAATTAACATTTCAAAACATTTCCCACAGAGGGGGTGGTCCTCGAAGCCCTCAAAATTAGGACATCACCTTTTCCACATCTGGTCCCATGCGAAGTCATGCCTCCAGCCGCTAAACACCAGCTCGAAGACATGAGATAAGACTCGCATGGCCAGTATCCGCCACAAACCACAGGTTCCATTCCAAATTCAAACACTCCATGTGACCTGCATTTCCGACCATTTAATCCACCTAAGGGGGAGTCCAGGAGCTGTTAAGATCCGCCCCCCTCCGAGCCACCATTTTTAGTATCACCAACTTCGAGGACCTGTCCCCCCACGCCACCAGCATAAATGTTCTGACCCCCTTAAACATTTATGTCCCTCCACACTTTCAATCCCTTCTCAATGCCCTCCTGTATAGCCAAGCACCACATATCTAGCCCAATTGCATTTAAGTGAACCCCGTCTTTCCTCCAAAATTCGCCTTCCCCTGACTCCAGATCCCAATGCCTTACCACAATTGCCCCATTCCTCACCATGAAACGAGAAACTGCTCTGTTCAATTTAATCCGAGCCTTGTTAATACCCTGCACCGATCTTGCCCCCCGCCACACTTTTCTCGGAATGATGTCCGACCACACTACCAAGAGCTTTGGAAACATGGCCCACAATCGTAGCGTATCAAATTTGATGTCCCTGATCAATGCTCTACACGGGTGTTTCCCCAAGTCATTCCCACCCAGGTGAATGACCAAAACCTCCGGTGCTCTATCTAACCGAACAAATCTATGGAACTCGGGTCAGAAACAATTCCATGTCATTCCCCGTTTACCAATCCAGTGTAGCACCGACGTAGTCCTTGGAATGCCCAACTGCTGCCCATCCGGGCGAATCGCTGCCCAAAGTGCCGCTCAAAAGACAAACGAGTACCCCATTATCCATGTCAGAAGAGGCCTTGGTTCTGGAATGAAAACAAACATAAGAAAACCGCAATGTCAAAACAAAAGGTTAGCCATTGTACCCAAATCGAACTTATAACAAATATAATCTTGCCGACTCCCATCGCCCAATCCTCTTTACCACGTCTTCCCCATGCCCCGTCTAGCAGCCTCCGTGGCTGCCCCAATTCGGAAAGAATGCCTGCTATAATTTTTTGACACTATGCCCGCTTTCCCCAGACAACGCTTACAAATTGACACAAACTGAAAGTGAGATAGAAATGACCCATCTTCATGTCTTAACAATGGGTCTGTCCCCAGACCCCCAAGCCCCATAATCCTCTTTACACATTGTACAGGGCATACTGGCGAGCCGTTCACCGCAAATATCACCACCGAGCAGCCCTTCCCTTCCACATCTGTTTTGGATGACCGGATAAATATCACTATCTTATCTTCAAATAATTCCACATCCTGCCTTAGGAGACCCCCTTTTTTATACCTCGAAGGGCTAACTAGTTCCCCAGCCTAAAAGCCCCGAAGAATGCTAAAGAAAAGGCCGACTTAAAAAGTGTTATTTCCCATTGGGAAGAACAGACTCCCTTTAATTCCCTTCCCAGGACTAATAACACATCATATGATACTGGCCTTCTCCCATCCATTACCTTCCAACCTTTTTTCCACCCCTTCACAGCTTGTTGAACCAGAAATGATTTTGTCATATCCGGCCTACCCCTGAATTTAAATCCAAAAGATATTCCCGACAAAAACTTGTTGAGCTTCGGAACCGACCAACCCGCTTCCCAATAATGGCCCAAAAACAACAATAATCTGCTCTCGTCCCCTAACTCCATATCCAGCGTTGAAGCCCACTCCACCCACAGTTCCCATGCTTTAGTATAATGTGCCCACATGCCCGGAGCCAAAGACCTAGCTAATAAAATCCTCACTGCCCCCATGGCAGGGTCCTTAGATCCTCCTGGCATACCATCTGACATGATTCCGCTTGAGATGACACTTCCCGTGCTCGCTCCTGCTGTAAACACAAAAGAACTTCCATGTTAGCTTCAACTACTGACTTCCTAAGTGACGCTGTGACCCAAACATTCACACTCAGGCCCAGCCATACCAAGCGTTGCAGTATTCGCAGGACCGGTTGATCCGGTGACAATAAAGAATTAATGGCTTTTACCGATCCTTCAAACTGACAGCCAAAACAAATCTTTCTATCCCGGACATGCTCCGGCCATAAAGACAGTGCCACTACAATTTGAAAAACTTCTCGAAGCACCTGATTAGCTGCCCAGCCTCTATCTTTCCACAACTGAGGCCAACTTTCCACTAACCAACAACCGTGGAAAAACAGACCAAAACCCTCCTCACCTACAACATCCATCAAAATGCCCATAAATTCTGCTGACACAACCGGCGCAATCCAAAGCGACTTTCCATTGTATGTTTCCAAGAAAAGCGCCCATGTTTTAAGATCATCCTTCAGATCTTTCTTAAGCCTGATAAAATAAGTAGGGGCTTTAACCCCTACCGTCGCCAAGGACAGCCGCCGACAAAAAGCTCTACCCATCGGCATGATACGACAAGCAAAGTTTAGCTTGCCCAACAATGACTGCACTTCCTTCAACGTCAGCCTTTTAGAATCTAAAGCTCGGTTTACCTCTGATTTCAAATTCATGACTTTGTCTATGGGCAACCTGCACTCCATTGCCATTGAATCAATCTCGATGCCCAGGAAGCTCAGAGAGGTGACCGGGCCTACCGTCTTATCCGCTGCCAATGGCACCCCAAAAGAACAGGCAAATTGCTCCATGGAGTGTAACAGTACCGAGTAATCCACCGAATGTGGTGTCCCAACAAACAAAAAATCGTCTAAGTAATGGATACAAGAACCCAAACCAGACACCTCCTTAACTGTCCACTCCAAAAACGTGCTGAAAGCTTCAAAATAAGCGCACGATAATGAACACCCCATAGATAAACAACGATCAATGAAAAAAACCCCATCCCAAAAACACCCTAACAAGTGCATGCTGTCGGGGTGAACAGGTAACAAACGAATGGCCGCCTCAATGTCGGTCTTTGCTAACAACGCCCCTTTTCCCACACTCACGAAACAATGCCATTGCCAAATCGAACGATGCGTACAAAACTGAACAGACCTGGGGGTCAATACCGTCATTAACCGACGAACCCTTGGGAAATGATAAGTGATGGATCAGCCTAAACTTGTTAGGCTCCTTCTTCGGCACAACCCCCAACGGTGACACCCTCAAATTACTGATGGGAGGAGAATCGAATGGACCTGCCATCCTACCCAAAGATACTTCCTTGGACAATTTTTCGGAGACAATTTGAGGGAATTCCCGAGCCGACTTCAAATTCTTAGTTGATAACTTAACCGTAATATCTATAAAAGGAATTTTAAACCCTCCCTCAGTAAAACTGTCGCCTCTCTATCCGGGTATCTATTTAGAAACCGCTCCATCTTTTCCAGGCGCACCAGAGTCACCCCTTTTTCCAGTAGTGTCTGACCTTTTTTGGCTCCCTCCCTAAAGCATCTTGACAAACCGTGGTTACCCCCACAGGATGAACATTCATGCTTGAATTTGCATTTTGTTCCGAACTTACAGACTCCATCATTAAACGCGAAACAGCCCTTTCTGCATCGCCACCGAGTGCCCCGACTGACTTTGGCCCCCGGTGCCTCCTTGAAACGACTGAGTCCTTTGGCCTGATCTACTTGGGGCCGTTAACCTCATCCATAATGCGATGTCCTTATGATCCCACCTGACGCTAGGCCGAGCAGCCTTACGCTGACGGAACTGCTCATCATATCTGAGCCAGCCCTGGCCTCTGTACACCCTATAGGCCTCCCCGATCGTATCCATATAGAAAAAACGCGCCAACAATGTTCGGGCGATTTTTCCCCAATTATGCAGGCTAAAATTGCGAACGCTTGTAGCCAATTGCTGAATGTACGCGGAATAAGCCGGTACCTCCTCTTATCCTCATCTTCCTTTTTTGTCTCATCCCTTCTCACCCTGTCCAAATTAAAACGTTCTAGGGGAAGAAGGGAGAATATGTCAATATATTCTCCTTTCCATATCCTATCCTTTACTTCCTGTTTTAAATGCATACCCAAAGGCCCTTGAAACAGACGTACACCTCGCCTTTCGCCGAATCGTCTAAACGTGGTGTCTCCTCCACCCTGTCGTTAGATTGACCCACCTGCTGAACCGATTCATCGCTGCCCATAGCAGACGCAACCGCAGTTGATGGAGACCCCAAACCCCGTGCACCAGCTGTTCCACTACGTTCCCTGCATTGCCTAACCATGCCTGTAATGATGAAGCCCCCCAAGACCCGCCCCAGAATCCCACAATTTAGCTAAACCCTGTAATATGACACCCATACCAGCGCCAGCGCCCCCCGCAGACACCTCCCCACTCGTACTTACATCAAACACTAACGCCAGTTGTTCAGAAAATATCGCCCCCCCCTCACCTGACTGCCTGGGCTCTGTGTACCCAGCAGCAGCGCGTCCAGAATCCTGACGTTGATGGTCCCTGTCAAGGACGTCGATGGCCTGTGAAGATGATGATGCTGCCGCTGATCCGTGCTGCCGGACATTATTGTCCGCTGCGTTGCCCGCAGATCTTGCGCTGTCCTGATGCATATATGTTGCTGCCCCTGCACTTATACCAGCTGCCTGATGGTCACTACTCCCATAATCTCCCCCACCCCCCCGCTGTGGCCCAGAGATCAAAATGGGCCTCTGCACAGCTGATCCCCCACCCCGCTGTCCGTGGTACGTGCTGCTGGCATCACGTCGGCCGCTCCCTCTCCCCCCAGTCCGCTGAGCCCAGTGTCACATTGGTGGTGTCAGTGAAAGCGGCAGCAGCCGGTGATTGCACAAGGCTCAGAGGCCTGTACTCACCAGCCGCTGCGCGTCTCAGTGCCTGCTGCGTTGCGCCGCTCCTGGATCCCTCGATCCGGTCGTCATATGAACGCTCCTGCGTTCTCCCCAGGCTCAGAATCAAATCTCCTGCTGTGGGCGGAGCCACCGCGCCGCGTCCTCTGAGGCTGCGGCCGGCGTGTAGGCCCCTGTGCGACGCCGATGGTCCGATGCTGCTCCTCAGTTCCTCCCGGCAGAGCCCCCAACGCCCTGTGGCTCGGTTCTGCGATCTCCCCCGATGTCGCCGCTGAGGAGGCCGACACCTCCCCCCGTTTTAGGTCCCGCCGCACACCTGGATTCCTCCCGGCTCTGGAGAGGGGCGCCCACGGCCTGCTGCCCGCGTTCCGAGCAGGAGGGGCTCCTTACCCGGCGCCGGACCCGGGGGGGTAGCTTCGGGGCTAAGGCGCTCCGGACGCCTGGTTCTCTGAGGCCGGCGCCCCACCGACTCATCCTGCTGAGCTCCCCCACCTTGAAGCAGGCCACTGATGGATGCCTGCAGCCAGTCGGGCCCCCTCGAAACCGCGGCTTCACGCAATTGTTGTAGGATGGAATCGACATCCATCCTAAGGTTAGTAATAATACTCCAACAAAGTTTGTTAATGCTATGTTCGGGGCACCTAAAATGGTTGCCCCCTGCTGTTACCTCAGCTCTTTATACCCCTCATACTTTACGCCACCTCCCTCCCCCCTCCCTTGCGCCACGCAGCCAATAAGCTAACCCCCAATATCACTGACTAAATTAACCACTTGTAATACTTTCCCAATACCCCTATTAACCCTTAGGTCCCCTCAACCCCTGTCATGGTGGCCTCCCTTTTAATGACCCTGGGGGTCCTAGTCTGGCCCTACTTGATGTCAACTTTATTGATAGTCATGTGCAGCTTATATGCGTTTTTGTTGCATGTCTGCTGTAGAAACGCACTAAAAACACGGATGCATTTTTTTTACCTGCGGATTTTCTGCATCTAATGCAAGTGTATGGGAAAAATCTACACATAAAACTCAATGTAACCGCAAGAAAAATTGACAAGCTGTGGATTAGAAACACGCACCGTAAGTCAGTTTATACAGAGTTAAAAAAAAAAAGCACAGGGGCTTGAGATTTCTATAACTCTCATCCACTTTGCTGAAACCCTAAGGCTAAGTGCACACGTTCAGGAATATTTGCGTTTTTTTCGCGTTTTTTCTGCGATAAAAACGTGAAAAAAACGCAAGCATTAAGCATCCTATACATGTTAATTGATTCCGCATGTTTTGGCCACATGTTGCGTTTTTTTCCGCGAAAAAAACGCTTCGCGGAAAAAATAGCAACATGTTCATTAATTTTGCGGAATGTAAGCGGTTCATGTGCGATGGTACCCAGGGTCTGGAGGACAGGAGACTCTCCTCCAGGCCCTGGGTACCATATCCCTGGTAAAACAATTAAAATAATAAATAATGATATTCTCACCTTCCGGCGGCCCCCGCAGCCTTCCCGCCTTCAGCGACGCTCCCGGCAACTCCCGGTCCCAGGAGTCCTTTGCGAGAATCACCCAGATGGCGTAGCGGTCTCGCGTGATGCTACGTCATCGGGGTGATTTGTCGCAAAGGACTCCTGGGATCGGGAGTTGCCGGGAGCGTCGCTGAAGGCGGGAAAGCTGCGGGGCCACCGGAAGGTGAGAATATCATTATTTATTATTTTTTTTATTATTTTTACATTACATCTTTTTACTATTGATGCGCATAGGCGGCATCAATAGTAAAAAGTTGGTCACACGTGTCAAACACTATGTGTGACTCGTGTGACCAACCTGTCAATCAGTTTTCCAAGCGATGCTACAGATCGCTAGGAAAACGCTATTATTCTGCAAGCTAATTACGCTTGCAAAACGCTAGTTTCTGGCGGGAATACGCATACAAAAAAAATGCGTATTTCCCGCGGGAGAAGTGCGGGATTGCCGCGGAAATTTCCGCGGCAATTCCACAACGTGTGAACTTAGCCTAAGTTGTGTTTTTCACACAGCGAAAATGCTCAGTGTAGAAAATTTGCCAAAAGCTCATCATGGGCACACAGCCTTATTGTTCAAGTATATTTTAAGTTGGGTTCCGACAACCACATGCAAAATAGTGTGTGTTTCATCCATATTGTCATCTCTATAGCTGTTTTCTACATTTGTATGCCAGCACTATGTCCATTTTTTTTTTTTTGAATTATAATGGATCTATGAAATCCGCATATCATACAGGTAGTCACACATTTGTGATCTGATTTGTGTGGTCAGCAGATACACGCCATGTAAAAAAAAAAAAAATGACTACCAGGCCTCAGCACGGTTCATGGACATTTGGGAAATTATTTTGGTTTCTCTAAAGCTGCTAATACACTTTACAATGTCCGTCCATCAGTTATTTGCGACTGCAATGTGAGGAACTCGCGCGAGTTTCTTGCATCAATACCCGGTACTGCCGCCGGCACTCGGGACCGGAGCATTCAGCTGCATAGAAATACATGCAGCCGCACACTTCGGTCCCGAGTGCCGGTGGCAGTACGGGTATTAAGGCGAGAGACTCACGCGAGTTTCTCACATTGCAGTCGCAAGTGTGACCCCGGCCTAAGAATTACGGAGTTCCTTTCACATTGAGGATGTCTAATTAACAAATATCTATCAAAAAACTGACCGGCACATCCAAACTTAGATTCAGTGTGAACAGGTGCTAAACCTAGAGTCACCAACTCATATACATACAAGAAGAAAAGGTAGCACACTGTAGCGCTATAGCTTGCAAACACGAAATATGAAAAATATGAAAAATGAATTACATCATTACCTTAGAAATATGAAAAATTGAGAAGTCTTAGCGCATAAGATGGCCAAATTATGTGAGCCTGATAGCCACGTCAAGGCTCTTCTCGTATATCAGGTCCCTAACTAATGCCTATCCTCGCTTTAGAAAAGTCTGTCTGCATGGGAACCTATGAATCCTCTTTTCAGACTAAAATCTACATCTCTGTGGAGGGTGATGAACCTGCTGTAATTAAAAGGCCTGTGACCACCAGGTGGAGTGCTCAGGCAGAAGGTAAATGAATACATATCAAAAAACTGACCGGCACATCCAAACTTAGATTCAGTGTGAACAGGTGCTAAACCTAGAGTCACCAACTCATATACATACAAGAAGAAAAGGTAGCACACTGTAGCGCTATAGCTTGCAAACACGAAATATGAAAAATATGAAAAATGAATTACATCATTACCTTAGAAATATGAAAAATTGAGAAGTCTTAGCGCATAAGATGGCCAAATTATGTGAGCCTGTTCACACTGAATCTAAGTTTGGATGTGCCGGTCAGTTTTTTGATATGTATTCATTTACCTTCTGCCTGAGCACTCCACCTGGTGGTCACAGGCCTTTAATTACAGCAGGTTCATCACCCCTCCACAGAGATGTAGATTTTAGTCTGAAAAGAGGATTCATAGGTTCCCATGCAGACAGACTTTTCTAAAGCGAGGATAGGCATTAGTTAGGGACCTGATATACGAGAAGAGCCTTGACGTGGCTATCAGGCTCACATAATTTGGCCATCTTATGCGCTAAGACTTCTCAATTTTTCATATTTCTAAGGTAATGATGTAATTCATTTTCATATTTTTCATATTTCGTGTTTGCAAGCTATAGCGCTACAGTGTGCTACCTTTTCTTCTTGTATGTATATGAGTTGGTGACTCTAGGTTTAGCACCTGTTCACACTGAATCTAAGTTTGGATGTGCCGGTCAGTTTTTTGATATGTATTCATTTACCTTCTGCCTGAGCACTCCACCTGGTGGTCACAGGCCTTTTAATTACAGCAGGTTCATCACCCCTCCACAGAGATGTAGATTTTAGTCTGAAAAGAGGATTCATAGGTTCCCATGCAGACAGACTTTTCTAAAGCGAGGATAGGCATTAGTTAGGGACCTGATATACGAGAAGAGCCTTGACGTGGCTATCAGGCTCACATAATTTGGCCATCTTATGCGCTAAGACTTCTCAATTTTTCATATTTCTAAGGTAATGATGTAATTCATTTTTCATATTTTTCATATTTCGTGTTTGCAAGCTATAGCGCTACAGTGTGCTACCTTTTCTTCTTGTATGTATATGAGTTGGTGACTCTAGGTTTAGCACCTGTTCACACTGAATCTAAGTTTGGATGTGCCGGTCAGTTTTTTGATATGTATTCATTTACCTTCTGCCTGAGCACTCCACCTGGTGGTCACAGGCCTTTTAATTACAGCAGGTTCATCACCCCTCCACAGAGATGTAGATTTTAGTCTGAAAAGAGGATTCATAGGTTCCCATGCAGACAGACTTTTCTAAAGCGAGGATAGGCATTAGTTAGGGACCTGATATACGAGAAGAGCCTTGACGTGGCTATCAGGCTCACATAATTTGGCCATCTTATGCGCTAAGACTTCTCAATTTTTCATATTTCTAAGGTAATGATGTAATTCATTTTTCATATTTTTCATATTTCGTGTTTGCAAGCTATAGCGCTACAGTGTGCTACCTTTTCTTCTTGTATGTATATGAGTTGGTGACTCTAGGTTTAGCACCTGTTCACACTGAATCTAAGTTTGGATGTGCCGGTCAGTTTTTTGATATGTATTCATTTACCTTCTGCCTGAGCACTCCACCTGGTGGTCACAGGCCTTTTAATTACAGCAGGTTCATCACCCCTCCACAGAGATGTAGATTTTAGTCTGAAAAGAGGATTCATAGGTTCCCATGCAGACAGACTTTTCTAAAGCGAGGATAGGCATTAGTTAGGGACCTGATATACGAGAAGAGCCTTGACGTGGCTATCAGGCTCACATAATTTGGCCATCTTATGCGCGAAGACTTCTCAATTTTTCATATTTCTAAGGTAATGATGTAATTCATTTTTCATATTTTTCATATTTCGTGTTTGCAAGCTATAGCGCTACAGTGTGCTACCTTTTCTTCTTGTATGTATATGAGTTGGTGACTCTAGGTTTAGCACCTGTTCACACTGAATCTAAGTTTGGATGTGCCGGTCAGTTTTTGATATGTATTCATTTACCTTCTGCCTGAGCACTCCACCTGGTGGTCACAGGCCTTTTAATTACAGCAGGTTCATCACCCCTCCACAGAGATGTAGATTTTAGTCTGAAAAGAGGATTCATAGGTTCCCATGCAGACAGACTTTTCTAAAGCGAGGATAGGCATTAGTTAGGGACCTGATATACGAGAAGAGCCTTGACGTGGCTATCAGGCTCACATAATTTGGCCATCTTATGCGCTAAGACTTCTCAATTTTTCATATTTCTAAGGTAATGATGTAATTCATTTTTCATATTTTTCATATTTCGTGTTTGCAAGCTATAGCGCTACAGTGTGCTACCTTTTCTTCTTGTAATTAACAAATATCGTCCAGAGAAGTAGAAGGACAACCCTCACCATCACAGCAGGGCCGAGTGCTGGAGAGTGGTACACACAGTCCCTGGAGCAACAGGCACGCAGTGTGCTTCTGCTCTAGTCAGCACTATACTGTGGCTCTTTCTGTGGCCACCTTCTGTTTTTATTAGGCCCTCCACAGGTAGTCGAAGTAGCCAGCACAAAGTCGATTAGGTTCCATTGATGCCATGGCCTTCACCCTTAAACCATTTTACATTGATGTGGACTTAGGGTCCATTGGTTGAGTCCTCGGAGTAGCTGCTGGACGATAAAGTGGGTGCAGGAATGGTCAAGTCACCGGGTCAGACAAACAATAAAATCAAAAAAGATAAGATTAGTCAGGAAACGTTCCAACGTCACATTAGGAATAACACAGGCTAAACAGGAGTTGGACTGCTTGTGAATCGGGGCCAGTCCTTGTATGTCCCAAAGTGTATTCATAAATCAGCTTCACAACATGTTTAAAAAAAAAAGGTGTGACCTCTCCACTAAGTAAAAAACCCAAAACACAGAACTTACATTACAGGAAAACATCACAAAATATTTTACAGTACTTTATTCCAAATCCTAATTCATGATTAACTAGAATTGTACTGGGCTTTGTCCTCTAATGATTTGCGTTAGCTGCTTCACATAGCAGCAGGTACACCATGACTATGGATCCTAGCAGGAGCAGGCTGGGAAATGGAGGGGCCGTCTCTTTTCAAGGGTTACAATAATGCGTTCCAGACTGTGCGGAGAATGAGGATTGAGCGGCAATCCAAGCTGGGGATATAAATAGTTGTTTTACTTATCTAATCAATGACCGGACATTTTTGGGGATTTGTATTTTTAGCAGAATGTCACTAGGACTAATGTTAAAGTCTGATATTTCTTAGGCCGTCCACTCCACTTGTCTTTTAGACTGCACCAAACACTCACACATCAGACATGGCTGGGAGAAGTATTAATTCTGTAGGGACGTTGCTTTTTGTGGTTCCAGGCAGTTAGAAGGTCTGCGGGAACGGTGAGTGTTGAGTATCTGCATCTAATCAAAGCTCTGATTTAGGGTCTACACTGTGTGCAGAATTATTAGGCAAGTTGTATTTGAGAGGATTATTTTTATTATTGAACAACAATTATGTTCTTAATCAACCCAAAAGACTCATAAATATCAAAGCTTAATATTTTTGGAAGTTGGAGTAGTTTTTTTTTAAATTTGGCTATCTTAGGAGGATATCTGTTTGTGCAGGTAACCATTACTGTGCAGAATTATTAGGCAACTTAATAAAAACCAAATATATACCCATATAACCAATATAACACAAAATTTAGAAATAAATATTTCTGACATTCAAAAACAAAACAAAAAAATCAGTGACCAATATAGCCACCTTTCTTTACGATGACACTCAAAAGCCTTCCATCCATAGATTCTGTCAGTTGCTTGATCTGTTTACGATCAACATTGCGTGCAGCAGCCACCACAGCCTCCCAGACACTGCTCCGAGAGGTGGACTGTTTTCCCTCCCTGTAGATCTCACATTTTATGAGGGACCACAGGTTCTCTATGGGGTTCAGATCAGGTGAACAAGGCGGCCATGTCATTATTTTTTCTTCTTTTAGACCTTTACTGGCCAGCCACGCTGTGGAGTATTTGGATGCATATGATGGAGCATTGTCCTGCATGAAAATCATGTTTTTCTTGAACGATACCGACTTCTTCCTGTACCGCTGCTTGAAGAAGGTGTCTTCCAGAAACTGGCAGTAGGTCTGGGACTTGAGCTTCACTCCATCCTCAACCCAAAAAGGCCCCACAAGTTCATCTTTGATGATACCAGCCCATACCAGTACCCCACCTCCACCTTGCTGGCGTCTGAGTCAGAGTGGAGCTCTCTGCCCTTTACTGATCCAGCCTCGGGCCCATCCATCTGGCCCATCAAGAGTCACTCTCATTTCATCAGTCCATAAAACCTTAGAAAAATCAGTCTTAAGATATTTCTTGGCCCAGTCTTGACGTTTTATCTTATGTTTCTTGTTAAAAAGGTGGTCGTTTTTCAGCCTTCCTTACCTTGGCCATGTCCCTGAGTATGGCACACCTTGTGCTTTTTGATACTCCAGTAACGATGCAGCTGTGAAATATGGCAAAACTGGTGGCAAATGGCATCTTCATGCTTGATTCTCCTCAATTCATGGGCAGTTATTTTGCACCTTTTTTTTTTATCAACACGCTTCTTGCGACCCTGTTGGCTATTTGCCATGAAACGCTTGATTGTTCGGTGATCATGCTTCAAAAGTTTGGAAATTTCAAGACAGCTGCATCCTCAGATTTTACTGTTATGATTTGCAGGTGCCTTGACTCACTGGGAGAGTCCATAAGGTGCAGAACAGCAGAACTCCCAATAAGTTACCCCATTTTACAAACTACACCTCTCATGGGTGTGTCACAGAATTTTATACCATTGGGCAATGTAGAAAAAATAACTACATTTTTAATGCCAAAATTTTGTTTTAGCCCCAGATTTTACATTTTCACACAAAAAGTGAGTAAAAATGGTACCAAAATATGTCCCACAATTTCTACTGAACGTGGCAATACCCCATATGTGGCTGTACAGTACTAATTAGCCATACAGAGAGACTCGGGAGGGATGGAGCGCTATTTGCCTCGTGGAGCACAGATTTTCCTATAACAGTTTGCGGACTCCATATACAGAGCCCCTAATTGCCAAAAGAGCAGAATTTCCCCCTGAAGTGACCCCACTTTTGAAAGTTATCTACACGTGTAATGACGATTTTGACTCCATTGGTATTTTCCAGAAACAAGCAGCAATGAATGTTGCCAAGTGAAAATTGCAAACTGCCATTGTAGTAACCAGTACGCTGTAGTCACCAGTACGTTGTAGTCACCAGTACGTTGTAGTCACCAGTACGTTGTGCCCAGTACGTACGTCTGGAGGCATGCACCCATAAGTTAGGCGGGCTCTCATCACTTCAGAAATGCCAAACGTGAATGCAATATGTGGTTTAGGTACACTGTGGGGCTCATAAGGGAGGGGCCATTTGGATTTGATAGTGGAGAATTTCCTGAATTTCTTTTGGTGGGTGAGGAGCCATTTCACTTTTTCAGAGCCTTTGTATTACCAGTAATGTGGAATCCCCGTATATTTCCATTAACAGATGACAGACCTGAGTGGGGACTTGCTTTTTTTTGTGGACTGAGTTGAAGCTTTTATTGGGAACATTTTACATAACGTTTGGGATCACAGTTATCCGGAGCTCTGTGCTGAGCACTTACTTTGCAGTTTCCATCTAAATCTCTGAGTGACGGGATTCAGATGAAACCCCTGGGGGATCCATTCACTATAATGAGGCAGCAGAGTTACTCTGGACTCCATCTGGCCTCTGTTCAGCGGTGTCCTTCATTTCAGAAGTGCACAAAACTGTGGCCGACAGCACTTTTATGCAATCCTAAAAAAAACGGACACCTCCAGATCACAGGTCATACGGCGTCCACAGTGCCGCCATCTGCCTCATTATAGGGAATCTTCCTCCACAGGTCCCATCTCAATCACGTATTTCAGAGATTTACACGGAAACCCCGATGCAAGTGCTCAGCGCAGAGCGCAAGATAAATGTGTGCCGAGCCTTACTGCGATCTTTTGGAGGCAGAATGAAAAGAATCAACAGCAGGTGAACAATTGGTTTTATTTGTTTTTTACATCGTTCCTTGTGTGATATAAGTGATTAGGCGATAGCAGATTTATATCGGGTTTTTATGTTTGGCTGCTGTCACACACTAAAAGACGCTTTTTATTGCAAAACATAGTTTTTGCATCACCACATTTTGAGAGCTACAATTTTTCCATATTTTGGCCCAAAGAGTCATGTGCGGGCTTGTTTTTTGCAGGACGAGTGGACATTTTTATTGGCATTATTTTCGGGCACATTAAATTATTTGATCGTTTTATATTCCGATTTTTGAGAAGCAGAGTGAACAAAAACCATCAATTCAGGATTTTTTTTTCGTTGGGGTGGTTTATGCCGTTCCGTGTGTGGTAAAATTGATAAGGCAATTTTATTAATTGGGTCAGTATAATTACAGCAATACCTCTTTTATATATCTTTTTATATGTTTTGACGCTTTTACACAGTAAAAACGATTTTATAGACAAAATAATTATTATTGCATCACTATTCTGAGAGCTATAACTTTTTTATTTTTTCGCTGATGACGCTGTATGACGGCTTGTTTTTTGAGGGACAAGATTACGTTTTTCAGCGGTACCATGTTTACTTATATCCGTCTTTTTGATTGCGTTTTATTCCACTTTTTGTTCAGCGTATGATGATAAAGCATTGTTTTTTGCCTTGTTTTTTTATTTATTTTTTTAATAGTGTTCATTAAAGGAGTTAACTAGTGGGACAGTTTTATAGGTTGGGTCATTGCGGACGCGGCGATACCAATTATGTGTACTTTTATTGTTTTGTTTCATTCAAATATTTATTTATAGATACAATATATTTTGATAGTATTATTATTTTTGTTTTTTTTTATTATTTTTACAATTATTTAAAAAAAAAATGTTTTACTTTTTTTTTTTTACTTAGTCCCACTATGGGACTATCATTTATTGCAGGCAGATCGCTTCTACAGCATGGGGATGCAGCAGCATCCCCATGCTGTATAAACTGTCAGCTCTTAACTGACAGAGAAACTAGCTGATCATGCACTGCGCATGATCAGCTAGTTTCCTAGCTCTGGTGACTCAGATGTCGTCATGACTACATCGGGTCACCATGGCAATGATCGGAGACCCTGCAGCGTGACGCGGGGTCCTTATCCAAAGGAATAGGGGCTGTCATCTCGTTTGATTGAAACATTTCGGGGGTTACAGTGCAGGGAGCAGTGTGTGACTGCTCCTGGCACTCAGTGTCGGGTGTCAGCTGTCAGAATCAGCTGACACCTAGCGTCGATCGCCCGCACACCACCCGTGTGCGCGAGCGATCACGCATAAGTAATAATCCGTCCTTGGTCATATAGACCCAGGTCACATGGACGGATTATTACATCTGATGTCAGAAAGGGGTTATTGTGTTTTTATCATGTTTTTGATGCTGTGTTTTTTTGTATCTTGTTAGTATGTCATGTGTTAAACACAGCTTCTTTGTTTTTGATAGTTCTTGGTATTTGACTTTGCCAAAACTCGATGAACAGATTACCTATTGTTTTTAGTGCGTTTTCACAGAAGAAAGGCACAAAAAAAAAAAAAAAAATCTATGTACACTATTAACCTGTGGCTTTTTGCTCAGCGTCCAAAACTCACCAAAAATGCATCGAGTAAACTTAAAGGGGTATGCCCATCTCCAAGATCCTATCCCAATGAGTGGTAGGTATAATAATAATATCAGCAAATGCCTCCAATTAGAAATGTAGCATACTTTTTCTGATTCGCCATGTCCCTTTCCTCATGTGCAGGCATCGCAGGACCTTAGGTATCCATGGTTACGACCACTAACATAGTGACAGTTAGCTAGTTGCTTGTGGTTGTAACTATGGACACCTGCCACTATATCAGTTGTCGTAACCATGGATACTACCCAACTGTCACTATATCAATGGTTGTAACCATGGATATCTAAGGTCCTGCAATGCCTGCACATGAGGAAAGAGACATAGCGAATCTGAAAAACTATTCTACATTTCAAATTGTAGGTATTTGCCAATATTATTATTATTATTACACCTACTACATATTAGGATAGGATCTTAGAGATCGGAATACCCCTTTAACCTTAGCCTTGCATGATCTTGTCAGCTATGCACAAATATACACAATACTTTTACTAAGATTTTTTCTTCCCTTTTATTTTAGCGATTTGCTTGTGCGATAAATATAATTGAGGCGTTTCAAAGTAATCATTTAGAGTGTTCTTATTGTTCTTATGTAATTGCACATTGCTCTCATCCTCCGATACAAATGGAAAATTTTGCTCTAAAGGGGCAGGATGTGAAAATAGCACCAAAAAACGTCAAGATTTTTGTTTCCTTTTTAACTAAAAAAAAAAAAATTACAACAATCACTGGAAATGTATGGTTGTAGCAGAGTTACAGCAAAAACAGGTACAACATTTGGCTTTGTTTTGCAGCTGTTTTATGCTAAAACTGCCCCACGTAACAAAACAGGCCCATTGTGCTTACAACACGTTAAATAGAAAAAACACCACACGTTCAGTTCAAGGTTTCACAGGCGTCAGGGCGAGCATGCTTACATGGTTACTAGAAAGTATGTAAGGGGAAAGGAACTTTTCTGATTTAGGGACAGGCTACCATCTTCTATTCATCTTGCTTCCGTTTTGGCTTCTTTGGATTTCGAGAACGGCTCTTTGCTTTGCATAGTGGGCAAATGGGTGCATTACGATGGATCTGCTGGTGACAAGACAAGCAGGCCTGGGGAGATAAAGTTCAAATTTAGATCATTAATTTTTACCATAGTACCACAAATGCAAAATATACATTATAATGAAGAGAGTAGGCAGGGATTCCTTCCAGGCACGGCACACCCGGAGCCTGGTAGAAACCATTAAACATAAAACATTATAACTGCATTTCTCAAGATCTACACAGCAGCTATGAGGCATACAAGCAAGACTGGCTAACCTATTCTATTACCTGTATGCCCATAGTAATAGATCAAAATCATCCAGGGAGTGACAGATTCCCTTTAACGACATTTATGGCATAAACTTTCAGTATGCCAGAAATGTCTCAGTGTAAGGTTCTTTGTCTCTTTTGACATGTTCCTTGAAACTCAGTTTTCCGTCGGCCATTTTGCTTTCTGTCTTTCTGCAGCTCTTGCCCTCAGTTAATATGGAGTTTCCAGTTTTCATGTTCCCGCCCTGATTCTCTCCCTCTTGCTTCTTAAGCAGCCTCAGCTGAACAATCAGTGCTCCTGATTCAAGCCTCAGTCAGCCTGTGACCTGACTCCTGGAAACCTAGGATTTTGGACTCCAGCTATTTCCTACTGAGGAACTTTGGAACACTTTTGGACTTTGGAAACCTGCTGTCTGGTGAATCCATGATTGCAGAGGAATTACGGTACAGAGAAGAGATCCTGAACCTGCTTGGAGAGTTATTGTAGAGCTTGAAGTTACTCTGGCCTGCTGTGTTCTCCTGCCTCTGTTCCTGCAAACTGTGTGACCTTTTATGCATGCTTGTATGAAGTAATACAAGTCATTTCATATCAACCTATGTGTCATGTGTTTTCCTCGCACCCAAGCACAAGACGCTATAGCAACTGTACACTATACATGACAAGATTCAGGAGCCAATGTTTAGTGTCTGCTGGGTCTGGGAAAGCCGTGTCTGCTGTGACTGTGGATATCAGATGTCCGTTTAATACCTTCTGTGATGACAGTGGTTGTGACTTCTCACAACCATTCCAGGTGAGCGCATTCCCTTAAATGTTACTCTGGAGTGTTACCACAGGTAAACACTATTGTTTTTTTTTTTTCCTTTCCTCTTCTCCTTCCAGCACTTCTGCCTTAAAAGATCTGGAACATGGAGGCCCGCATAAAGGAGCTTTGCGGAGTGACTGATACAATCCTTGCAGATATACAGACTATAAAGACCCATTTTGCAAGCCTACAGGACCTCACTAATCATAATTTGCAAGTGTTTGGACAAACTACTCAGGAATTACGAGCCAGGATTGAGGCTCTAGAGGAACGAGTCCAGGCTCCTGCCATAACCCCGAGTTCTGGGATCCCCAAGTTACCTCCTTTTCGTTTTGGCGGTGAACGTGAGAAATTCAGGGGATTTATTAACCAATGCAATCTATTTTTCTCTGCACATGCTTCACAATTTCCCACTGAACGATCCAAAGTGCTTACTATAATCATGTTGCTTACCAATAAGGCTTTGATGTGGGCAAACCCTCTGATTGAGACTGAGCATGATTGTTTGAATCACCTTGATGCTTTTATTTCAGCCATGGGGCAGGTGTTTGATGACCCCAATCGAGGTGCAACAGCTGAAGCAGCCATGTTAACTTTGCGCCAAGGTAAGCGTTCAGTAGCCGAATATGCCTTGGATTTCAGGAGATGGGCTCTTGATACCACTTGGGACACTTCCGCCAAAAAATCTATTTTTCGGAAAGGGTTGTCTCCACTGATTAAGGATGAACTTGCTCGTGCCGACCCTCCCACTGCGTTAGGTGACTTTATTAACTATTGTATCCGTATTGATGCTCGTCTGACTGAACGCAGACAAGAGAGATGGTTCGAAAATAATCGCACTAACCTTTTCCTACCTCCCTCCTCAGCTAAGGAACCTTTGAGTAGGATCACAAGGGAACCAGAACCTGAACCCATGCAGGTGGACTCTTTACAAAGACGGGTTAGTGATGCACGCAAAGAACATCGTATAAAGGAAAATCTATGTTTTTACTGTGGTAAGTCAGGGCACTTCATTATAAACTGCCCCAGCCGTTCTCGTAAGACTACTGCAGCAGTCATTCACTGTGAGTGTTGCGAAAGGAGCTCTGTCATGTCCGAGCCTCAGACTCCAGAGAGATCTGCTGCAAGAGATCTTGATTTTTCGGACTTAAACTCTGTTAGTTCTGGGGACAATGACGGTATAAACGCTGCAATTTTTCAAGTTTCCTCAGCGGTGTCCCAGCTGAGTTGTAAAAGAAATAATTCTCATTGCTTCCTTTCCATCAAACTCTGGGTGGACTCAGTCTGGGTGTCTAGCTCTGCTATGATCGACTCAGGAGCAAGTGGAAATTTTATGGATATCTCCTTTGCTCTGAAACAGGGGATACGTTCAGTGAAGAAGGCTACTCCAGTACAGATGGAGACTGTGGATGGCTCCCTGCTGACCTCTGGACCAGTGGATCAGGAAACAGAGCCTTTGAGGGTCCTTATGGGTAAAGATCATCAGGAGAAAATGTCTTTTATGCTTATCTCTTCTCCCCACTTTCCCATTATTCTAGGGCTACCATGGCTGCAGGCGCAGAATCCTACGATTAACTGGGAGACCAAGGAATTACACTTTCCGGAGAAACAGATGAGTCAAGGAGTTTCAGCTTGCTCTGTTCCTAAAGGAACCATGTCAGTCCCTGAACTACCAGCTGTATACCAGGACTATGTGGATTTATGTGACAAGAAGAACGCTGATCAGCTTCCTCCTCACCGTCCATATGATTGTCCAATCGAATTACTGCCTGGAGCCGAGATACCTTTTGGTAAGATCTACCCCCTAGCGGGGCCCGAGCTAAAAGCTTTGAAGGACTACATAGATGAAAATCTAGCCAAAGGCTTCATACGCCCCTCTTCATCTCCCGCAGGTGCACCCATCTTCTTTGTGAAGAAGAAAGATGGATCTCTGAGACCCTGCATAGACTATAGGGAACTCAATAAGGTTACTATTAGAAACCGTTATCCATTGCCTTTAATCCCTGAGTTGTTGGAGAGAGTGCGGCACGCCAAAATTTTCTCTAAACTGGATCTCCGTGGGGCCTATAACTTGGTCCGTATTAGACCTGGGGATGAATGGAAGACTGCATTCAGGTCACGCTATGGACACTTCGAATATCTAGTTATGCCTTTTGGTCTGAGTACCGCCCCAGCCACTTTCCAACACTTGGTGAATGACATCTTCAGGGATCTCCTAGATACATTTGTGGTGATTTATCTGGATGATATTCTAATTTTTTCTAACTCCACAGAGGAACATCATGGACATGTGAGAATGGTCTTAGAACGCCTAAGACAAAACCATCTCTACATCAAACTTGAAAAGTGTGAATTCCATAGGACCGAAATTCAATTTCTGGGGTATGTACTATCTACGCAAGGGATTAGTATGGATGGAAGCAAGACCCAAGCCATCAAGGATTGGCCAATTCCTAGAAATGTGAAGGCGGTGCAGCGCTTCATCGGGTTTGCCAACTTCTATAGATGTTTCATTAGGAATTTCTCTGAGGTAGTGTCACCTATCACCCAACTTACCCGGAAACAGTCTAGGTTCTCCTGGACCCCGCAAGCTCAGGAAGCATTTTCCTGTTTAAAGGATAAATTTACCACCGCACCTATCTTAGTACATCCCAACCCGAGCTTGCCTTCATAATAGAGGTGGATGCTTCAGACTGTGCCGTTGGAGCTATACTCTCTCAGAGAACAGGTGAGAAGAATGTCTTGCATCCCTGTGCCTTCTTTTCCCAGCAGTTGTCTTCGGCTGAGAGGAACTACGATGTGGGCAATAGAGAATTGTTGGCCATTATTGCCGCCTTCAAGGAATGGAGACACCTTCTTCAGGGAGCTGCACAGCAAATAGTCGTCCTGACAGACCATCGTAACCTTGAATTTATCAGGTCGGCTAAGTGCCTGACTCCTCGCCAGGCTCGCTGGAATCTTTTCCTAAACCAATTTAATTTTGTAATTTCTTATAGACCAGGATCGCGCAATGGAAAGGCTGATGCACTCTCTAGGATTCATTCAGCAGAGACACGTCCACTTACTCCTCCTAAGACTATTCTTCCTGACTCTAGATTCCTGGGAGTGATTCATAATCAAGACCTACTTAAGGACATCAAGGAAGCATACCATGCAGTCAGATTGAGAGTATTGCAACTCATCCACGATTCCAAGATAGCCGGGCATAGGGGAATTCTAAAGACACAAGAATTTCTTTCTCGTTTCTTTTGGTGGCCCACTTACAGGAAGATGTCTTAAACTATGTCACTTCATGTGAAGTCTGTGCAAGATGCAAAACACCTCGCTCCTCACCAACTGGTCTGTTACAACCTCTTCCCACCCCGTCCCGCCCGTGGGGATCCATTTCTATGGACTTCATTGTGGAGTTACCAACCTCTCAAGGGAAGAACACCATTCTAGTGGTGGTTGATCGTCTAACAAAGGCAGCTCATTTTATCCCTTGTGTCGGCTTACCCACTGCAAAACAGACATCAGACTTGATGATTAAGAATGTGTTTCGCTTACATGGAGTACCGGATGAGGTCATTTCGGATCGAGGGGTGCAATTCACTTCAAGGTTTTGGCAAAATTTCTGTGCCGCATTGGACATTAAAGTAAACCTTTCTTCTGCTTTTCATCCCCAGACTAATGGACAGACAGAACGAACCTATCAGACCCTGGAGCAGTATCTCCGCTGCTTTATCTGCCACCTACAAGATGATTGGGTGGATCTACTTCCACTGGCTGAGTTCTCTTATAATAACTCTCAGAGCGCCTCCACTAAGCAGTCTCCTTTTTACTCCAATCTAGGTTATCATCCTAACATTCTTCCTCGATTTCCCATAGATACGCCCTTGCCGGCAGTGGCTGAAAGAATCACTTCTTTACAAAAGAATATGGATCTTCTAAAGGAAAATCTAGAATTGGCTCAGGAAAGGTACAAGAAAGCAGCAGATAAATTTCGTAAACCTGCACCAGCTTTCAAGGTAGGAGATTTGGTCTGGCTGTCAACCAGAAATCTTAAAATAAAGATTCCATCGTCTAAATTGGGACATAAGTACATTGGACCTTATAAGATCAGTAAGATTATAAGTGCTGTTGCTTGTCGTCTTCAACTGCCCAGAACTATGAGAATCCACCCTGTCTTTCATGTATCCCTACTAAAGGCTGCAACACCCAATACGTTTCCTGGACGCTCTTCTCCTTGCCCTGACCCAGTGCTGGTCGATGGTCAGGAAGAATTTATGGTGGAAAGGATTCTAGATTCCAGGTTGTACAGAAATCAGTTGCAATATTTGATTAAATGGCAGGGCTACCCAGTGGAGGACAACTCATGGGAACCAGTCAATAATGTAAATGCTCCTCGCCTGCTCTGCCAGTTTCATCAGAGGTACCCTGACAAGCCTGGTCTGAGGTCAACCGGAGGTTGTCCTTAAGGGGGAGTAATGTAAGGTTCTTTGTCTCTTTTGACATGTTCCTTGAAACTCAGTTTTCCGTCGGCCATTTTGCTTTCTGTCTTTCTGCAGCTCTTGCCCTCAGTTAATATGGAGTTTCCAGTTTTCATGTTCCCGCCCTGATTCTCTCCCTCTTGCTTCTTAAGCAGCCTCAGCTGAACAATCAGTGCTCCTGATTCAAGCCTCAGTCAGCCTGTGACCTGACTCCTGGAAACCTAGGATTTTGGACTCCAGCTATTTCCTACTGAGGAACTTTGGAACACTTTTGGACTTTGGAAACCTGCTGTCTGGTGAATCCATGTTTGCAGAGGAATTACGGTACAGAGAAGAGATCCTGAACCTGCTTGGAGAGTTATTGTAGAGCTTGAAGTTACTCTGGCCTGCTGTGTTCTCCTGCCTCTGTTCCTGCAAACTGTGTGACCTTTTCTGCATGCTTGTATGAAGTAATACAAGTCATTTCATATCAACCTATGTCTCATGTGTTTTCCTCGCACCCAAGCACAAGACGCTATAGGAACTGTACACTATACATGACACTCAGGTTGTAATACTACAGTACTTTAGGTTTTTTGTGGCACTTGCCATTGCTTCAATCTGATTATGTGGCATATGAACCAGGAAAGATTGTTCATCCATGCTGTAGACATAGAAACTAAAATGCCCAGAATTTTCCAATAGCCGGTTACTGTGAAGGGACACCAGGAGGACATACTTTCTTAATTTCCCCAAACTCCTCCAATCGGAGGAAGCGCCATCTTTAAAATGAACATCCTCCTGCGGAGTCTGTCCTTTATTTAATTCAAGCCCTTCTGATAGGGTTCCCTCGTCCTTTTTCAGGAGTCTGGCTTCGGCTGACTACCTGGACCTTATTGGGGGAAGTCTGAATTTGCATTCTTTGTGCCCCACGTTTGAACACCCTTTTTCACCTTCCTTTCCTCCCTCTCCCCTCCCTTCTTGCTTATTTTGCCTTCTCTACTTTTCCCCTTTTTGTTTTCTATATTTTTCTTTATTTTTAGTCTACTCTTTTGACTGTATTACTCCACTCAGTCTGGGCGATTTTAGCTATGTACAGTGCCTTGTGAAAGTATTCACCCCTTGGCATTTTTCGTGTTTTACTACCTCACAACCAAGAATTTAGTTAATTCAAGTTAGATGGTTTCCTCTCATGAACAGCAATTTTCAAGTCTGACCACAGATTCTCATTTGGATTAAGGTCTGACTAGGCCACTCCAAAACATTTACACTTCTCCCCTTAAACCATTTGAGTGTTGCTTTAGCAGTATGCTTTGGGTCATTGTCTTTTGGAAGGTGAACCTCCGTCCCAGTCTGAAATCACTGACTGACTAAAACAGGTTTTGCTCAAGAATATCCCTGTATTTTGCACCATCCATCTTCCCCTCGAATAAGACCATTTTCCCAGTCCCTGCTGCCAGAAAACATCCCCACAGCATGATGCTACCACCACCATGTTTAACTGCGAGGATCTTGTTCTTGGATTAATGAGCTGTGTTGGTTTGGCACCAGACATAGTGTTTACCTTGGAGGCCAAAGGCAAAAGGTTACATTTCGGTCTCATCTGACCACAGCACCATCCTCCATACATTTGTGGAGTCTACCACATGTCTTTTGACAAAATCAAAATGAGCCTTATATTTTTGTGTGGTAGTAAAGGCTTTTTTCTGTCCACACTTCCACAAAGGCCACCTCTATGGCGTGTATGGCTTATTGTGGTCGTAAGGACTGATACTCCAGTCTCTGCTTGGGAACTCTGCAGCTCCTTCAGGGTTACCTTTATTCGCTGTGCTGCCGCTCTGATTAATGCCCTCCTTGCCCGGGCTGAGAGTTTTGGTGGGCAACCCTCTCTTGGCAGGTTTGTTGTGGTACCGTGTTCTTTCCATTTGATGATAATAGATTTGGTGGTGATCCAGGGGATCATTAGAGATTGGGATATTTTTTATAACCCAACCCTGATTTGTACTTCTCAACAACTGTGTCCCTGACTTGTTTGGAGATCTCCTTGGTCTTCATGGTGGTGTTTGGTTAGTGGTGCATTTGATTAATGGTGTTGCAGCCTATATGGCCTTTCAGAAAAGGTAAAGTGTATATACTGACAGACCATGTGACACTTAGATTGCACATAGGGTGACGTCCTGTCACTAAGCATGGGACTTCTAAAGGCTGTGTTTTGTCCTGATGAAGAAGTTGTAAAACTTTGAAACATGTTGTTTAAACCGCCTAAACTTGGATCTGCATCCCTTATTCTTTCTCCATGACAATGCAGATTAGTGCATTACATCCAGTTTAGTTTCTTTACTGTTCATTTTATGTTATTGCTCTTTCAGGATTTGAGTAGCAAGTTGATAATTTCTACTGTTATTTCCTCTATCAATGAGTGTTTTTATTTCTCGCCATGGCTAGTACCTTATACATTTAATAAATAAAGATAAAAGTTTAAAAAAAAAAAGTATACTAGGAATTGTAGTTTGGATACTCTCGGAGACAAACAGGTGGGTGACCAGAGTCCTAAATCATGGTCTAATGATACAGAATAACAATTGATGCTGAAGATCCCACCATGATATTCATAAAACATTGCTTTTGCTAAACTGAGACTTATTCTACTCAAATAAGTTGCTCACACAGTAGAGGTGAAAAGTATATGATCGTCGAGGGTCCTATCACTAGGACCCTCACCGGTCAGGAGAATAGAGGTCTTGTGTCCCACTTGAATATAATGAATGTAGTTGGAGCATACATGCCTGACCACCAAAGTCTAAGGGCCTAACACAGAAAGCCAAGTGCCGGACTATATGGATTTCAGTTTGCGGCAAGATGGCACAGTTACCTTCATGGGAGGCGGCTGCTGGCGGAATGTAGCGGTCTGTCTGGTGTCCTGCTTTCTGGCTACTTGGAGCTGTTGGGCGGCTGCAGCTGCTGCCGCCAGAGATTCTGGTATAGGTGGCTCCTGGGGCTCTGTCTGCCACTCGGCTTTCTGTTTTTCAAAGTAGCTACAACATAAAAGACAAGTTATAACCACTGTCATTCCAAACCAACATTCATCCCATATAGCGGGGTCACAGAGCAGTCTACAGGGCAAAACAAGCACTTAGAATGAATGGGCCATCAATGGTGAAGCACACTTTGCACCAGTTCTTTGACTCCACAATTATGTGCCGGTAGAGAGCGGACTTAGGTGAGCACCCATAGGAACATTTATGGAGGTATCCCCCAAGCTGTTCCAATCCATTTAATGGCTGGCGTTTTCTACTATTTTATATTGGACATTTGTAAACTGATGTAACAGGCGTTTTGGTTGTGCTGCGAATTTAACAGAAAAGAGAAACTGGAGCTTCCAATTAGAAGAACTTAAATGGATGTAGATAGAAACACAAGGAGAACGTAGATAGCCAGCGCCACAGTACTTACTCCAGAGACAGCTTCTCCTCCTCCTCACACAGGTCCGGCAGCCTCTGCAGACCCAGCGTCATTCTCAGGGCATCTACGTGCTCTTTCAGAGGTTTGTATTCTTCATGCAGGCGGCGTGTGGACTCCAGTAATTTGTTCAAGTCATTCTCAGACTGCTTGATGGTGTTTTCCATCTACGGTATAGAATAAGAATGTTATCGAGCTTCGTTTTACTTATTTCAAGTAACCAAAATTACAACATCAGACACACGAACGATCAAGTTACTAATTGTTTTACAAGTCCAGCATCTAGAGACGAAGAGGTTGTAGGACAGTTCTCACTTATGTTCCAGATCACACCGCTCCTCATCCTCCCCTGTTTGCGCTTCTGAACATTGAACGTTCGGAGCAGCAGCACAGTTACAATGCTGAATAGCACTGTGCACTCTCTGATGATGCAGCATCGGAGGAGGAATAGGATACCAAAGCTGGGCCGGATCGTTCGCTTCAATGATCAAGCCACATTTAGAACAATTCTCTATTGAAAAGGGCTTGTAAGCGCTTTGCGTACTCTGCCATGCTGCTAGTCTGCAGTGGTGGCCGGTAACTTAGACAACCAGCATAAAACAATGAAATAAAAATCCCTCCACCTTGTATAGAAATTGCAGTTATATAGGATTTACACTGATCCTTATCATGCAGAGAAAAAACAACAATTTCAATATATAAATGGTTTTGTTTTTGGCCTCATTTTAAAGCTGTACTAAGCTGCATATGTTGCATTTTTTTCTGCTCACCCATGGAAATGATTGACACAAATGGCAGCATGGTCACAACACATCTCCTGTGTCACATTATAGACATGTGTACATATGACACAGTAGAAGCCATGATAGTTTAGGTAGGAGTAGGGCAGATCCCCAGTAAACAATGGTATAAGGTACTGGGTGCACTGGTGCTGTTAGTAAAAATTATTTTGGGGCGCACTACGTGAAAAGTAAAGGCACATCAGTTCTCCAAGTGTCAAAGATGTGACATTTTTCAAGTTTTTGCAATCTTACTTACAATTGTGCCAAAATGTAAGTACCGTATATACTCGAGTATAAGCCGACCCGAGTATAAGCCGAGGCCCCTAATTTTGCCACGGAAAACTGGGTAAGCTTATTGACTCGAGTATAAGCCGGGTGTATAAACCGCCGTCCTGCTGTGCTCCCCCCGTCCTGCTCCATGCTCCCCCCCTCCTGCTCCGTCCTCCGCTGTGCTCCCCCCCTTCGTGCTCCGTCCTCCTCTGTGCTCCCCCCCTTCGTGCTCCGTCCTCCTCTGTGCCCCCCCTCCTGCTCTGTCCTCCGCTGTCTTCCCCCCTTCCTGCTCCGTGCTCCTCTGTGCTCTCTGTTCTTCCCCCCGTCCTGCTCCGTGCTCCTCTGTGCTCTCCATCCTCCCCCCCGTCCTGCTCCGTGCTCCTCTGTGCTCTCCGTCCTCCCCCAGTCTTGCTCCGTGCTCCTCTGTACCCTCCATCCTCCTCCGTGCTCCTCTGTGCTCTCAGTCCTCCCCCCCCCGTCCTGCTCCGTGCTCCTCTGTGCCCTCCATCCTCCCCCCGTCCTGCTCCGTGCTCCTCTGTGCACTCCGTCCTCCCCCCCCGTCCTGCTCGGTGCTCCTTGTCCTCCATCATACTCACCCCTCCCCGTGCCATCGCTGAACGTCCTGACAATCCTGCGTTGTACCCGGCTTCCTGCAGCTCTCCTGTGCTGAGCAGTGACGTAATACACCGCTCATTAAGGCCATGAATATGAACGCCACGCCTATGGGAGTGGCATCGCGTCCATATTCATGGCCTTAATGAGCGGTATTACGTCACCGCTCAGCATAGGAGAGCTGCAGGAAGCCAGGTACAAGACGGAGGATTGCCGGGACGTTCAGCGATGGCACGGGGAGGGTGAGTATGATGTCCCAGCCACCGGCTCCTGCCGAGGCACCCCCACCCCCGCTGGTTTCTGCCCAAGGACTCGTGTATAAGCCAAGGGGGCATTTTCAGCACAAAAAAAATGTGCTGAAAATCTTGGCTTATACACGAGTATATACGGTACTCATAATTAGCATGATATTGCATTGAAATATTTAAATCGACCACTTTTCCTTTATGTTAAAGGGTAACCGTCAGCAGCATAATATAGGGGCAGAGACCCTGATTCCAGGGATGTGTCACTTACTAGGCTGTGTTGTTGCTCCAATACAAATAAGTGTTTTATCAGCAGCAGATTATCACTGCAGGACTAGGTTTCACGTGCAAGACAGTCCAGCTAACCTGTGTAATCCCGCCTCCACCACTGATTGGTAGCTTCCTGTTTACACTGTCAGCATGTTACCAATCAGTGGTGGGGGCGGAATTACACAATTCAGCATTCATAACACTGGACATCTACAGCAGAGAAAACAGGGATTCTATCAAAACTGCACCAAGCAGTTCAGAAAGTGACACAAAGCTGGAATCAGGTTCTATGCATCTATGTTGTGCTGCTGTCAAATTACATAGCAAAAAACCTACTGACAGATTGCCTTTAAACAGGGAAGTTTGGTACATTTAATGTAAAAATGGCTGCTGATGGAAGATGATGTGATAAGTTCGGTCCATCAATCAACCCCCTCCAATTGGAAAATGGCTTTCCCTGGTGCACGGTTTGGCAGCTGGACGAGGCTGATAGATAGGTCTGGTCACTTGGTCCTCCACCATTTGTGTATAGGAGAGCAGTATGTGAAGGAGGAGAACCTGTAACACTTATTTATAAGTAATCATGTCCCCAACACATCTGTGAGAATAAAGAAATCGCGGCCAACCCCTTTAAAGAACGTTTGACAACACAACTCCATGATGACGCCTAATGCACTTTATAGCGATATCGCAGCGTTTTACATATTACCTTTTCAATGAAAATAAATGAGGCATGTAACTGGTTTGATTTGCGATCAACGTACATATCATTACAGCGTCTAATAATTCCTGCTGGTAAAATACCCAATTCCCTTGGAAGGTGTAACTACCAGGATTGCACACACCATCATTCCTGGAATGATTACGGTTATTAATGGGACTTTCTCCCTTTGGAATAAATGTTGTTGGATCATGGAGGGAAATGAAGCAAAGCTTATTTTAGTACAATTACAACAAAACTTCACCGAGGGGAGAATGTCACAAACAATTATGTTACTCTGACATTTAACCGGCAATTTGAATTTTGGTATGGATGACTGGAGAGAGTCGGAGCATCAGGAAATATGGAGATCCGATATACAAGAATTCCTAGACCCCTGTCTATGTTTGCGTCTTGTACATTTAGGCACAGCTGTACTACACACGTCACCGGGGGGGGGCGTAACAATCGCGGTCACAGAGGGTGTGACCGTGACCATGTGGGAGGGGTACCTGCACTGCAATACATGCTGCCGACCAATCATGCTGCCGTGTCTGTGACATCATGTGCTGCCCACCGCTTGCACGCTGAAGTCAGCAGCCATCTCCTCCGCGGGCTAGAGTAAGAAGCTGAATACTTTTTTCATTATTATGCATACCTTAATTTATGGACATCTATGGTTTGCCTGTGTGGATTGGATGGGTCGTTACTGACATCTGGTGAGAATTTCATGTCAATAGCACCTTTAGAAGTACATTTACTTAGAACATTGGTGACGTGTCCGATACTTATTTCACCCACTGTATATCATGATGGGCCCAGGATAAGGGACATATATACCAGGAAGGGGACCAGGATGGGGGACATTACTACATAACGGGAAAGGCGGTGGCAACATTTATGTCCTTATAGGATTTAGAATGCTACAGGGGCCCCTGCATCTGACCAACATGCGGGTTGCGGAGGGGCACAGGTCCAAACCTTGCACTGAAGCCCATCGGACTTTTGTTACACCACTGCATGTCACATTTGTTGTAACTCAATAGTGGGGGGCATGTATCGTAGAGGAGGCCCTTGGAGAGAAGAGGCACAATGCACTTTGCTGTTGGGAGTCCTACAAAGAGTCTCCACGTATCTACAGTTCTTGGTGGTAAAGCTCAGCACTATCATGGTGGCTCCGTCTGATCCATGCGGTGGGGTCAAGTCTACAAGTTCACTCTATTCTTTGCTTCTACTAGACAAATTACACTATCATTTTGGTTTTATACATTTATTTATGCCTTACCTACTAGTGGCAATATTTTTCACACTTTTTGGACACCATCAGTGCGCACGGTATCTTATTATCTGCGACTGCACCTTTATATGTGACCTCCTATTGTTAGCAATATTACCCAGCGTTCTATACTGTGATTTTTTTTTCTGATTTCTTTTCTCTAGATTTATATCTGTTGCCCATTATCTCATTTGCAATTCGTATTAAAAATAATGCATAGCCAGACATCAGCTTCAGCCAACATTCCCAAGGAGTCTCAGCCTGTTCCTCATGGGCAATGGTTCCAGGTCACTACTATGACTGGGTCATCAAGAGAACGTTCAAAAACATTTAAGAAAAGAGATCACTAATTTATACAAAATAAAGAAAAGGATATAAGAAATAGCAAAGGCCTTGAATGTTCCTAGCGAACTAGGGGGCTGTCACGTTGTGCAAGGGGGGCATCATAGTGTGAGTAGGAGGCTGTTGGGTCCATCCTACTGCTTGGGGGACTGTGGAAGACATCGTACATAAGGGAAGGGGTGAATGGGGCCATCATTACGTTTTTTGGGGGAAGTGGTTGATCAAGATACAAGGGCTGAATAATTGGAGCTGTATAATTAATAAACTTTATAAAAAGGCAGTAAATTATATGGATGTCATTAGCTGCTACAGGTAGGAATACCCGTTACAATAAGCCCTATCATAACATGTATTAGCAGTCGCTGCTGCTCAAACTTTATCCTGCAAATTCTTAATTAAGCAATTAATTTAATTCATCTCAATATTAATATATTTTTATTAAAGTTCAGCATGTTAGTTCAGCCCTCCACAGCGGTCTAATATGTAGCCCCTTGGGAAAAATTAAGTGCACACCCCTGGTCAAAAGTATTCTTATCAATCAATCTATCTAAAACTCTCTAGGAAAGAACAGCACTGAGTAAACATACTACCTGACCCATGGACTATTGATCCAGGGAGCGTTCCCAGCACTGGCCAAATAAATCCACAGCCTCTTGGCCTTTCCACTGTGTTAAAATAATTACGGTATCCCTTCTTACCATTCTCCTGCTATTAATCTTTACCATAAAGAAAACAATGTGTGATATACAGGTTGCTGATATATTAACACTTGGTCACGCAGCACGTTTGTAGTCTACAACTTTACAGTCGATCTCAGAACAACCTTACACAGCGCTTAAATGACATTTACAGTATGTTGTTACTTCCTTTATCCTCAGCTGGAGTCTCATAATGGTGTAATGGTGAGAGAGGGTCCAGAAGAAGTCAGAGAATGCTGATGCACCCTTGTGTCGTGATGTACAGGCCATCCGCTGCACACCGTAATTTGTATCACCAAAATACTGATCCAATCCGATTTCCCTCTAAAGTTCGTTTTTTAAACAGAGTCAGTCAAGACATATAGGATAAGTCATCAATATCAATTGATTGGAGGTCCAGCATGCCCACCGATCATTGACTATTATCATTATAAATGGTGCCGACTCGCGTATTATCAAAAAGAAATTACACTCTCAAAAATACAATAATGTAGGTGCCTGACCGGCCTAAACAATGCCAAAGAGCGTTACAATAAGCAGTGCTGGGACCAGGGCTGTGGAGTCGGTAAGCCAAACCTCCGACTCCAACTCCTCAATTTTCATGACGCCGACACCACCAAAATGGGCTCCGACTCAGACTCAGACTCCACAGCCCTGGCTGGGACGCAAATATTCCCTTACATATAGCGGTGTGTGCAGCTAAATCTGTAGAGTACAGTACATACCACATTAATGTCAGCGTGGATCAACCTCAACTCTTCTACGTGGGCCATTTTCTCCTGAAGTAGAAGATCCATTTCTTGCTTATACTCCTTCAGGTGTCTCTCCTCCGACTCCAAAGACTCAAATTCTGCTTTGAGGCGAGCCTTTATCTTCTCCATCTGAAGAGTCTTGTTCCTAGAAAAATCAAGATTGCAAGTATCCTAAGAAACATCAAGTCTCATAATAAGGATCAGTAGTAACACAGAGGAAGCTGTAACCTTGGATGATCCCCTACACCTGTAATTAGAGTAGTTCACAGCCCTGCGGCCGCGCACCTTCACCATGCTATTAACCTGCAGATTAACTACGTTATCGGACCCGACAGGTTCCCTGTAAAGTCTATAGCAAAACAAGATAAAGATTCCGAAAAAGCAAAATACCCACTCACTGGATCAGACAATAGTCCAGGCAGCACATAAAGAGAGTCTGTCTGCACAAAATGACTGATCAAACCAAGAACAGGCGACGGTTGCACCCTTGGTGAGGCAAAACATTTTTAGATACACCTTTCCACCTGTTTGTTTTCCGTTTATCTCCACGTATCCCAACCCCCCAGCACTTTGGATTGACAGATCTGGCTTTATGGAGCAAAAGAAGAGTGAAGACAGATGCAAAAAAAAAATGGAAACGAAAAGGCACACTTAAATATGCAGGTGATTTATCAGAGTAAGTTGTCAAGTGCATGTACATGAGGAAAAATAACATTTCTGGCCATTATAAGCAGAGCTGATAGGACAAACCTCTGACTCCGACTCCTCAATTTCCCTGACCTCTGACTCCAACTCCACAGCACTGGTCACTACTGAGCATGTGCATAAAGTGCAGCACAGATTCATCTCATCTATGACTCCACAGCACTGGTCACTACTGACCATGTACATAAAGTGCAGCACAGATTCATCTCATCTATGACCCCACAGCACCGGTCACTACTGAGCATGTGCATAAAGTGCAGCACAGATTCATCTCATCTATGACCCCACAGCACTGGTCACTACTGAGCATGTACATAAAGTGCAGCACAGATTCATCTCATCTATGACTCCACAGCACTGGTCACTACTGAGCATGTACATAAAGTGCAGCACAGATTCATCTCATCTATGACCCCACAGCACTGGTCACTACTGAGCATGTACATAAAGTGCAGCACAGATTCATCTCATCTATGACCCCACAGCACTGGTCACTACTGAGCATGTGCATAAAGTGCAGCACAGATTCATCTCAACTAAGAGCCCAGATCCTTAGATCAGGAATAGAACAGACATTTATAGGACATTTCATAACTTTCCCAAAGTCTTCTGAAAACATTTAGCGCACATCCTGCATTGAACGGCTGTTTATGTATTTTAAGAGTCGACTGACTCCACCAAAAAGGACACTGACTCCACAGCCCTGATTATAAAGGATTGTATTCTACATTTCTAACATTTTTTCCCTCTACACTAGAAGCCTCAGCAATGTATCTTTGTGGGATCTGTATTTTTTCTCTCTCCCTCCCGCTTCTCTGTTGAAGGCAGCAGATATAATTTGGACCCTCATAGCAGACTGACTTGTGGACAGACCTGATCAGTTTCAGAGTGAATGACCAGTTTCGGAAGTGACTATTAAGGTCTCTTTCACACTTCAGTCTTTTGGCGTCCGTTAAAATCCGCCAAAGTGTGAAAATGGCGGATCCGCCAGAAAAATTGAAAAACGGATGCAAACGGATCCGTTTTTGACGGATCCACTATGAACTTTTCAACCCGGAAAATGCAGGTACGCATGTCTGGCACGAAGGAGAGAGAGAGAGACCCCGGACAGTGTTGTCAGCATTTTGTATGATTTTCTATGGAAGCGACGGATCCGCTGGCGGATTCCGTCAAAGACGGATGCCAGCGGATCCGCCACCCATAGGCGGCCATTATACAAAATGGCGGATGCGGCGGCCATTTTTTGGCGGAACGAAAAAACGTTGCATTGGACGTTTTCCAAAAACGGCGGACGCCAAATTCTTGGCGGATCCGTCAAAAAACGGACCTAACGGACGACCATCCGTCAAAATCCGTCACTAATGCAAGTCAATGGGAAAAAAGCGGATCTGCAAAAAAAAATGGCGGATCCGTTTTTTTCACATTTTGACGGATTTTGACTGACGTCGCACGACTGAAGTGTGAAAGAGGCCTAAGGGGTGAAAAGAGAATATTTCTCAAATTATATTCCAAAGTTTTTTATGCTCACTTAACTAAAAAAAAAACAAAAACAAAAAACCCCCCGTAATTACTATTTAAACGAATTGTTAGGTGAATGGTAACACAAAAGATCAGACCCCTTATGGCATATATTAGTCAAACATATTGGTACCATGAGAAAGCTTAGTTTAACCCCTAATTATCAATTTTCATCTCAAAAGCCCCCAAATTAATTTGTGCAACCAAAGGCATTCACAATCACCAGGTTGTGAAACAGTGAACAAGAGGAGACCTGGGCAACGTGTGAGCCACATCCAGCCCTTTGGCTGCTGGACAGATAAAGCGATGGAAACACCACACAGCCGTCCTCCAGCATCAATATTCTTGAATGTAGATACCATTGAATACAATAGTGGAACGGAGATCCATCGGCTCCCTGGGCCACCATTCATGTCGGAGTCTCCGTGTAGGCGATAGCATCACTAGATGGAGCTTGCTGCGCAGAGTCTCAGAGACTGGAGCAGTCCATCAGGGGAAAACTGCTAGGCGAATAGTTTCATGTATTTTTTTTTTCTTATTTATAAAAGCCAGTAAAATATATTGTTTTTGCATTGTACCTTATACAGTGTATTGTTTAAAATAAACCCTTTAAAAAACTATATGGTTTTGATTAGCTGCTACGGGTAAGAATACATGTTAGAATAATACTTAACATGTAATAGCAGGTAGTCATCATACTAAATTCTGCTCAATATTAAGTGATAAATTATTAATAATGATAAAAATAATAATAATGACGATAAGCAGAATGACATTCAGCCTGTAGGCTCAGCCCCCGCTGCAGGTCACAGTCTCTCACGTGGCCCCTTGGGAAAATTACTTTTCCCCCCTGACCGACAGCATGAATGATACTTGCATCATGACACAACGCTAAAGTAATTCTACCCCATGGGGTTACTGTTGGGGGTCAAACGTCAGAACGTGTACCGAATATCAATAATATAACCGTGCATACAGCTGTGCAAACATGCCTGCCCCAAGAATAGGCCACACATAGCACACAGAATGGATATAGGAGCTCTATAGTGAGGAGTTCAGACGCTAGACGGCCCACCAAAGGGGAATTTCATTCCTTGTAAAAGCATTAAATCCTGGACACTTCAGCATATCAATGGGAACCTGCCACCAGAAAAACGCTATTAACCTGCAGATGTGGGATTAATCAAGAGGTAATAGTCTTCGTAACTAGTGATGAGTGAGTATACTCATTATCGGGTTTTCCCGAGCATGCTCGGGTGATCTCCGTGTATTTGGGTGTGCTCTGAGATTTAGTTTCTGTCACCGCAGCTGCATGATTTGCGGCTACTAGACAGCCTGAATACATGTGGGAATTCCCTAACAAACAGGCAATCCCCACATGTATTCAGGCTGTCCAGCAACCGCAAATCATACAGCTGCGGCGAGGGAAACTAAATCTCCAAGCATGCCCAAATACTCGGAGATCACCCGTGCAACGAGTATACTCGCTCATCACTATTAGTAACCTGCCTGGGGTCTGGTCCACACCTAGCCGAACGCTGCGTGGAGATAATTACGGTAACTTTATTTTCCCCTGCAGCGTTGTAGATTTGGTCACCGCTCAGTATAGGGAGCAGCGGGTGTAACCGCCCCCGGCACTGACTAAGGCCGAGATCACACATGCGAGGAATACGGTAGAGTCTCGCATGTTCTTCGGCTGTATTCCCGAGGCCGGGTATTAACATGCAAGACTCGGCCGTATTCCTCGCATGTGTGATCCCGGCCTACCAGCCGGCCCCAGTGCAGGGACAGTGTCAGTCAGGGCTGATGGGTTGTCATGACAGCTGAAGACCCCTATGCCTGTCATCACAATATTCCTGTGAACGACTGCAAAGTATAGCACAGGAGAGCAGACTATTAAATACAGTAAAAAAAAAAAAAAGTTTAAATCATCCACCATCAAAATATAAAATAAATTAATCCAATGGGTAAACGATGAGTAACGAGAAGGAAAAAAACTAAATATCAGAATTAGTGTTTTTTGGCCGCTGCAACATTGCAGTAAAAGGCGATAAATATCGGATCTACCTCAATATGGTAACAGTAAAAGCGTCAGCTCGGGGTGCAGAAAAATAAGCCCTCACACAGCCCCCAGATCCCGAAAAAGGAGAGCGATACGGATCTCAGAATATGGCGATAAAAGTGAATTTATTTATTTTACAAATTTCTAACAAAAAAAAACACCAAAAAAAAAAAAAAACCACACACACACATTTGATATTTCTGTACTCATACTGACCTGGGGAATCATACTGCCAGGTCAGTTTTACCATATATTGAACATGGTGAATAAAAAAAAAAAAAATAAAAACATTATGAATTGTACTTTTATTTGCAATCTCACTGCACTTGGAATTTTTTTTCCCATTTTCCAGTACAATACGTGGCAGAATAAACAATGTAATTTAAGAAGTACAGAGAAAACGAGAAGAGGAAAATACTTATTTAAAAACTGCCTGGGTGTTTTTAGTGCGTTTCCGCAGCAGTAATGCAGGAAAAAACAGGGAATCCGTACACATCTTTATGATGTTTTATCAAAGCTAGACGAATAAGTAAACAGGAAACTAACAAAACCAAGTACCGTAGTTTTACTTGAAACGTGAAAAACAAAAATGGCAATGTTCCCTCGTCGCGTAAATGCTGCTTTTTTTTCCCGCTGTGTTTTTGTGCAGAAGATTTGCTGCATTTACCAGTCTATGCAAGCGGCAAATGTGATTTCATGAAAACTCCTTCCCAATGTGCGTCTAAGGCCGGGATCACACATGCGAGAAACACGGCTGAGTCTCGCATGTGAAATCCCAGCTCTGGTGCCGGCATTCGGGAGTGGAGCGCGCGGCTGCATAGAACTATATGCAGCCGCTCGCTCCACTCCCGAGTGCCGGCGCCAGAGCTGGGATTTCACATGCGAGTGTCGGACGACTTACTCGCATGTGTGATCCCGGCCTAAAGAAGACGCTGGGAACTATCAGTTTTTTGGTGCATTTGTTCTCTATAGGCTTCTATGGAGACCCTGAAAAAACAAAAAATGCCGCTGAGTATTTTCAGTGTAGAATCAAAGCAATTAAAAATGCTACAACAAAACTACAGAAATAATACATCAGGTAAAAAAGAAAAAACAAACAATAAGGCCAAGATCACACTGGGCGTTTTTGCTGCTTATTTTTCTGCAGCAAAACCCGAGCACTTGGCAGGAAAGAAGCTGCAGTAAAAACGCAGGTTTTGCCAAGTTTTTTCATACTTTTTTTTTCCATTCAATTCAATGGGTGAAAAATGCTGAAAGAAGTGACATGCTCTGTGTCCAAAAAACCATGCAAAGCACAAAATACTGATGACAAAAAAATATCTCACAGGCTATGCTGGTACTGTAAAAAGCAGCTGAAAATTAGCATAAAAATGCATTAAAAGAAAACAAAAACACCCAGTGTGAACTTAAGCCTAAGATTGTTACTGTGTATTTTGGGGTGCACACCCACAGAAAACATGTGGATAAAACGCAACACATAAAAAATCCACATGAACATCATCAAAAAAATTAAAAAAAAAGTTCTATAAAACAAAAATAGATAAAAAAAACCTCAATAATGCAAAAAGCCTAAATTAGCTAATTGGGGCAGAAAATCTGCAGCATCAAAAACGCACCAGATACTCATAACAAGTCAAGAAAACATGTTGTCTACGGCATGTTATTGACTTGAGAATCTAGGGGACACTTGACCAAGCCTCAATCACCATAACAAGCCTTGCTCGGGTCTCCCTATGTAGACTATTACAATCCGGGCCCTTGCAGATAAGTCACTAAATGCAGGCTGCTTATAACAGTCTATAGTATGGGTCCGATTCCCAGACTATGGACTGACGTAGGCAGCAGCCTATAGTGCGCTGACTTATTAGAAGGGAAGCAGCGTTTGAAGTTGCCTGCAGCCCTGTATGTTATTTTAAGATCTTTCGACAGCTGTAAAGAACCAATACACAGTGACCCATTTTACATCCCTTCAAGATATCTTGGTCATATATTCCATTATTACTCAGTTGTGAAGTTCAAAGAAAAGCAGTTTTCCATTGGAAACTCTTCAGCCCCAATTCTTCAAACACTTGGAGTTTTGTTTGCCAGTTTTAGTGAAGGGTACATGGGAGGAGATGAGATAATGTTATACATGTGCCCTCCTATGTACTGTTATTTGCTCCAGTGGCTGCTAAGCTTAAATGTCACTAACTAGACTTATGATGAGCTCACATGACTAGTGATGCGGCAGAAACACTCACTCCTGTGATAAAACATGCAGAGGAATGTGTTACCTTAGAAAGCAGCAGCTGTGACCCCCTGCTGTTCTGTCTGTATACTCACTTATCATAAGTGACTTATGCTTCCCCCACCGGAAGCTGTGGTATGTACCAACCATGAACTGGAGCAGCACTGCATGGCTGGACACAGCCATTACACAGTACACAGCAGGGGCACATTCATAAGATTAGCTCTGCACAGGAACTTTTTTATTTAGCACATACAATGGTGAAAAGTAGAATTATTTCAAGATCTATTAATTAAAATGCACTTTGTTCATGGGACAACCTCTTTAATGAATTTGGTGCATCTTTCAGCTCCCGTGTGCCACTGCATGACATATACTCTACAATGGTGTCTTACTTTACACCATTTTTTCGCTTAAATTACTGTGAATTTATCAGCCACGCTGACTTTTGACTAAGATATTCACATTTAACGCCTTTGAAAGCATACGTTATAAAATCTCTACTTGCAGTCCATACGCTGGCGTTTTCTTCAGAGTCTTCTCAGGGGGGAATGGCTTTCATCCCTCCCACATACTGCTAATCACAAGTCACCATTGCCTGAGACTTCTAGACTACAAGATCAACCTGCCGAGCAGCAATTCGAGCTGCAATCCGAAGAGTTTGGGGAGAGGGGGGGATACTATGCCCCTGGGGAATACTCTGCAAGCAGAGATTTCACATGTTGCGCTCCAAAATCAACATGAATATCTTTACAAAGGAGTGACGAAGTGAAAAATGATAAAGAAAAAGCAGATAATCAGGGAAGCTCAGGGATTTTTACAATTTTTCAGCAAGAGACAGATTCTCTTGAAGTCATATGGGAACTGACACCAACCACCTCCACCGATTAGCCGCTTTCAGATCAGAGACTATTCACTGTGCATCGCGGTCCTAGTTCACTCTGATTTATACAGTTGTCCAACTGCGCTCTAATAGAGATGAAAGTAGAAAACCACCCATGCACTCAGGCACGGACTGGGGGTGAAATTCAGCCCTGGCATTTGAAATCACACAGGCCCATGTTGTCCCCATCCCCAAGCACCAGATGGGATATATTACTACTAATATTACCCTGGATGGAGGAAAGCAAGATTTACTACAAGACCAATATTTGTAATGATACACGTGGCCTGCTGGGGTAAGTGATGGAGTCAGCGACTTTGTGCTTCGTCACAACTCTTAACAGCATGAGTGTCTTGAAAACACCGATTCTGTTAATGTAACAGACAAGGCGGCCCACGAACAGACAGGCCCTTCTGGCATTTGCCAGAATTGCCAGTCCGGCCCTGCATGCACTACTATCTCTCCATTAGCCCCTTTCTTGAGCTAGGGGGAAACAAACTTATCAAAAAGATAGCACACCATTAGATCCTGCCATTTTATAACCAATTCTCAATGTATTAAAAAACAGACAAATTCACTTTGGTCTTACAGGCAGTTTCATCTGCAGAACACAGACTGCCACAAACAGCGTATTGTATCCTGAGCTCAGATTCTAGGTGGAGAATTGGATTTTGTCACATCATAGGAAGCAATTCTGTGTTTATTTTTTGTAGTGGAAAAACTGTAGCAATTACATTTTAACATTTTCCACCTAATTATTAGCACAACTTAGCTGACAAATCACATTATATAGGAAGTGCCGTGCAAAATGCATTTTCCATGTTAGCAGTTCTCTCCACATTTAGTCAATACAAGGTCATATCAATGTGTTGTGTCTATAGAAAAGTCCTGGATACAAAAATAAGTTAAATATATTCTATCAAAATGAATATACATTAGGAATAACTAAGAGGATACACAGGACAAACACTTCCGGATGACTGTAGCATGGCCATAGTAATGCGTAAGTGAATACTAATCAGTGAAAGCAGATGCATGTACTGCCTTCTTCCATTGTCCACAGATTCACTGACTCTTATAGGAAAGCCTTCCAGCTATTGTATGTGGACAACAGACAATTAAAGGCCAATGAAAGGAGTGAGAGTCCCCTGCCTGGCTCCATTGTGACATCAGTGAATATACTCCCCCACTGCTGTAAATGAGGATTAACCCCTTTACTTGAAGTGACTTTATGGAGTGTCATACACAACAATGTATATTTATTCTATATATTGCATAATGGTCCGTTAGCTACAATAAGACCTAAATATCCAATTTTGTTGCTGATATCAATCACAGTCAGTTGACTACTTTGGAACATATTGAAGTGCTTGTTCGTCCACTAGTTATGAGCGAACGTGCTCTGATAAGGTGTTATCTGAGCATGCTCGGGTCCTTACCGAGTGACTTCGGCGTGCTCCAAAAATATGTTAGAGTCCCCACGGCTGCTCAACAGCCACAACACACGCAGAGATTTCCTGTTTGTTAGACAATCCCTGCGTGTGTTGCGGCTGATGAACAGAAGCGAGACATGCAGCTGAGGGGTCTTGAATATATTTTTCGAGGACACTCGGTTAGCACGTGAGCATGCTCAGATAACACCTTATCCGAGCATGTTCGCTCATCGCTATCAGGCACACACTCAGAGTACATAGGGACGGATTTCTAATGTGTCATCTTTTTTTAATTTGATGGTATTCGTTAGAATTTTTAAGGCCAAATTCTTTAAAATGAGACATGCAGGTTCATGAATTAAATAAAACACAATGCTTTTATTTTTGTCTTTAACCTTTTTTGTGAGCACGAAATGTTAGACGATGCGGTAAAACGTTGGAAGCAATTCTAACATTTGCACAACAATTTGCAGCATACAAAAACTATTACTCCAGATCAAGTTAGAGTCAGACAGCCAAGGATCGCAACGCAATGCTCGGACTGTCCGGCAGCTCTACTGACCCGAGCGTGACAGCTATAAGGGTTTCTGTGCAGCGGTCACGCTCAGCTCGGTAGAGCCGTCGGCCAGTCCAAGCATTGCGTTGCGATCCTCGTCCGAGTCATACGGCCGTCTGACAGTTCGATAACGGAGGAGGGGTTGGAACTGGAGGATAATCGCTCAAAAATTCTGCACGGTTGTAAAAAGTTGCAAATAATGAATATGCCACAAAACATCTGGATGACAACTGAACAAGAATTTGGCGCAAAGTAAAGACCAAAAAAAAAAAACTGCCTGAAAACAAAAAAAAAGGTAAACAACATAGCCACAAAGGCAAAAAGGAACTGGGCCCATAATAGATACAACATTGCTGCTTTCATTGAAGCTTCTTCATCTCCATTTTCCCATACTATACAACCTGACTGATTGCCAGTAACGGGATAAATTAGTCTGTACTGTAATGTTAGCGGCAATCACGCACGTAGGGCGGAAGGGCGGCCTGATCATCATACAATTCTGTCCATTCTAGCTCATTAAATCCTTCCCATCCCCATAGTGGGGCTTTATGATCCGGCGATCATTTATACCCTAAGACCAGAGAATGAATGGCCATCAGACAAAACATTACTATGCAGATTAATCAATGATGTGATGATCAATCACTGGCACAATTCACAAATCACTCTGGTTACTGGTGCTGGTTATGTGACCATAGTCTTTAGGCTGGATAAATCATGACATTCACTGATCAAGTGGCT
>JARQOD010000008.1:44264243-44303592 GCA_033576555.1 Oophaga sylvatica
CTGCAATACATGCTGCCGACCAATCATGCTGCCGTGTCTGTGACATCATGTGCTGCCCACCGCTTGCACGCTGAAGTCAGCAGCCATCTCCTCCGCGGGCTAGAGTAAGAAG
Organism: Oophaga sylvatica; assembly: GCA_033576555.1. NCBI lineage: Eukaryota > Metazoa > Chordata > Amphibia > Anura > Dendrobatidae > Oophaga > Oophaga sylvatica. The sequence goes on from JARQOD010000008.1 coordinate 44,264,356, forward strand.
CTGAATACTTTTTTCATTATTATGCATACCTTAATTTATGGACATCTATGGTTTGCCTGTGTGGATTGGATGGGTCGTTACTGACATCTGGTGAGAATTTCATGTCAATAGCACCTTTAGAAGTACATTTACTTAGAACATTGGTGACGTGTCCGATACTTATTTCACCCACTGTATATCATGATGGGCCCAGGATAAGGGACATATATACCAGGAAGGGGACCAGGATGGGGGACATTACTACATAACGGGAAAGGCGGTGGCAACATTTATGTCCTTATAGGATTTAGAATGCTACAGGGGCCCCTGCATCTGACCAACATGCGGGTTGCGGAGGGGCACAGGTCCAAACCTTGCACTGAAGCCCATCGGACTTTTGTTACACCACTGCATGTCACATTTGTTGTAACTCAATAGTGGGGGGCATGTATCGTAGAGGAGGCCCTTGGAGAGAAGAGGCACAATGCACTTTGCTGTTGGGAGTCCTACAAAGAGTCTCCACGTATCTACAGTTCTTGGTGGTAAAGCTCAGCACTATCATGGTGGCTCCGTCTGATCCATGCGGTGGGGTCAAGTCTACAAGTTCACTCTATTCTTTGCTTCTACTAGACAAATTACACTATCATTTTGGTTTTATACATTTATTTATGCCTTACCTACTAGTGGCAATATTTTTCACACTTTTTGGACACCATCAGTGCGCACGGTATCTTACTTATCTGCGACTGCACCTTTATATGTGACCTCCTATTTGTAGCAATATTACCCAGCGTTCTATACTGTGATTTTTTTTTTCTGATTTCTTTTCTCTAGATTTATATCTGTTGCCCATTATCTCATTTGCAATTCGTATTAAAAATAATGCATAGCCAGACATCAGCTTCAGCCAACATTCCCAAGGAGTCTCAGCCTGTTCCTCATGGGCAATGGTTCCAGGTCACTACTATGACTGGGTCATCAAGAGAACGTTCAAAAACATTTAAGAAAAGAGATCACTAATTTATACAAAATAAAGAAAAGGATATAAGAAATAGCAAAGGCCTTGAATGTTCCTAGCGAACTAGGGGGCTGTCACGTTGTGCAAGGGGGCATCATAGTGTGAGTAGGAGGCTGTTGGGTCCATCCTACTGCTTGGGGGACTGTGGAAGACATCGTACATAAGGGAAGGGGTGAATGGGGCCATCATTACGTTTTTTGGGGGAAGTGGTTGATCAAGATACAAGGGCTGAATAATTGGAGCTGTATAATTAATAAACTTTATAAAAAGGCAGTAAATTATATGGATGTCATTAGCTGCTACAGGTAGGAATACCCGTTACAATAAGCCCTATCATAACATGTATTAGCAGTCGCTGCTGCTCAAACTTTATCCTGCAAATTCTTAATTAAGCAATTAATTTAATTCATCTCAATATTAATATATTTTTATTAAAGTTCAGCATGTTAGTTCAGCCCTCCACAGCGGTCTAATATGTAGCCCCTTGGGAAAAATTAAGTGCACACCCCTGGTCAAAAGTATTCTTATCAATCAATCTATCTAAAACTCTCTAGGAAAGAACAGCACTGAGTAAACATACTACCTGACCCATGGACTATTGATCCAGGGAGCGTTCCCAGCACTGGCCAAATAAATCCACAGCCTCTTGGCCTTTCCACTGTGTTAAAATAATTACGGTATCCCTTCTTACCATTCTCCTGCTATTAATCTTTACCATAAAGAAAACAATGTGTGATATACAGGTTGCTGATATATTAACACTTGGTCACGCAGCACGTTTGTAGTCTACAACTTTACAGTCGATCTCAGAACAACCTTACACAGCGCTTAAATGACATTTACAGTATGTTGTTACTTCCTTTATCCTCAGCTGGAGTCTCATAATGGTGTAATGGTGAGAGAGGGTCCAGAAGAAGTCAGAGAATGCTGATGCACCCTTGTGTCGTGATGTACAGGCCATCCGCTGCACACCGTAATTTGTATCACCAAAATACTGATCCAATCCGATTTCCCTCTAAAGTTCGTTTTTTAAACAGAGTCAGTCAAGACATATAGGATAAGTCATCAATATCAATTGATTGGAGGTCCAGCATGCCCACCGATCATTGACTATTATCATTATAAATGGTGCCGACTCGCGTATTATCAAAAAGAAATTACACTCTCAAAAATACAATAATGTAGGTGCCTGACCGGCCTAAACAATGCCAAAGAGCGTTACAATAAGCAGTGCTGGGACCAGGGCTGTGGAGTCGGTAAGCCAAACCTCCGACTCCAACTCCTCAATTTTCATGACGCCGACACCACCAAAATGGGCTCCGACTCAGACTCAGACTCCACAGCCCTGGCTGGGACGCAAATATTCCCTTACATATAGCGGTGTGTGCAGCTAAATCTGTAGAGTACAGTACATACCACATTAATGTCAGCGTGGATCAACCTCAACTCTTCTACGTGGGCCATTTTCTCCTGAAGTAGAAGATCCATTTCTTGCTTATACTCCTTCAGGTGTCTCTCCTCCGACTCCAAAGACTCAAATTCTGCTTTGAGGCGAGCCTTTATCTTCTCCATCTGAAGAGTCTTGTTCCTAGAAAAATCAAGATTGCAAGTATCCTAAGAAACATCAAGTCTCATAATAAGGATCAGTAGTAACACAGAGGAAGCTGTAACCTTGGATGATCCCCTACACCTGTAATTAGAGTAGTTCACAGCCCTGCGGCCGCGCACCTTCACCATGCTATTAACCTGCAGATTAACTACGTTATCGGACCCGACAGGTTCCCTGTAAAGTCTATAGCAAAACAAGATAAAGATTCCGAAAAAGCAAAATACCCACTCACTGGATCAGACAATAGTCCAGGCAGCACATAAAGAGAGTCTGTCTGCACAAAATGACTGATCAAACCAAGAACAGGCGACGGTTGCACCCTTGGTGAGGCAAAACATTTTTAGATACACCTTTCCACCTGTTTGTTTTCCGTTTATCTCCACGTATCCCAACCCCCCAGCACTTTGGATTGACAGATCTGGCTTTATGGAGCAAAAGAAGAGTGAAGACAGATGCAAAAAAAAATGGAAACGAAAAGGCACACTTAAATATGCAGGTGATTTATCAGAGTAAGTTGTCAAGTGCATGTACATGAGGAAAAATAACATTTCTGGCCATTATAAGCAGAGCTGATAGGACAAACCTCTGACTCCGACTCCTCAATTTCCCTGACCTCTGACTCCAACTCCACAGCACTGGTCACTACTGAGCATGTGCATAAAGTGCAGCACAGATTCATCTCATCTATGACTCCACAGCACTGGTCACTACTGACCATGTACATAAAGTGCAGCACAGATTCATCTCATCTATGACCCCACAGCACCGGTCACTACTGAGCATGTGCATAAAGTGCAGCACAGATTCATCTCATCTATGACCCCACAGCACTGGTCACTACTGAGCATGTACATAAAGTGCAGCACAGATTCATCTCATCTATGACTCCACAGCACTGGTCACTACTGAGCATGTACATAAAGTGCAGCACAGATTCATCTCATCTATGACCCCACAGCACTGGTCACTACTGAGCATGTACATAAAGTGCAGCACAGATTCATCTCATCTATGACCCCACAGCACTGGTCACTACTGAGCATGTGCATAAAGTGCAGCACAGATTCATCTCAACTAAGAGCCCAGATCCTTAGATCAGGAATAGAACAGACATTTATAGGACATTTCATAACTTTCCCAAAGTCTTCTGAAAACATTTAGCGCACATCCTGCATTGAACGGCTGTTTATGTATTTTAAGAGTCGACTGACTCCACCAAAAAGGACACTGACTCCACAGCCCTGATTATAAAGGATTGTATTCTACATTTCTAACATTTTTTCCCTCTACACTAGAAGCCTCAGCAATGTATCTTTGTGGGATCTGTATTTTTTCTCTCTCCTCCCGCTTCTCTGTTGAAGGCAGCAGATATAATTTGGACCCTCATAGCAGACTGACTTGTGGACAGACCTGATCAGTTTCAGAGTGAATGACCAGTTTCGGAAGTGACTATTAAGGTCTCTTTCACACTTCAGTCTTTTGGCGTCCGTTAAAATCCGCCAAAGTGTGAAAATGGCGGATCCGCCAGAAAAATTGAAAAACGGATGCAAACGGATCCGTTTTTTGACGGATCCACTATGAACTTTTCAACCCGGAAAATGCAGGTACGCATGTCTGGCACGAAGGAGAGAGAGAGAGACCCCGGACAGTGTTGTCAGCATTTTGTATGATTTTCTATGGAAGCGACGGATCCGCTGGCGGATTCCGTCAAAGACGGATGCCAGCGGATCCGCCACCCATAGGCGGCCATTATACAAAATGGCGGATGCGGCGGCCATTTTTTGGCGGAACGAAAAAACGTTGCATTGGACGTTTTCCAAAAACGGCGGACGCCAAATTCTTGGCGGATCCGTCAAAAAACGGACCTAACGGACGACCATCCGTCAAAATCCGTCACTAATGCAAGTCAATGGGAAAAAAGCGGATCTGCAAAAAAAATGGCGGATCCGTTTTTTTCACATTTTGACGGATTTTGACTGACGTCGCACGACTGAAGTGTGAAAGAGGCCTAAGGGGTGAAAAGAGAATATTTCTCAAATTATATTCCAAAGTTTTTTATGCTCACTTAACTAAAAAAAAAACAAAAACAAAAAACCCCCCGTAATTACTATTTAAACGAATTGTTAGGTGAATGGTAACACAAAAGATCAGACCCCTTATGGCATATATTAGTCAAACATATTGGTACCATGAGAAAGCTTAGTTTAACCCCTAATTATCAATTTTCATCTCAAAAGCCCCCAAATTAATTTGTGCAACCAAAGGCATTCACAATCACCAGGTTGTGAAACAGTGAACAAGAGGAGACCTGGGCAACGTGTGAGCCACATCCAGCCCTTTGGCTGCTGGACAGATAAAGCGATGGAAACACCACACAGCCGTCCTCCAGCATCAATATTCTTGAATGTAGATACCATTGAATACAATAGTGGAACGGAGATCCATCGGCTCCCTGGGCCACCATTCATGTCGGAGTCTCCGTGTAGGCGATAGCATCACTAGATGGAGCTTGCTGCGCAGAGTCTCAGAGACTGGAGCAGTCCATCAGGGGAAAACTGCTAGGCGAATAGTTTCATGTATTTTTTTTTTCTTATTTATAAAAGCCAGTAAAATATATTGTTTTTGCATTGTACCTTATACAGTGTATTGTTTAAAATAAACCCTTTAAAAAACTATATGGTTTTGATTAGCTGCTACGGGTAAGAATACATGTTAGAATAATACTTAACATGTAATAGCAGGTAGTCATCATACTAAATTCTGCTCAATATTAAGTGATAAATTATTAATAATGATAAAAATAATAATAATGACGATAAGCAGAATGACATTCAGCCTGTAGGCTCAGCCCCCGCTGCAGGTCACAGTCTCTCACGTGGCCCCTTGGGAAAATTACTTTTCCACCCCTGACCGACAGCATGAATGATACTTGCATCATGACACAACGCTAAAGTAATTCTACCCCATGGGGTTACTGTTGGGGGTCAAACGTCAGAACGTGTACCGAATATCAATAATATAACCGTGCATACAGCTGTGCAAACATGCCTGCCCCAAGAATAGGCCACACATAGCACACAGAATGGATATAGGAGCTCTATAGTGAGGAGTTCAGACGCTAGACGGCCCACCAAAGGGGAATTTCATTCCTTGTAAAAGCATTAAATCCTGGACACTTCAGCATATCAATGGGAACCTGCCACCAGAAAAACGCTATTAACCTGCAGATGTGGGATTAATCAAGAGGTAATAGTCTTCGTAACTAGTGATGAGTGAGTATACTCATTAATCGGGTTTTCCCGAGCATGCTCGGGTGATCTCCGTGTATTTGGGTGTGCTCTGAGATTTAGTTTCTGTCACCGCAGCTGCATGATTTGCGGCTACTAGACAGCCTGAATACATGTGGGAATTCCCTAACAAACAGGCAATCCCCACATGTATTCAGGCTGTCCAGCAACCGCAAATCATACAGCTGCGGCGAGGGAAACTAAATCTCCAAGCATGCCCAAATACTCGGAGATCACCCGTGCAACGAGTATACTCGCTCATCACTATTAGTAACCTGCCTGGGGTCTGGTCCACACCTAGCCGAACGCTGCGTGGAGATAATTACGGTAACTTTATTTTCCCCTGCAGCGTTGTAGATTTGGTCACCGCTCAGTATAGGGAGCAGCGGGTGTAACCGCCCCGGCACTGACTAAGGCCGAGATCACACATGCGAGGAATACGGTAGAGTCTCGCATGTTCTTCGGCTGTATTCCCGAGGCCGGGTATTAACATGCAAGACTCGGCCGTATTCCTCGCATGTGTGATCCCGGCCTACCAGCCGGCCCCAGTGCAGGGACAGTGTCAGTCAGGGCTGATGGGTTGTCATGACAGCTGAAGACCCCTATGCCTGTCATCACAATATTCCTGTGAACGACTGCAAAGTATAGCACAGGAGAGCAGACTATTAAATACAGTAAAAAAAAAAAAAAAGTTTAAATCATCCACCATCAAAATATAAAATAAATTAATCCAATGGGTAAACGATGAGTAACGAGAAGGAAAAAAACTAAATATCAGAATTAGTGTTTTTTGGCCGCTGCAACATTGCAGTAAAAGGCGATCATATCGGATCTACCTCAATATGGTAACAGTAAAAGCGTCAGCTCGGGGTGCAGAAAAATAAGCCCTCACACAGCCCCCAGATCCCGAAAAAGGAGAGCGATACGGATCTCAGAATATGGCGATAAAAGTGAATTTATTTATTTTACAAATTTCTAACAAAAAAAAACACCAAAAAAAAAAAAAAACCACACACACACATTTGATATTTCTGTACTCATACTGACCTGGGGAATCATACTGCCAGGTCAGTTTTACCATATATTGAACATGGTGAATAAAAAAAAAAAAAATAAAAACATTATGAATTGTACTTTTATTTGCAATCTCACTGCACTTGGAATTTTTTTTCCCATTTTCCAGTACAATACGTGGCAGAATAAACAATGTAATTTAAGAAGTACAGAGAAAACGAGAAGAGGAAAATACTTATTTAAAAACTGCCTGGGTGTTTTTAGTGCGTTTCCGCAGCAGTAATGCAGGAAAAAACAGGGAATCCGTACACATCTTTATGATGTTTTATCAAAGCTAGACGAATAAGTAAACAGGAAACTAACAAAACCAAGTACCGTAGTTTTACTTGAAACGTGAAAAACAAAAATGGCAATGTTCCCTCGTCGCGTAAATGCTGCTTTTTTTCCCGCTGTGTTTTTGTGCAGAAGATTTGCTGCATTTACCAGTCTATGCAAGCGGCAAATGTGATTTCATGAAAACTCCTTCCCAATGTGCGTCTAAGGCCGGGATCACACATGCGAGAAACACGGCTGAGTCTCGCATGTGAAATCCCAGCTCTGGTGCCGGCATTCGGGAGTGGAGCGCGCGGCTGCATAGAACTATATGCAGCCGCTCGCTCCACTCCCGAGTGCCGGCGCCAGAGCTGGGATTTCACATGCGAGTGTCGGACGACTTACTCGCATGTGTGATCCCGGCCTAAAGAAGACGCTGGGAACTATCAGTTTTTTGGTGCATTTGTTCTCTATAGGCTTCTATGGAGACCCTGAAAAAACAAAAAATGCCGCTGAGTATTTTCAGTGTAGAATCAAAGCAATTAAAAATGCTACAACAAAACTACAGAAATAATACATCAGGTAAAAAAGAAAAAACAAACAATAAGGCCAAGATCACACTGGGCGTTTTTGCTGCTTATTTTTCTGCAGCAAAACCCGAGCACTTGGCAGGAAAGAAGCTGCAGTAAAAACGCAGGTTTTGCCAAGTTTTTTCATACTTTTTTTTTCCATTCAATTCAATGGGTGAAAAATGCTGAAAGAAGTGACATGCTCTGTGTCCAAAAAACCATGCAAAGCACAAAATACTGATGACAAAAAAATATCTCACAGGCTATGCTGGTACTGTAAAAAGCAGCTGAAAATTAGCATAAAAATGCATTAAAAGAAAACAAAAACACCCAGTGTGAACTTAAGCCTAAGATTGTTACTGTGTATTTTGGGGTGCACACCCACAGAAAACATGTGGATAAAACGCAACACATAAAAAATCCACATGAACATCATCAAAAAAATAAAAAAAAAGTTCTATAAAACAAAAATAGATAAAAAAAACCTCAATAATGCAAAAAGCCTAAATTAGCTAATTGGGGCAGAAAATCTGCAGCATCAAAAACGCACCAGATACTCATAACAAGTCAAGAAAACATGTTGTCTACGGCATGTTATTGACTTGAGAATCTAGGGGACACTTGACCAAGCCTCAATCACCATAACAAGCCTTGCTCGGGTCTCCCTATGTAGACTATTACAATCCGGGCCCTTGCAGATAAGTCACTAAATGCAGGCTGCTTATAACAGTCTATAGTATGGGTCCGATTCCCAGACTATGGACTGACGTAGGCAGCAGCCTATAGTGCGCTGACTTATTAGAAGGGAAGCAGCGTTTGAAGTTGCCTGCAGCCCTGTATGTTATTTTAAGATCTTTCGACAGCTGTAAAGAACCAATACACAGTGACCCATTTTACATCCCTTCAAGATATCTTGGTCATATATTCCATTATTACTCAGTTGTGAAGTTCAAAGAAAAGCAGTTTTCCATTGGAAACTCTTCAGCCCCAATTCTTCAAACACTTGGAGTTTTGTTTGCCAGTTTTAGTGAAGGGTACATGGAGGAGATGAGATAATGTTATACATGTGCCCTCCTATGTACTGTTATTTGCTCCAGTGGCTGCTAAGCTTAAATGTCACTAACTAGACTTATGATGAGCTCACATGACTAGTGATGCGGCAGAAACACTCACTCCTGTGATAAAACATGCAGAGGAATGTGTTACCTTAGAAAGCAGCAGCTGTGACCCCCTGCTGTTCTGTCTGTATACTCACTTATCATAAGTGACTTATGCTTCCCCCCACCGGAAGCTGTGGTATGTACCAACCATGAACTGGAGCAGCACTGCATGGCTGGACACAGCCATTACACAGTACACAGCAGGGGCACATTCATAAGATTAGCTCTGCACAGGAACTTTTTTATTTAGCACATACAATGGTGAAAAGTAGAATTATTTCAAGATCTATTAATTAAAATGCACTTTGTTCATGGGACAACCTCTTTAATGAATTTGGTGCATCTTTCAGCTCCCGTGTGCCACTGCATGACATATACTCTACAATGGTGTCTTACTTTACACCATTTTTTCGCTTAAATTACTGTGAATTTATCAGCCACGCTGACTTTTGACTAAGATATTCACATTTAACGCCTTTGAAGCATACGTTATGAAATCTCTACTTGCAGTCCAACTGGGCGTTTCTTCAGAGTCTTCTCAGGGGGAATGGCTTTCATCCCTCCCACATACTGCTAATCACAAGTCACCATTGCCTGAGACTTCTAGACTACAAGATCACCTGCCGAGCAGCACAATTCAGCTGCAATCCTAAGAGTTGGAAGAAGAGTATATTAGCGCCCTGGGGAATATTGCAACAGAGATTCCACTTCTCCAACACAGATCTTTCAATCTCGCTCGTCGCTGGAATCGCTCCGGACCCTATTTTCCTCGTCGGCGCTCCCCGCTGGGTAAGTATCTTATCGCTGTGTGGCACCTTTTCTTAGCGATTTAGCGGTACTTTTGTACCGCTAAAGTCGTTAAGAAGATCGCTAACGGCGATAGCGTCGTTAACTATATCGCTAAATGTGGCCGCATTTAGCGATATAGAAACGATCCCGCTAGCGATCTCATTAGTATGCAACGCTAACGAGATCGCTAGCGGGATTGCTTAGTGTGGCAGTACCTTAAGAGTTTGGGGAGAGGGGGGGATACTATGCCCCTGGGGAATACTCTGCAAGCAGAGATTTCACATGTTGCGCTCCAAAATCAACATGAATATCTTTACAAAGGAGTGACGAAGTGAAAAATGATAAAGAAAAAGCAGATAATCAGGGAAGCTCAGGGATTTTTACAATTTTTCAGCAAGAGACAGATTCTCTTGAAGTCATATGGGAACTGACACCAACCACCTCCACCGATTAGCCGCTTTCAGATCAGAGACTATTCACTGTGCATCGCGGTCCTAGTTCACTCTGATTTATACAGTTGTCCAACTGCGCTCTAATAGAGATGAAAGTAGAAAACCACCCATGCACTCAGGCACGGACTGGGGGTGAAATTCAGCCCTGGCATTTGAAATCACACAGGCCCATGTTGTCCCCATCCCCAAGCACCAGATGGGATATATTACTACTAATATTACCCTGGATGGAGGAAAGCAAGATTTACTACAAGACCAATATTTGTAATGATACACGTGGCCTGCTGGGGTAAGTGATGGAGTCAGCGACTTTGTGCTTCGTCACAACTCTTAACAGCATGAGTGTCTTGAAAACACCGATTCTGTTAATGTAACAGACAAGGCGGCCCACGAACAGACAGGCCCTTCTGGCATTTGCCAGAATTGCCAGTCCGGCCCTGCATGCACTACTATCTCTCCATTAGCCCCTTTCTTGAGCTAGGGGGAAACAAACTTATCAAAAAGATAGCACACCATTAGATCCTGCCATTTTATAACCAATTCTCAATGTATTAAAAAACAGACAAATTCACTTTGGTCTTACAGGCAGTTTCATCTGCAGAACACAGACTGCCACAAACAGCGTATTGTATCCTGAGCTCAGATTCTAGGTGGAGAATTGGATTTTGTCACATCATAGGAAGCAATTCTGTGTTTATTTTTTGTAGTGGAAAAACTGTAGCAATTACATTTTAACATTTTCCACCTAATTATTAGCACAACTTAGCTGACAAATCACATTATATAGGAAGTGCCGTGCAAAATGCATTTTCCATGTTAGCAGTTCTCTCCACATTTAGTCAATACAAGGTCATATCAATGTGTTGTGTCTATAGAAAAGTCCTGGATACAAAAATAAGTTAAATATATTCTATCAAAATGAATATACATTAGGAATAACTAAGAGGATACACAGGACAAACACTTCCGGATGACTGTAGCATGGCCATAGTAATGCGTAAGTGAATACTAATCAGTGAAAGCAGATGCATGTACTGCCTTCTTCCATTGTCCACAGATTCACTGACTCTTATAGGAAAGCCTTCCAGCTATTGTATGTGGACAACAGACAATTAAAGGCCAATGAAAGGAGTGAGAGTCCCCTGCCTGGCTCCATTGTGACATCAGTGAATATACTCCCCCACTGCTGTAAATGAGGATTAACCCCTTTACTTGAAGTGACTTTATGGAGTGTCATACACAACAATGTATATTTATTCTATATATTGCATAATGGTCCGTTAGCTACAATAAGACCTAAATATCCAATTTTGTTGCTGATATCAATCACAGTCAGTTGACTACTTTGGAACATATTGAAGTGCTTGTTCGTCCACTAGTTATGAGCGAACGTGCTCTGATAAGGTGTTATCTGAGCATGCTCGGGTCCTTACCGAGTGACTTCGGCGTGCTCCAAAAATATGTTAGAGTCCCCACGGCTGCTCAACAGCCACAACACACGCAGAGATTTCCTGTTTGTTAGACAATCCCTGCGTGTGTTGCGGCTGATGAACAGAAGCGAGACATGCAGCTGAGGGGTCTTGAATATATTTTTCGAGGACACTCGGTTAGCACGTGAGCATGCTCAGATAACACCTTATCCGAGCATGTTCGCTCATCGCTATCAGGCACACACTCAGAGTACATAGGGACGGATTTCTAATGTGTCATCTTTTTTTAATTTGATGGTATTCGTTAGAATTTTTAAGGCCAAATTCTTTAAAATGAGACATGCAGGTTCATGAATTAAATAAAACACAATGCTTTTTATTTTTGTCTTTAACCTTTTTTGTGAGCACGAAATGTTAGACGATGCGGTAAAACGTTGGAAGCAATTCTAACATTTGCACAACAATTTGCAGCATACAAAAACTATTACTCCAGATCAAGTTAGAGTCAGACAGCCAAGGATCGCAACGCAATGCTCGGACTGTCCGGCAGCTCTACTGACCCGAGCGTGACAGCTATAAGGGTTTCTGTGCAGCGGTCACGCTCAGCTCGGTAGAGCCGTCGGCCAGTCCAAGCATTGCGTTGCGATCCTCGTCCGAGTCATACGGCCGTCTGACAGTTCGATAACGGAGGAGGGGTTGGAACTGGAGGATAATCGCTCAAAAATTCTGCACGGTTGTAAAAAGTTGCAAATAATGAATATGCCACAAAACATCTGGATGACAACTGAACAAGAATTTGGCGCAAAGTAAAGACCAAAAAAAAAAAACTGCCTGAAAACAAAAAAAAAGGTAAACAACATAGCCACAAAGGCAAAAAGGAACTGGGCCCATAATAGATACAACATTGCTGCTTTCATTGAAGCTTCTTCATCTCCATTTTCCCATACTATACAACCTGACTGATTGCCAGTAACGGGATAAATTAGTCTGTACTGTAATGTTAGCGGCAATCACGCACGTAGGGCGGAAGGGCGGCCTGATCATCATACAATTCTGTCCATTCTAGCTCATTAAATCCTTCCCATCCCCATAGTGGGGCTTTATGATCCGGCGATCATTTATACCCTAAGACCAGAGAATGAATGGCCATCAGACAAAACATTACTATGCAGATTAATCAATGATGTGATGATCAATCACTGGCACAATTCACAAATCACTCTGGTTACTGGTGCTGGTTATGTGACCATAGTCTTTAGGCTGGATAAATCATGACATTCACTGATCAAGTGGCTATAGATTTCCTTTTTTTATTAAATGGTGAACAATCCCAAAATGATTATGATCTGACTACTTAAAAAAATCAGAATAAAAAAAATGTTGGTCGACTACAAAAGTGGTGTATGATCGTCCAATGTGCACACTGGGGCTGTGCACTGGCCACCAGCTCATCACTACCTGCCGCTGCTACGTGCACACATAGCGGCAGGAGGGACCATGCTCTCCGCGTCCTCACCTGATCTCCTTGATGCTCTCCAGTTTGCACATGATCTCCTGCTCGTCGCCCATACTCGGCGCTCTACAGTGCAGCTGACCACAGACAAACCCAGCAAAACAATACAATGGGTACAGGCTGCAAGCCAGCAAAGTGACGCTCCCAGGTGCTGTCGGGAAATATAGTCCCGTCCCAAGGTGTCCCTGCTGCCCGTGGAGGATACAAGGACTACATCTCCCAGAAGACGTCGCGCGCCTCCTCTCCCTTCACTTCCTGCTGCCTCCCAGCTCTGTGCAGAATATCCCAGTGTTCATCAATTTGCAGGAGCTATTGATGTGAAGGGGCTGACAGCAGCGGGAGGCGGCGGAGCGGCACACATTAGTCTCCCTAATGAGAGTGTGTGGCGCTGCCGGAGGAGAGCGCTTATGTCCTCGCCCATGCCTCACTGCGCTCGCTATTCATCAAGGGCTTGTTAGTGTGAGGGAAGGAATTGAGGGGCTCCGGCTATTAGTGCAGTGGAGGGGGTCTTACTGATGACACTTAATCATTTGTGAAGGCCAGAGCCATGTAATAGAGGAGAAGCGATGTCCTACACTCTAGAAAATGGCTGAAAATGTATCAAACTTGTGAGGTAAAGGGCCTCATGTATCATCACTGCACTCTAGGGCCTCATATATCATCACTGTGCACTATAGGGCCTCATGTATCATCACTGTGCACTCTATGGCCTCATATATCATCACTGTGCACTATAGGGCCTCATGTATCATCACTGTGCACTCTAGGGCCTCATATATCACTGTGCACTATAGAGCCTCTATCACTGCACTATAGGGCCTCATATATCATCACTGCACTATAGGGCCTTATGTATCACCACTGTGCACTATAGGGTGTTATATATCACTGCACTATAGGGTGTCATATCATCACTGCACTATAGTGCCTTATGTATCACCACTGTGCACTATAGGGCGTCATATATCATCACTGCACTATAGTGCCTCATGTATCATCACTGCACTCTAGGGCCTCCTATATCATCACTGTGCACTATAGTGCCTCATGTATCATCACTGCACTATATTGCCTCATGTATCTTCACTGTGCACTATAGGGCCTCATGTATCATCACTGTGCACTATAGGGCCTCATATCATCACTGTGCACTATAGGGCCTCATATATCATCACTGTGCACTATAGGGCCTCATGTATCATCACTGCACTATAGGGCCTCATGTATCATCACTGTGCACTATAGGGCCTCATGTATCATCACTGCACTATAGCGCCTCATGTATCATCACTCTGCACTATAGGGCATCATGTGTCATCACTGCACTATAGGGCCTCATGTATCATCACTGCACTCTAGGGACTCATATATCATTGTGCACTATAGGGCCTTATGTATCATCACTGCACTTTAGGGCCTCACATATGATTGTGCAATATAGGGCATCATGTATCATCACTGTGCACTATAGGGCCTCATGTATCATCACTGCATTTTAGGGCCTTATGTGTCATCACTGTGCACTCTAGGGCCTCATATATCATTGTGCAATATAGGGCCTCATGTATCATCACTGTGCACTATAGGGCCTCATGTATCATCACTGCATTTTAGGGCCTCATGTATCATCACTGTGCACTATAGGGCCTCGTATCATCACTGTGCACTTTAGGGCCTCATGTATTCACTGTGCACTCCAGGGCCTCATATATCATCATTGTGCTCTATAGGGCCTCATGTATCATCACTGTGCACTATAGGGCCTCATGTATCATCACTGTGCACTATCGTGCCTCATGTATCATCACTGCACTATAGTACCTCATATATCATCATTGTGCACTATAGGGCCTCATATATCATCATTGTGCTCTATAGGGCCTCATGTATCATCACTACACTATAGTGCCTCATGTATAATCACTGCACTATAGGGCCTCATATATCATCACTGTGCTCTATAGGGCCTCATGTATCATCACTGCACTATATGGCCTCATGTATCATCACTGCACTATAAGGCCTCATGTATCATCACTGTACACTAAAGGGTCTCGTATCATCACTGCACTATTGGGCCTCATGTATCATCACTGTGCACTATAGGGCCTCATGTATTATCACTGTGTACTGTAGTGCCTCGCATCATCACTGTGCTATAGGGCCTCAAATATAATCACTGTGCACTATAGGGCCTCATATATCATCACTGCACTACATGGTGTCAAGTATCATTACTGTGCACTATAGGGCGTCATGTATCATCACTGTGCACTAGAGGGCCTCATATATCATCACTGTGCACCATAGTGCCTAATGTATCCTTACTGCACTATAGGGTATAATGTATCATCACTGTGCACTATAGGGCTTTATGTATATGTACCAAGACTGTGCACTATATGGTCTCATGTATCAAAGCTGTGCACAATAACACCGGATATATGTAAACTGCACTATGTACAGTGGAAAAATAAGTATTTGATACACTGGCGATTTTGAAAGTTTTCCCACTTACAAAGAATGGAGAGGTCTGTAATTTTTATCGTAGGTACACTTCAACTGTGAGAGACAGAATCTAAAAATAAAAACAGAAAATCACATGATTTTTACATAATTCATGCAATAAAATGCAAATTAATTATATATTTGATACAATAGAAAACAAAATAATATTTGGTACAGAAACATTTGTTTGCAATTACAGAGGTCAGACGTTTCCTGTAGTTCTTGACCAGGTTTGTACACACTGCAGCAGGGATTTTGGCCCAGTCCTCCATACAGATCTTCTCTAGATCTTTCCTGGTTTCGGGGCTGTCGCTTGGCAACATTGAGTTTCAGCTCCCTCCAAAGATTTTCTGTTGGGTTTAGGTCTGGAGACTGGCTAGGCCACTCCAGGACTTGGAAATGCTTCTTACGGAACCTCTACTTAGTTGCCCTGGCTGTGTGTTTCGGGTCATTGTCATGCTGGAAGACCCAGCCACGACACATTTTCAATGCTCTTACTGAGGGAAGGAGGTTGTTGGCTGAATCCATCCTCCCTTCAATATGGTTCAGTTGTCCTGTGCCTTTTGCAGAAAATCAACCCCAAAGTATGATGTTTCCCCTTGGTTGGAATGGTGTTCTTGGGGTTGTAGTCATCCTTCCTCCAAACACAGCGAGTGGAGTTGATACCAAAAGTTCTATTTTGTTCTTATCTGACTACATGATCTTCTCCCACGCCTCCTCTGGATCATCCAGGTGGTCATTGGCAAACTTCAAACGGGCCTGGACATGTGCTGGCGTGAGCAGGGGGATCTTGCCTGCTTTGCAGGATTTTAATTCATGAGGGAGTATTGTGTTACTAAGGGTACATACTCACTGGCTGGAAAAAAATCGATCCGTTTTCTGCAGGAAAAAAATGGTACATTTGTTGTAAAAAGGCATGCGATTTTGATGCGATTTTAAATCGCACCATGCGTTTTCCATCAGTTTTCCATCTGTATGCAATGCGATTTTAACATGAAGTTTTACATAGAACAGTTATCTCTATGTAAAAAGTCATGTAAAAATCAGATTGTAAAAAAAAATGTACACAAAAAGCAAATAATTATATATATATTATATATATATATATATATATATATATATATATAGGTCATACACTTCTACATAGTATAATAGCCGCTAATTCATCCCTGGCTAGAATGTAAAATCACACTGACAGCTTTAATAAAGAATAGAAACAATACATATACACACATAGAATACATATATATATATATGTAATTGTGACATATATATATATATATATATATATACATATATTTATAGTTCATACACTTCTACATACTGTAATAGCTGCTAATTCAATTGCCGGCTTTTGTGAAATCACAAAAGCCGACATGAAATGATACACTGTTTAGACACAGTTAACCATGTCATTTCATGTATTTTGATATATGGTTTTAACTTACAATTACATAAGTGTATGTGTGCAAAATTTCAGACATGTAGGGGTTAATTAAAGGTGTAAATTAGTTGAAAAAAAATGCGTGGGCTCCCGCTGTATTTTCTCCACCAGACAGACAAAGCAAGCGAGTGGGGGCAGATAATAGCCTAGGGAGGGTACATTTTTTTGTGCCCCCCCTGGCTACTAACATCTGCCCCCAGACACCCCAGAAAGGGCAAATCTCTAATTAGATTCGCCCTTTCTGGCACTTTGCCCATCTATTCCCATTGCCCTGTAGCGGTGGCGAATGGGTTAATAAGGGGTTAAAGCCACCTTGCTATTGAAAGGTCACTTTAAGCCAGGTTAATAATTGAGAGCTGTCAATTAGACAACTATCAATTATTAATCCTATTGACGGAAATAAAAAAAATCACACACACTTTAAGAATAAATAATTTTAATGAAATAAAAACACATTTTTTTGACCATCTTTTATTTAACTCTTAATCCCTGCGAAGCCCTTTATCTTCTATAATAAAGAAAAAATAATAAAACAACATTATTCTTACCTATCTGGCGATCTGTCACGTCCCACGAGGTAATCCTTCACAAAAGGTTAACTAGCAATCAGCTAAGCAGCGCAAGTAATCCTGCCTGCTCAGCTGAAACCTCCTGAATGAATGAGCTTATCTCCGGCTGACAGGAGAGGATGTGATTAATGAATGAAGCTTAATTGATTGTGTCCCACTTTCACTTTAGGTCAGGTCACTGAAGTGAAAGTGGCAATAAATCAATTAAGCTCCACTCATTAATCACTTCCTCTCCTTTCGCTGGGAGAGGAAGTTATTCATTCGGGGTGTTACAGCTAGCAGACAGCATTAGCTCCCTGCTAACTGTAACCTGTTAACCCTTTCTGATGGATTACAGCGTGGGACCTGACTGTGCATCGGATTGGTAAGAATAATTTTGCTTTTTTATTTTTATTACAGGAAATGGTTTTAGCAGGAAAATAAAATATGGTCAAAAACTGTGTGATTATTTCATTAAACTTCTTTTTTATTAAACTGTGTGTGTTTGATTTTTCTATCATACAATAGGATTAATAATTGATAGTTGTCTAATTGACATCTCTCAATTATTAAACTGGCTTAAAGTGACCTTTCAATTGCAAGGTGGCTTTAACCCCTTATTAACCCATTCGCCACCGCTACAGGGCAATAGGAATAGACGGGCAAAGTGCCAGAAAGGGCGAATCTAATTAGAGATTTGCCCTTTCTGGGGTGTCTAGGGGCAGATGTTAGTAGCCAGGGGGGGGGCACACAAAAAATGTACCCTCCCTAGGCTATTATTATCTGCCCCCACTCGCTTGCTTTGTCTGTCTGGTGGAGAAAATACAGCGGGAGCCCACGCATTTTTTTTCAACGAATTTACACCTTTAATTAACCCCTACATGTCTGAAATTTTGCACACATACACTTATGTAATTGTAAGTTAAAACCATATATCAAAATACATGAAATTACATGGTTTAATCTGTCTAAACAATGTATCATTTCATGTCGGCTTTTGTGATTTCACAAAAGCCGGCAAATGAATTAGCGGCTATTACAGTATGTAGAAGTGTATGAACTATAAATATATATATATGTATGTGTTACAATGACATGTATATATATATATATATATATTATATATATATATATATTCTATGTGTATGTATCTAGTGTTTTGTGAGCTGTCAGTGTGATTTTACAGTAGCCGGGGATGAATTGCCGGCTTTTCAAAGGAGACTGGTGCGTATAAATTGGACAGCACTTGCATGGTGCGAGTGCTGTGCATTTTTTAATCGCACCCATTGACTTGCATTGGCGATTATCATCCCAAAATCGCATCAAATCGCAGCTTGCTGCGATTTTTTTCTCACACCAATTTCTGATGAGAAAAAAATCGCAAATGAGAAGTCACCTATTGAATAACATTGGTCAGATTTGGATCCGATTTTTTTTCCTCTGATTATCATCCGTTTTCGGCGCCAGTGAGTATGTACCCTAACAGTAGTGTTTGAGACCTGTGGTCCCAGCTCTCTTCAGGTCATTAACCAGGACCTCCTGTGTAGTTCTGGGCTGATCCTGACCTTTCTCAGAATCATCCTTACCCCACAAGGCGAGATCTTGCATGGAGCCCCAGAGGAAAATTGACCGTCATCTTGTGTTTCTTCCTTTTTCTAATAATGGTGCCAACAGTTGTTACCTTCTCACCAAGCGGCTTGCTTATTGTCCTGTAACACATCTCAGCCTTGTGCAGGTCTACAACTTTGTCCCTGCTGTCCTTATACAGCTCTTTGATCTTGGCCATGGTGGAGAGGTTGGAGTGTGATTGATTGAGTGTGTGGCAGGTGACTTTTTTTTTTTTTTACAGGTAGCAAATTCAAACTTCTTAATGAAAAACCAACAGGTCTGTGAGGGACAGAATTCTTGCTGGTTGGTAGGTGATCAAACACTTATTTCATGCAATAAAATACAATTTGATTATGTAAAAATCATACAATGAAATATTCTGTTTTTTATTTTTAGATTCTGTCTCTCACAGTTGAAGTGTACCTACGATAACAATGACAGACCTCTCCTTTCTTCGTAGGTGGGAAAACGTCAGCAGTGTGTCAAATACTTATTTTCCCCACTGTACTATGCACTATGGGCAATTTGTATTTTTTGAGAGTTAATTTTATTATTGAACAACTACAGTGCTGTTGGTCAATCCAAAAGGTAATAAACCTGAATATTTAAAAAACTACCGTAAATATCTTAGCAATTTCATGAGTGCTGCATCCCTCTGCAAGACTTTTAACACTTTTTGACTTTCCAGAGTCAGTTAAAGAGAATCTGTTGGCACGATTTTGTAATGTAAAGTAAAGACATGGCTGTAATGGCGCTGTAATACTGATTACATTGATACCTTTAGCTAAGAAATATGTTTTGTTGTTCTTCTATACTCACCAATTGAAGTTTTCTGTTAATTAGATTTCGATGCACAGGGTTGGGATTGTAGAGGGGTCTTCTCCTCTCTACCTGTGATTCCCCAGCCCGTGCACCTGCCTCTTCTATATGAAGAGGCAATATTAAACGGAGGAGGCATTGAAAGAGCAGTGACCTGTCATTCTAGAGGGAATCACAGACGGAGAGGAGAAGAACCAGTGCACAGTCTGGCCCCTGTGCACCAAAATCTAATTGGCAGAAAACTTCAAATGCTGATTAAAGAAGAACCACAAAGTGGATTTCCTCAAAGGGACCCTTATCCTCCTTCATTACACAAATATGTGGCACCCCAGAGTCCGGTTGCCACAGTGACATTGCCTCCCTCTACAGGGTGGTGATGTCATGCCTGGAAGCAGGAAGAGGTTCCCATGCCAGGTAATACACAACATCCAACACTTGTTCTAACTCCAGACCAAAAAGGGGGGGATCTAAAGGGAGTGACAGTTGGTGGGAGGAGTTAGTGCTGAGGTAAGGAGATTGTTCTGGAAAGAGTCAGACTGAGGTAAGGGATAGAGAGAAGCAGAGACAAGAGCTCTGGGAATAGCTGCGTCAGAGCTGATCCCCGAGCGGAGCGCTGATAAAAAGGACGCCAGAGTCCTGGGCTGTGCGGTTGCTGTACGCCCCGAATGCTGAATCTGGAGGGCAGGGGACTGCAAGCTCCCTGACCACACCAAACATCTTGAGGCTCCGCAGCAGACCAAGAGCCCAGGGCGGCCAGTGAGCAGGCAGTGCCTGTGATAGGCTCACTCTGTTTGCCATACAGGTTACAGCCAACAAGCAGGAAAGGGTCGCAGCTTAGCTACAGGCAGCAGGGACCAGAAAAGAGCGCAGCAGGAAGGCCTCTAACCCCACCAGGCAGGGTGGATCTCCTGAATGCTTCCAGGTGAGCCGGACTCCTGCTACCATCTGTAATTAGTACCCCGGATTGCATTCTCACTTACCAAGAAGTAAAAGGTAAAGAAAACTGCACTTTTCTGTGTCTCTTGCTTATTCTCTGCACCTCAACGTCCACCATCACCTGAACAGACTGTAATATCTGCCCTGGGGCCCCGCTCTACCTCTGGGAGATAGACCATCTTTGCTGTGTCACCATCTGCCCCAGTGGATCAGAATCACAGCGTCGGCCATCTCATTGCCGAACACCACGGGTGGCGTCACAAACTAATTCCCCTATAAACTATCCCCATCATCATCTTTAACAATTTTATTGGATGCCCAGGGCCACGGACCGGGTCACCGCTGCCGTGACTTCCCCTTTAAGAACTGCCCGGCCCGGTACCAAGTAACCCCAGGCCCTAGGGGGCGCTCCAACTTGGCATCACGAACAGGATTCCCCTACAAACTACCCCCACCATCATCTTTGACAATTTTATTGGATGCCCAGGACCACGGACCGGGTCACTGCTGCTGTGACTTCCCTTTTAAGAACTGGCCGGGCCGGGTCCGAGTAACCCCAGGCCCTAGGGGGCGCTCCAAATACACATCACCTGTTCTGCTTCATGCTATAAGCATTCAAGTTTATACAGCTTGGAGTTGGAAAATATCAATAAAAATGGTGATATGGTTATTGCCTAATAACTGTGCAGATGTTCCTCATGTATCAAAACTGTGCATTAAAAGGCATCGTGTCACAACTGTGCACTATGCAGCCTCATAACTTCAGTATAGGGCATCATATATTAAAACCGTACTATGGAAATTCATTAGTCAAATCTTCATTATAGGTGTTCATGTATCAAAACTGTCACCAGTATGCACAACAGTCACCACCATAGATGTGTTGTATAGAGATATAATACAGCACCGCCTCTTCATAGATGTGTTGTAAAGAGATATAATATGTCACCGCCTCATCATAGATGTGTTGTATAGAGATGTAATACGGAACGCCTCATTGTAGAGGTGTTGTATAGAGATGTAATATGGAACGCCTCATTGTAGAGGTGTTGTATAGAGATGTAATACGGCACCGCTTCATCGTAGATGTGTTGTATAGAGATGTAATATGGCACCGCCTCATCACAGATGTGTTGTATAGAGATGTAATACGGCACCGCCTCATCATAGATATGTTGTATAGAGATGTAATACGGAATGTCTCATTGTAGAGGTGTTGTATAGAGATGTAATACGGCACCGCTTCATCATAGATGTGTTGTATAAAGATGTAATACCGCACCGCTTCATCGTAGATGTGTTGTATAGAGATGTAATACGGCACCACTTCATCGTAGATGTGTTGTATAGAGATGTAATACGGCACCTTCTCATCATAGATGTGTTGTATAGAGATGTAATACGGCACAATCTAATCATAGATGTGTTGTATAGAGATGTAATACGGCACAATCTAATCATAGATGTGTTGTATAGAGATGTAATATGGCACGCCTCATTGTAGAGGTGTTGTATAGAGATGTAATACGGAACGTCTCATTGTAGAGGTGTTGTATAGAGATGTAATACGGCACCGCCTCATCATAGATGGTGTTGTATAGAGATGTAATACTGCACCGCTTCATCGCAGATGTGTTGTATAGAGATGTAATACGGCACCTCATCATAGATGTGTTGTATAGAGATGTAATACGGCACAATCTCATCATAGATGTGTTGTATAGAGATGTAATACGGCACCACCTCATCACAGATGTGTTGTATAGAGATATAATACGGAACAATCTCATCATAGATGTGTTGTATAGAGATGTAATACGGAACGTCTCATCATAGATGTGTTGTATAGAGATGTAATACGGCACCACCTCATCACAGATGTATTGTATAGAGATGTAATACGGAACGCCTCATCATAGATGTGTTGTATAGAGATGGAATATGGCACCGCCTTATCGTAGAGGTGTTGTATAGAGATGTAATACGGCACCGCCTCATCGTAGAGGTGTTATATAGAGATGTAATACGGTTCCGCCTTATCATAGAGGTGTTGTATAGAGATGTAATACGGCACCGCCTCATCGTAGAGGTGTTGTATAGAGATGTAATACGGCACCGCCTTATCGTAGAGGTGTTGTATAGAGATGTAATACGGAACTCCTCATTGTAGAGGTGTTGTATAGAGATGTAATACGGCACTGCCTCATCGTAGAGGTGTTGTATAGAGATGTAATATGGCACCGCCTCATTGTAGAGGTGTTGTATAGAGATGTAATACGGCATCGCCTTATCGTAGAGGTGTTGTATAGAGATGTAGTACGGCACCGCCTCATCGTAGAGGTGTTGTATAGAGATGTAATACGGCACCACCTCATCACAGATGTGTTGTATAGAGATGTAATACGGCACCGCCTCATCATAGATATGTTGTATAGAGATGTAATACGGAATGTCTCATTGTAGAGGTGTTATATAGAGATGTAATACGGCACCGCTTCATCATAGATGTGTTGTATAAAGATGTAATACCGCACCGCTTCATCGTAGATGTGTTGTATAGAGATGTAATACGGCACCACTTCATCGTAGATGTGTTGTATAGAGATGTAATACGGCACCTTCTCATCATAGATGTGTTGTATAGAGATGTAATACGGCACAATCTAATCATAGATGTGTTGTATAGAGATGTAATATGGCACCGCCTCATTGTAGAGGTGTTGTATAGAGATGTAATACGGAACGTCTCATTGTAGAGGTGTTGTATAGAGATGTAATACGGCACCGCCTCATCATAGATGTGTTGTATAGAGATGTAATACGGAACGTCTCATTGTAGGGGTGTTGTATAGAGATGTAATACTGCACCGCTTCATCGCAGATGTGTTGTATAGAGATGTAATACGGCACCTCATCATAGATGTGTTGTATAGAGATGTAATACGGCACAATCTCATCATAGATGTGTTGTATAGAGATGTAATACGGCACCACCTCATCACAGATGTGTTGTATAGAGATATAATACGGAACAATCTCATCATAGATGTGTTGTATAGAGATGTAATACGGAACGTCTCATCATAGATGTGTTGTATAGAGATGTAATACGGCACCACCTCATCACAGATGTATTGTATAGAGATGTAATACGGAACGCCTCATCATAGATGTGTTGTATAGAGATGGAATATGGCACCGCCTTATCGTAGAGGTGTTGTATAGAGATGTAATACGGCACCGCCTCATCGTAGAGGTGTTATATAGAGATGTAATACGGTTCCGCCTTATCATAGAGGTGTTGTATAGAGATGTAATACGGCACCGCCTCATCGTAGAGGTGTTGTATAGAGATGTAATACGGCACCGCCTTATCGTAGAGGTGTTGTATAGAGATGTAATACGGAACTCCTCATTGTAGAGGTGTTGTATAGAGATGTAATACGGCACTGCCTCATCGTAGAGGTGTTGTATAGAGATGTATAATGGCACCGCCTCATTGTAGAGGTGTTGTATAGAGATGTAATACGGCATCGCCTTATCGTAGAGGTGTTGTATAGAGATGTAGTACGGCACCGCCTCATCGTAGAGGTGTTGTATAGAGATGTAATACGGCACCACCTCATCACAGATGTGTTGTATAGAGATGTAATACGGCACCGCCTCATCATAGATATGTTGTATAGAGATGTAATACGGAATGTCTCATTGTAGAGGTGTTATATAGAGATGTAATACGGCACCGCTTCATCATAGATGTGTTGTATAGAGATGTAATACCGCACCGCTTCATCGTAAATGTGTTGTATAGAGATGTAATACGGCACCGCTTCATCGTAGATGTGTTGTATAGAGCGGCACCTTCTCATCATAGATGTGTTGTATAGAGATGTAATACGGCACAATCTAATCATAGATGTGTTGTATAGAGATGTAATAGGCACCGCCTCATTGTAGAGGTGTTGTATAGAGATGTAATACGGAACGTCTCATTGTAGAGGTGTTGTATAGAGATGTAATACGGCACCGCCTCATCATAGATGTGTTGTATAGAGATGTAATACGGAACGTCTCATTGTAGGGGTGTTGTATAGAGATGTAATACTGCACCGCTTCATCGCAGATGTGTTGTATAGAGATGTAATACGGCACCTCATCATAGATGTGTTGTATAGAGATGTAATACGGCACCACCTCATCACAGATGTGTTGTATAGAGATATAAAACGGAACAATCTCATCATAGATGTGTTGTATAGAGATGTAATACGGAACGTCTCATCATAGATGTGTTGTATAGAGATGTAATACGGCACCACCTCATCACAGATGTATTGTATAGAGATGTAATACGGAACGCCTCATCATAGATGTGTTGTATAGAGATGTAATATGGCACCGCCTCATCGTAGAGGTGTTATATAGAGATGTAATACGGCACCGCCTTATCATAGAGGTGTTGTATAGAGATGTAATACGGCACCGCCTCATCGTAGAGGTGTTGTATAGAGATGTAATACGGCACCGCCTTATCGTAGAGGTGTTGTATAGAGATGTAATACGGAACGCCTCATTGTAGAGGTGTTGTATAGAGATGTAATACGGCACTGCCTCATCGTAGAGGTGTTGTATAGAGATGTAATATGGCACCGCCTCATTGTAGAGGTGTTGTATAGAGATGTAATACGGCATCGCCTTATCGTAGAGGTGTTGTATAGAGATGTAGTACGGCACCGCCTCATCGTAGAGGTGTTGTATAGAGATGTAATACGGCATCGCCTTATCGTAGAGGTGTTGTATATAGATGTAATACGGAACGCCTCATTGTAGAGGTGTTGTATAGAGATGTAATACGGCACTGCCTCATCGTAGTGGTGTTGTATAGAGATGTAATATGGCACAGCCTCATCGTAGAGGTGTTGTATAGAGATGTAATACGGCACCGCCTCATCGTAGAGGTGTTTTGTAGAGATGTAATACGGCACCGCCTCATCGTAGAGGTGTTGTGTAGAGATGTAATACGGCACCGCCTCATCGTAGAGGTGTTGTATAGAGATGTAATACAGCAACGCCTCATCGTAGATGTGTTGTGAAGAGATGTAATACGGCACCACCTCACTGTAGAAGTGTTGTATAGAGATGTAATACAGAACGCCTCATTGTAGAGGTGTTGTATAGAGATGTAGTACGGCACCGCCTCATTGTAGAGGTGTTGTATAGAGATGTGTAAGGTTCTTTGTCTCTGTTGACATGTTTCTTGAAACTCAGTTTTCCGTCGGCCATTTTGCTTTCTGTCTTTCTGCAGCTCTTGCCCTCAGTTAATATGGAGTTTCCAGTTTTCATGTTCCCGCCCTGATTCTTCCCTCTTGCTTCTTAAGCAGCCTCAGCTGAACAATCAGTGCTCCTGAATCAAGCCTCAGTCAGTCTGTGACCTGACTTCTGGAAACCTTGGACTTGTACTCCAGCTATTCCCTACTGAGGAACCTTGGAACACTTTTGGACTCTGGAAACCTGCTGTTTGGTGAATCCATGTTTGCAGAGGAATTACGGTACAGAGAAGAGATCCTGAACCTGCTTTGGAGATTTATTGTAGTGCTTGAAGTTACTCTGGCCTGCTGTGTCTCCTGTCGCTGTTCCTGCAAACTGTGTGAACTTTTCAGCATGCTTGTATGAAGTAATACAAGTCATTTCATATCAACCTGTGTCTCCTGTGTTTTCCTCGCACCCAAGCACAAGACGCTATAGGAACTGTACACTATACATGACAAGATTCAGGAGCCAATGTTTAGTGTCTGCTGGGTCTGCGAAAGCCGTGTCTGCTGTGACTGTGGATATCAGATGTCCGTTTAATACCTTATGTGATGACAGTGGTTGTGACTTCTCACAACCATTCCAGGTGAGCGCATTCCCTTAAAATTTTACTCTGGAGTGTTACCACAGGTAAACACTATTGTTTTTTTTTTTTTTTTCCTTTCCTCTTCTCCTTCCAGCACTTCTGCCTTAAAAGATCTGGAAGATGGAGGCCCACATAAAGGAACTTTGCGGAGTGACTGATACAATCCTTTCAGATGTACAGACTTTAAAAACCCGTTTTGCAAGCCTACAGGACCTCACTAATAGAGTTGAGCGATACTTTCCGATATCCTAAAGTATCGGAATCGGAATGGTATCGCCGATATCACTAAAATATCGGCGATACCCGATACCGATACCGGAAGTCCCATGTAAGTCTATGGGAACAAATATCGCAACTAAAAAAACCTCTTTCTTTCCTTGTAAACACTAAATATACACACATAGAATACATATATATAATAATATATATATATATATATATATATATATACATGTCATTGTGACATATATATATACATATATGTATAGTTTATACACTTCTACATAGTAAAATATCCTCTGATTCAATTGCCGGGTAAAGCCGGCTTCAGTGAAAAGACAGAAGCACCCGACATGAAATGACACTTGGTGTACATAGGTTAACCATGTCTTTTCATGTCGTTTGCTATCTGATTTGCACAAACAATTAAATCAGTCTATGTGTGCAAAATTTCACACCTGTAGGGGTTAATTAAAGGTGTAAATTCGTTGTAAAAAAAACGGACTTTTTTGCTACGAATTTACACCTTTAATTAACCCCTACAGGTGTGAAATTTTGCACACATAGACTGATTTAATTCTTTGTGCAAATTAGATAGCAAAGGACATGAAAAGACATGGTTAACCCTATGTACACCAAGTGTCATTTCATGTCGGGTGGCCCGACATGAAATGACACTTGGTGTACATAGGGTTAACCATGTCTTTTCATGTCCTTTGCTATCTAATTTGCACAAACAATTAAATCAGTCTATGTGTGCAAAATTTCACACCTGTAGGGGTTAATTAAAGGTGTAAATTCGTTGTAAAAAAACTGACTTTTTTGCTACGAATTTACACCTTTAATTAACCCCTACAGGTGTGAAATTTTGCACACATAGACTGATTTAATTGTTTGTGCAAATTAGATAGCAAAGGACATGAAAAGACATGGTTAACCCTATGTACACCAAGTGTCATTTCATGTCGGGTCACCCGACATGAAATGACACTTGGTGTACATAGGGTTAACCATGTCTTTTCATGTCCTTTGCTATCTAATTTGCACAAACAATTAAATCAGTCTATGTGTGCAAAATTTCACACCTGTAGGGGTTAATTAAAGGTGTAAATTCGTTGTAAAAAAACGGACTTTTTTGCTACGAATTTACACCTTTAATTAACCCCTACAGGTGTGAAATTTTGCACACATAGACTGATTTAATTGTTTGTGCAAATTAGATAGCAAAGGACATGAAAAGACATGGTTAACCCTATGTACACCAAGTGTCATTTCATGTCGGGTGACCCGACATGAAATGACACTTGGTGTACATAGGGTTAACCATGTCTTTTCATGTCCTTTGCTATCTAATTTGCACAAACAATTAAATCAGTCTATGTGTGCAAAATTTCACACCTGTAGGGGTTAATTAAAGGTGTAAATTCGTTGTAAAAAAAACGGACTTTTTTGCTACGAATTTACACCTTTAATTAACCCCTACAGGTGTGAAATTTTGCACACATAGACTGATTTAATTGTTTGTGCAAATTAGATAGCAAAGGACATGAAAAGACATGGTTAACCCTATGTACACCAAGTGTCATTTCATGTCGGGTTCTGCATTTTCACAAAAGCCGGCAATTGAATTAGCGGCTATTATACTATGTAGAAGTGCATGAACTACAAATATAAATATATATATATATGTGTCACAAATTCAATGACATGTATATATATATATGAGGTGTAAAATTGCTGAAAAAAAATGCGTGGGCTCCCGCCCTATTTTCGCAACCAGACAGACAAAGCCAGTGAGTGGGGGCAGATAATAATAGCCCAGAGAGGGACCATTATTTTTGTCCCCCCCCCGGCTACTAACATCTGCCCCCAGACACCCCAGGAAAGACAAATCTATAATTAGATTCGCCCTTTCTGGCACTTTGCCCGTCTATTCCCATTGCCCTGTAGCGGTGGCGAATGGGTTAATATGGGGTTAAAGCCACCTTGCTATTGAAAGGTGACCTTAAGCCAGGTTAATAATTGAGAGCTGTCAATTAGACAACTATCAATTATTAATCCTATTGCATGAAATAAAAATAAAACACACACACTTTAATTAAAAATCATTTTAATGAAATAAAGACACATGTTTTTGACCATCTTTTATTTTACTGCAAAAACCATTTCCTGTAATAAAAATAAAATAAAAAAGCAAAATTATTCTTACCTATCCCATGCACAGTCAGGTCCCACGGTGTAATCCTTCAGAAGGGTTAATGTTTACTGCAGGGACCGCAGCTAATGCTGCAGCCTCACAGTAAACCCCAAATGAATGAGTTCCTCTCCTGCCTGACAGGAGAGTAAAGGCTGGGTGTCACATAACGATACACCAGCGATCCCGACAACAATATGCACTTGTCAGGATCGCTGGTGTATCGCTACATGATCGCTGCTGAGCTGTCAAACAGGCAGCTCAGGCAGCGATCTGGGACAGCGACACTGCGGGTAACATCGCTTAAGGGCCCTCTCACATAGCGATATCGCTACCGAGATCGCTGCTGAGTCACTAGTTTTGTGACGCAGCAGCGAGCTCACCAGCGATATCGCTGTGTGTGACATTCAGCGACGATCAGCCCCCCTGCCGGGTATCGCTGATCGTCGCAGAAATGTCAGGACCTTTTTTTGATCGCTGGTTTCCCTCTGACAGGCACGCATCGCTGCGTGTGACAGGCGGGAGACCAGCGATCCGCTGGTAACCAAGGTACACAGTGGGTTTCCAGGCACCGCGCAGCGCTTGGAAACCCGCTGTGTACCTTGGATACCAGCTCCCTGCATCAGGCGCTGGTATCCAAGGTACACAGCGGGTTTCTAGGCACAGCCCCGCGCCTGGAAACCCGCTGTGTACCTTGGTTACCAGCGGATTGCTGGTCTCCCGCCTGTCACACGCAGCGATGTGTGCCTGTCAGCGGGAAACCAGCGATCAAAAAAAGGTCCTGACATTTCAGCGACGATCAGCGATACCCGGCAGGGGGGCTGATCGTCGCTGAATGTCACACACAGCGATATCGCTGGTGAGCTTGCTGCTGCATCACAAAACTAGTGACTCAGCAGCGATCTCGGTAGCGATATCGCTATGTGAGACGGGCCCTTAAGTGGAAAGCTTAATTGATTGCTTTCCACTTTCACTTCAGGTCAGCCAGGGACACAATCAGTGACGTCAGAGGGAACTGATTAACAAAAATAGGGGTTCCCTTCGAAAAAAAAATGGCGTGGGGTCCCCCCTATTTTTGTTAACCAGCCAGATGAAGCAGACCGCTGAGGCCTGGATTTTCAGGCTGTTAAGGAGCCAAGATCCATGGACCTTGCCAGCCTGATAATACTAGGCCACAGCAGTCTGCATATCTTGGCTGATTAACAAAAATAGGGGATCCCCTCGAAAAAAATTGGCGTGGGGTCCCCCTTATTTTTGTTAACCAGCCAGATGAAGCAGACCGCTGAGGCCTGGATTTTCAGGCTGTTAAGGAGCCAAGATCCATGGACCTTGCCAGCCTGATAATACCAGGCCACAGCAGTCTGCATATCTTGGCTGATTAACAAAAATAGGGGATCCCCTCGAAAAAAATTGGCGTGGGGTCCCCCCTATTTTTGTTAACCAGCCAGATGAAGCAGACCGCTGAGGCCTGGTTTTTCAGGCTGGTAAGGATCCAATATCCATGGACCTTGCCAGCCTGATAATACCAGGCCACAGCAGTCTGCTTAGCTTGGCTGGTTAACAAAAATAGGGGATCCCCTCGAAAAAAAAACGGCGTGGGGATCCCCCCTATTTTTGTTAACCAGCCAAGTAAAATGCAGACTGCTGCGGCCTGGTATTAAAAGACTGTCAAGGCCCATGGATTTTGGCCCTCAACAGCCTGATAATACCAGGCTACAGCAGCCCCACATTTGGCGCATCAAAAGATGTGCCAATTGTGGCACTTTACCCGGCTCTTCCCACTTGC
Organism: Oophaga sylvatica; assembly: GCA_033576555.1. NCBI lineage: Eukaryota > Metazoa > Chordata > Amphibia > Anura > Dendrobatidae > Oophaga > Oophaga sylvatica. The sequence goes on from JARQOD010000008.1 coordinate 44,295,446, forward strand.
CCTGTAGCGGTGGCAAGCGGGGTAATAAGGGGTTAATGTCACCGTTGATTGCACGGTGACAATAAGCCCGGTTAATAATGGACGGCGTCAATAAGACACCGATCCATTATTAATCCCAAAGTTTTTAAATGTATAAAAAAAAGACAAAGCAAGAAAAAAGTCTTTTAATGAAATAAAAGAGACAACACAGTTTTCATTAATTTTATTATTCTCTCATTCCTGCGACGCCATCGATCTCCTGTAAAAAAAGGAAAAAAAACAAACCAACAGTATACCACCTGTCCGACGCAGTCCATAACGACAGTCCCACGACGATCCAGCTCTGCTACATCGCAATGACAGGCAGAGCCTGTCATCGCGACGCAGCACAGCTGATTACCTGCTTCCCCGGCGGTGACGTCATCGGACTGACTGCTTTACGGCCGGGATTACCCAGCAGTCACTGCAGTTATCGCGAGAAACTGCATGTGACCGCCGGGGAAAGAAGATTGCGGCCATGAAGCAGTCCAGCCCGTGACCGCCGGAGATCTTCTGCCAGGTAAGTGCCGCTGACTCCTGACAGACCCGACCGACGGACAGTGACAGTGACAATCCCGATTCCGGTATCCGATATGACGAAAATATCGGAACTCGGAATCGGAATTCCGATACAGCCAATATCGGCCGATACCCAATATTTGCAGTATCGGAATGCTCAACCCTACTCACTAATCATAATTTGCAAGTGTTTGGACAGACTACCCAGGAATTGCGAGCCAGGATTGAGGCTCTAGAGGAACGAGCCCAGGCTCCTGCCATAACCCGAGTTCTGGGATCCCCAAATTACCTCCTTTTCGTTTTGGCGGTGAACGTGAGAAATTCAGGGGATTTATTAATCAATGCAATTTATTTTTCTCTGCACATGCACACTGCACATCGATTTTGTCAAAAATGAAATTTTTCGGGGAATTCAAACTGACACCCCAGCATTGTTGTGGGGGTCCTAACTAAGGGGCACAGCAAATTTTAGGGTGATCTGACCAAAGCGGGCGGAGCTATGACACCCCAAAATGAGGAGGGATGCCCAATTTGGGGTGTCATAGCTATGCCCGCTTTGGTCAGATCACCCTAAAATTTGCTGTGCCCCTTAGTTAGGACCCCCACAACAATGCTGGGGTTTCAGTTCGAATTTTTAAAAAATTGCCAAAAATTACATAAAGTAAGGGCCGGGGGTATCGATTTTGTCAAAATGAAATTTTTGGGGGAATTCAAACTGACACCCCAGCATTGTTGTGGGGGTCCTAACTAAGGGGCACAGCAAATTTTAGGGTGATCTGACCAAAGCGGGCGGAGCTATGACCCCCAAAGTGGGCACCCCTCCTCATTTGGGGTGTCATAGCTCCGCCCGCTTTGGTCAGATCATCCTAAAATTTGCTGTGCCCCTTAGTTAGTACCCCCACAACAATGCTGGGGTGTCAGTTTGAATTCCCCCAAAAATTTCATTTTTGACAAAATCGATACCCCCGGCCCTTACTGTATGTCATTTTTGGCAATTTTTTAAAAATTCGAACTGACACCCCAGCATTGTTGTGGGGGTCCTAACTAAGGGGCACAGCAAATTTTAGGGTGATCTGACCAAAGCGGGCACAGCTATGACACCCCAAATTGGGCACCCCTCCTCATTTTGGGGTGTCATAGCTCCGCCCGCTTTGGTCAGATCACCCTAAAATTTGCTGTGCTCCTTAGTTAGGACCCCACAACAATGCTGGGGTGTCAGTTCGAATTTTTAAAAAATTGCCAAAAATGACATAAAGTAAGGGCCGGGGGTATCGATTTTGTCAAAAATGAAATTTTGGGGGGAATTCAAACTGACACCCCAGCATTGTTGTGGGGGTCCTAACTAAGGGGCACAGCAAATTTTAGGGTGATCTGACCAAAGCGGGCGGAGCTATGACACCCCAAAATGAGGAGGGGTGCCCAATTTGGGGTGTCATAGCTATGCCCGCTTTGGTCAGATCACCCTAAAATTTGCTGTGCCCCTTAGTTAGGACCCCCACAACAATGCTGGGGTTTCAGTTCGAATTTTTAAAAAATTGCCAAAAATGACATAAAGTAAGGGCCGGGGGTATCGATTTTGTCAAAAATGAAATTTTTGGGGGAATTCAAACTGACACCCCAGCATTGTTGTGGGGGTCCTAACTAAGGGGCACAGCAAATTTTAGGGTGATCTGACCAAAGCGGGCGGAGCTATGACACCCCAAAATGAGGAGGGGTGCCCAATTTGGGTGTCATAGCTATGCCCGCTTTGGTCAGATCACCCTAAAATTTGCTGTGCCCCTTAGTTAGGACCCCCACAACAATGCTGGGGTTTCAGTTCGAATTTTTAAAAAATTGCCAAAAATGACATACAGTAAGGGCCGGGGGTACCGATTTTGGCAAAAATGAAATTTTTGGGGGAATTCAAACTGACACTCCAGCATTGTTGTGGGGGTCCTAACTAAGGGGCACAGCAATTTTTAGGGTGATCTGACCAAAGCGGGAGGAGCTATGACACCCCAAAGTGGGCACCCCTCCTCATTTTGGGGTGTCATAGCTCCGCCCGCTTTGGTCAGATCATCCTAAAATTTGCTGTGCCCCTTAGTTAGGACCCCCACAACAATGCTGGGGTGTCAGTTTGAATTCCCCCAAAAATTTCATTTTTTACAAAATCGATATCCCCGGCCCTTACTGTATGTCATTTTTGGCAATTTTTAAAAAATTCGAACTGACACTCCAGCATTGTTGTGGGGGTCCTAACTAAGGGGCACAGCTAATTTTAGGGTGATCTGACCAAAGGGGGCGGAGCTATGACCCCCCAAAGTGGGCACCCCTCCTCATTTTGGGGGGTCATAGCTCCGCCCGCTTTGGTCAGATCACCCTAAAATTTGCTGTGCCCTTAGTTAGGACCCCCACAACAATGCTGGGGTGTCAGTTCAAATTTTTTAAAAATTGCCAAAAATGACATAAAGTAAGGGTCGGGGGTATCGATTTTGTCAAAAATGAAATTTTTGGGGGAATTCAAACTGACACCCCAGCATTGTTGTGGGGGTCCTAACTAAGGGGCACAGCAAATTTTAGGGTGATCTGACCAAAGCGGGCGGAGCTATGACACCCCAAAATGAGTAGGGGTGCCCACTTTGGGGGGTCATAGCTCCGCCCACTTTGGTCAGATTACCCTAAAATTTGCTGTGCCCCTTAGTTAGGACTCCCACAACAATGCTGGGGTGTCAGTTCGAATTTTTAAAAAATTGCCAAAAATGACATACATTAAGGGCCGGGGGTATCGATTTTGTCAAAAATGAAATTTTTGGGGGAATTCAAACTGACACCCCAGCATTGTTGTGGGGTCCTAACTAAGGGGCACAGCAAATTTTAGGATGATCTGGCCAAAGCGGTTGAGCTATGACACCTCAAAATGCGGAGGGGTGCCCACTTTGGAGGGTCATAGCTCCGCCCGCTTTGGTCAGATCACCCTAAAATTTGCTGTGCCCCTTAGTTAGGACCACCACAACAATGCTGGGGTGTCAGTTCGAATTTTAAAAATTGCCAATAAATGACATAAAGTAAGGGCCGGGGGTATCGATTTTGTCAAAAATGAAATTTTTGGGAATTCAAACTGACACCCCAGCATTGTTGTGGGGGTCCTAACTAAGGGGCACAGCAAATTTTAGGGTGATCTGACCAAAGCGGGCATAGCTATGACACCCCAAATTGGGCACCCCTCCTCATTTTGGGGTGTCATAGCTCCGCCCGGTTTGGTCAGATCACCCTAAAATTTGCTGTGCCCCTTAGTTAGGACACCCACAACAATGCTGGGGTGTCAGTTTGAATTCCCCCAAAAATTTCATTTTTGACAAAATAGATACCCTTACTTTATGTCATTTTTGGCATTTTTTAAAACTTCGAACTGACACCCCAGCATTGTTGTGGGGGTCCTAACTAAGGGGCACAGCAAATTTTAGGGTGATCTGACCAAAGCGGGCATAGCTATGACACCCCAAATTGGGCACCCCTCCTCATTTTGGGGTGTCATAGCTCCGCCCGCTTTGGTCAGATCACCCTAAAATTTGCTGTGCCCCTTAGTTAGGACCCCCACAACAATGCTGGGGTGTCAGTTTGAATTCCCCCAAAAATTTCATTTTTGACAAAATCGATACCCTTACTTTATGTCATTTTTGGTATTTTTTTAAAACTTCGAACTGACACCCCAGCATTGTTGTGGGGGTCCTAACTAAGGGGCACAGCAAATTTTAGGGTGATCTGACCAAAACGGGCGGAGCTATGACACCCCAAAATGAGTAGGGGTGCCCACTTTGGGGGGTCATAGCTCCGCCCACTTTGGTCAGATTACCCTAAAATTTGCTGTGCCTCTTAGTTATGACCCCCACAACAATGCTGGGGTGTCAGTTCGAATTTTTAAAAAAATTGCCAAAAATGACATACAGTAAGGGCCGGGGGTATCGATTTTGTCAAAAATGAAATTTTTGGGGGAATTCAAACTGACACCCCAGCATTGTTGTGGGGTCCTAACTAAGGGGCACAGCAAATTTTAGGATGATCTGGCCAAAGTGGTTGGAGCTATGACACCTCAAAATGCGGAGGGGTGCCCACTTTGGGGGGTCATAGCTCCGCCCGCTTTGGTCAGATCACCCTAAAATTTGCTGTGCCCCTTAGTTAGGACCACCACAACAATGCTGGGGTGTCAGTTCGAATTTTTAAAAAATTGCCAAAAATGACATAAAGTAAGGGCGGGGGTATCGATTTTGTCAAAAATGAAATTTTTGGGGGAATTCAAACTGACACCCCAGCATTGTTGTGGGGGTCCTAACTAAGGGGCACAGCAAATTTTAGGGTGATCTGACCAAAGCGGGCATAGCTATGACACCCCAAATTGGGAACCCCTCCTCATTTTGGGGTGTCATAGCTCCGCCCAGTTTGGTCAGATCACCCTAAAATTTGCTGTGCCCCTTAGTTAGGACCCCCACAACAATGCTGGGGTGTCAATTTGAATTCCCCCAAAAATTTCATTTTTGACAAAATCGATACCCCCGGCCCTTACTTTATGTCATTTTTGGCAATTTTTTAAAAATTCAAACTGACATCCCAGCATTGTTGTGGGGGTCCTAACTAAGGGGCACAGCAAATTTTAGGGTGATCTGACCAAAACGGGCGGAGTTATGACACCCCAAAATGAGGAGGGGTGCCCTATTTGGGGTGTCATAGCTATGCCCGCTTTGGTCAGATCACCCTAAAATTTGCTGTGCCCCTTAGTTAGGACCCCACAACAATGCTGGGGTGTCAGTTCGAATTTTTAAAAAATTGCCAAATATGACATACAGTAAGGGCCGGGGGTATCGATTTTGTCAAAAATGAAATTTTTGGGGGAATTCAAACTGACACCCCAGCATTGTTGTGGAGGTCCTAACTAAGGGGCACAGCAAATTTTAGGGTGATGTGACCAAAGCGGGCGGAGCTATGACACCCCAAAATGAGGAGGGGTACCCAATTTGGGGTGTCATAGCTATGCCCGCTTTGGTCAGATCACCCTAAAATTTGCTGTGCCCCTTAGTTAGGACCCCCACTACAATGCTGGGGTGTCAGTTCGAATTTTTAAAAAATTGCCAAAAATGACATACAGTAAGGGCCGGGGTATCGATTTTGTCAAAAATGAAATTTTTGGGGGAATTCAAACTGACACCCCAGCATTGTTGTGGGGGTCCTAACTAAGGGGCACAGCAAATTTTAGGGTGATCTGACCAAGCGGGCGGAGCTATGACCCCCCAAAGTGGGCACCCCTCCTCATTTTGGGGTGTCATAGCTCCGCCCGCTTTGGTCAGATCATCCTAAAATTTGCTGTGCCCCTTAGTTAGGACCCCCACAACAATGCTGGTGTGTCAGTTTGAATTCCCCCAAAAATTTCATTTTTGACAAAATCGATACCCCCTGCCCTTAACCCTGCTGTTCTGTTCGGGTCAAAAATGACCCGTTTTGGAAATTAGATATTATTTTATTCATTCATTTTTTGATTTTGAAACTTGTGGTTCCTTCTCTTTTCCTAATTTACGAGGTTCATACTAAGGGTACTTTATTTTTTTTTCGGTGCTTTACTTTTTGCGCTACAGTTTTTTATACACTTGTTATGTTCGGGTCAAAAATGACCCGTTAGGCCGGCGTCACACACAACTACAAAAAATCGGACCGTTTTAGTTGGTCGATTGTCGGATCAAAATGCAAACATCACACATCCTTCTGGCATCCGATTTTCCTTCAAAGATGCGATTTAGTCGCATGTGTGTGTACCTTGTAACATCCGATTTTCATCCGACTTGCGAGAATTTCTCGCAGGCTTGCAAAACTGACATATAATGGATCCAAAAGAATAGTATTTAAATCACAAAAAAAAGAATAGATATATACACATAGAACACATATATATATATATATATACATGTCATTGTAACACATACATATACATATATTTATAGTTCATATACTTCTACATACTGTAATAGCCGCTAATTCAATTGCCGGCTTTTGTGAAATCACAGAAGCCGACATGAAATGATACATTGTTTCCACACAGTTAACCATGTAATTTCCTGTATTTTGATATATGGTTTGAACTTACAATTACATATGTGTATTTGTGCAAAATTTCAGACATGTAGGGGTTAATTAAAGGTGTAAATTCGTTGAAAAAAATGCGTGGGCTCCCGCTGTATTTTCTCCACCAGACAGACAAAGCAAGCGAGTGGGGGCAGATAATAATAGCCTAGGGAGGGTACATTTTTTTGTGCCCCCCTGGCTACTAACATCTGCCCCCAGACACCCCAGAAAGGGCAAATCTATAATTAGATTCGCCCTTTCTGACACTTTGCCCGTCTATTCCCATTGCCCTGTAGCGGTGGCGAATGGGTTAATAAGGCGTTAATGTCACCTTAGTATTGAAAGGTGACCTTAAGGCAGGTTAATAATTGAGAGCTGTCAATTAGACAACTATCAATTATTAATCCTATTGTATGATAGAAAAATCAAACACACACACTTTAATAAAAAAGAAGTTTAATGAAATAATCACACAGTTTTTGACCATATTTTATTTTCCTGCTAAAACCATTTCCTGTAATAAAAATAAAATAAAAAGCAAAATTATTCTTACCAATCCAATGTACAGTCAGGTCCCACGGTGTAATACATCAGAAAGGGTTAACAGGTTACAGCTTGCAGTAAGCTAATGCTCTCTCCGAGTTGTAACCCCATGAATGAATCAGTTACTCTCCCAGCGAAAGGAGAGGAAGAGATTCATGAATGGAGCTTAATTGATTTATTGCCACTTTCACTTCAGTGACCTGACCTAACGTGAAAGTGGGACACAATCAATTAAGCTTCATTCATTAATCACATCCTCTCCTGTCGGCAGGAGATAAGCTCATTCATTCAGGAGTAGTGTTGAGCGATACGATACTGCAAATATCGGGTATCGGCCGATATTAGCTCTATCGGCCTTTCGATACTTCGTTTCGATATTTTCGTCTTATCGGATACCGGAATCGGAAGTTCCCATAATTCTTTGCGAGGCAATGTGATTTTAGTCAGCCAATGAGGAATCCTAAGAAGTGTGGGCACATCCTGTACTGCTGCGGTCATGTTAACTAATGGCATGGCTGTGATTGGATGCTGAAATGATGTCAGAATGCACTATAAAAGGCGCCGCCGCCATTTTAGCGTCACTGTGCTGTGAATTCAGTAAGGAACAGAACGCTGCTGTGCTGACTCTGAGGGACAGTTAGAGATTGCGATTTAGTGTACTGTGCTGTAGGCAGGCTAGCACCAACGCTGTGTAAAGCTTCCTTTTGCCTGCAGTGTTGTTTTAACAGCTCTGCAAGGTGTGTGTGAGTGCAGGTGACGCTGCAGTTTGCTCTGCATGCAACGCTGTCTGTAGGCATCTGCACATGTCACTCACAGACTCTTTTTTTTTTCCTTCAGTGTAATTCTTGCAGCTCCATGCAATTTAACTATTAGTGTGACGCGCTTCCATCCGTATCCATACATTGGTTGCAAACACTATAGAAGTAGACAAAGGAGTAGCCTTTCACAGATTGTGAACAGTTGTGTTTCAGTGTTCACTT
>JARQOD010000008.1:44303692-44384997 GCA_033576555.1 Oophaga sylvatica
ATGATGAAACTGGCGGGCAGGCGGGAGTTTTTACATTATTGACTTTTCCCAGGTTTTCCCCTCCACGGGTAGCCCTCCATTTAATCAAATTTGCAACTGATTTCTGTACAACCTGGAATCTAGAACCCCTTTCCACCATAAATTCTTCCTCCCATCGACCACACTGGTGGGGCAAGGAAAAGAGCGTCCAGAAAGGGGGTTTGCAGCCTTTTTGTGGGAACAAAAGACGGGGGGTTCTCATATTCTGGGCGTTGAAGACAAAAAACAACACACTTTAATCTTACTTTTTAAAAAGGCCAAAATTACTTTGTCCCAATTTAGACAATGGAATCTTTATTTTAAGATTTCTGGTTGACACCAGACCAAATCCCTACCTAAACTGGTGGGTTTACAAATTTAAAACGCGCTTTCTTTCCTTTCCTCCCCAATTCTAGTTTTCCTTTAAAACCCCAATTCTTTTGAAAAAAAGTTTTCTTCAGCCACTGCCGGCAAGGCGTACTATGGGAAATCGAGGAAAGAATGTTGGAGATAACCAGTTTTGGAGAAAAAAGACTGCTTAGGGGAAAAGGGCCCCCCTAGAGTTTTATAAGAGAACTCGCCAGTGGAATAGATCCACCAATCATCTTTAGGGGCAAAAGTTTAGCGATACTTTCCTACCTAAGTACGAATCGAATGGAAAACGCCATATCACTAAAAATCGGGGAAACCCGATACCGTTACCGAAGTCCCCTTAATCTAGGGGAACAAATAGAAATTAAAAAAAAACCATTTTTTTTTTTGGGTTTTAATTTACATGAAGGAAACAAGAAAGAGAAATTTAGAATGTTTTGGGGGAAAGGGGTTAGGGACTTTAAAGGCATAGATTTTTAAACCCCAACAAATGGAAAAAGCATAAATTTTTTTTTTTTTAAATTTCGGATTCAAGAAAATTGACAATGTTAACGTTTTTTTTTTTTGGCAAATATGTATATTCACAATTTCCTGCTTTTTTATCTTCACCTTTTTTTTCTTTTCACAACTTTCCCTTCATAATCTTCTGCACATATCTTTTTCACAAAATTTTTCTTAATTTTTACCTTCTTTATCTTCTTCTTAAACTTCTTGCTTTTATTTGTTAACAAATCATATTCTTCTTAAAAAAATATTATTCTTATTCTATACTCTTCATCTTTTTCATATTTTCTTATTTGTGCAGAAAAACCCGTATTTTAAATTTGTCAAAGTAAAATTTTTTTCCCCTTCCTTCTTGCTGCACAAAAATTTCAATTAAACGTATTTGTCCGTGTTCAGTTTAGCCTGCAGCGCAGGATTTTCCGGGGGAAAACCCCGGGGAAAAAGGACTCACCCCTTTTCACTGTTTTGCCTTTCTGCTTAAATTTAAAAGGGAATATTTTTCTCTTCATTTTGGTCTTATCTTCATGTTCTTTGCTTTTAGATCTTCTGCTTATTTCTTGTGTCTTTTTTCCTACTTGTATTTGTATCCAATCTTTTTCGCTGTGTTTTCTGGGCACGGTTTTAAGCGGAGGTACCTGTGCTCCCCAAAAAAACCCCAAAGGGCCGCAGACGTTGCTGGAATCGGAACCCAGAGGGGGGACCTAGGGGCCAAAGGACTGCGGAGAACCAGTTGCGGGGGCTGGAACCCGAGGGCGCAGAAGGAAAAGAGCCAAAAGGGACAACCCCGGCCAGCGACGTTACTGGGACACGGTTACTAACAGGGGGGTACCCCTGCCCAAAGCCCCCCAAAAGGCCACAGCGTTGCGGAACTCGGTACCAAAAGGGGGCACCTAGGCCAAAAAGGACTGCGGAGAACCAATTGCGGGGCGGAAACCCGGCGGGGGCAGAAGGTACAAGACCAAGCAATTCGGGACCCCTGACTGTGCTGGAACCCGGGGGGGAGCAGAAGGGGAAAAAGCCAAGGCACAACCAGGACCAGCTGACTTACTGAACCCAGTAACCAGGACAAGTGTTGACTGGCTACGCCTTCCGGCAACAACTGGCGGTGTTGGACCCCCGGGCAAGGAGGGTTTTAAATACAGCAATAATTTCCTTGTTCCTTTTCCCCAAATTTTAAATGTTTATATTTTAAAAAAAAAAAAGAAAACCCCTTTCTACCATAAAAGATGATTTTTTTAAAAAAAATATCTGTAAATAAAGAAGACAAACAAAAACACATCATTAAAGTTGAACGCAATGCAAACCACAAAAAAAAATTAGTTAAGGAATCGCTATAGGTTTGTACAAAAAAAACAAGTACAACTGAACCTTTTTTGATGGAAAAGTAAAGTGGGACCCATTTTATTTTATAGCAATGAATGCTGATTTTAAAAAATAAAAAAGCTTAAAATTATCTGTGATATTAAAAATTTTCCCTTTGCAAAAAAATTTACTAAAATTTTATAAAAAAATTATCAATTTCCATCATGTAATACTCATAATATGGGCAATAACATTTTTATTAAAAAAACATAACCTTTTAAAAGGCATAGTGCTATGAAAATTGCTATTTTTTGGGTGACTGTGACTGTCGACTTGGAACATACAACAATAGATAAGGTATTATAGAGAACTGCATAGCCACAGAGGTGAATTGCGATTAAACGTACCTCAATAAAGTGTGGTCCTCTACAAAAATTTTTTTTTATAGCTTTATAAACAGGGTCATGGATGTATGCTTGGCCTTTGTTTTGACGCACAGACTCCTTTCCCCGCTGAGACGCTTTGGGTAGTGAAAAGTTGTGGAGTGTTCACTGCAGTCTCGGGGAATAACCACACTTAGACCTTATAATTTTTTCAGACTTTCTTTAAAAATCCCAAGTGAAGAAGGCGGGAGTAAGGCAGGGTCGTGGATTTTTTTCAGGGAGAGGACGGGGGGGATTCGTGGCTGCGGGGGGGCCCCCATGCACGCATCCACCTTTTCCCCCCGTGAGTTTTTCCTTTATGCGCACTTTTGTGGACCGGGTACCCCCCTGCTGCGGGAAGAACAAAATTGAAGCCGTTGTTGTTTGGATGCACCAATGCATCGACTTCAATTGCTTCCACCTCCTCTCAGGACCACAGCACTGTTGGGCAACCATCTGTCTTTCAACCGCCTGGCAAATTGCCCAGGAGCAGAGAGTTCGTACAGGAGCCAGCTGAGGTCTTGCTTCGTTTCAAATCTATTGGCTTGCAAAAGGGGCCCAGCCAAGCAGCATTCGTAAGTGAAGAGGGAGTATGCAGTGATGCGCAACAGCGTGTCCTCTAATCTGAAGAGGGGTGAGACAGTGCCGATGGTCAGCACACCGCAGAACGCACTGAGTGATGAACCCAGGTCCAGTTTCTGTGAGCATGGGCTGGCCAGCCACCCAAAGAGGTGTTGGAAGAGGGTAGTGGGATGATGAGGTCCAAGACCCAAACATGGCAGGGGGAAAACAAAGGTGGTGGGAGCAGCCAGAGGAAAATAAAATAAAAATATTTATTTATATAGCGCCTATATTCCGCGCGCTTTACATTTAGCCGTTTCGAACACAAGTAAAGTAACAACGTTAACAAAACAATAATTTAAGCTAAATAAGTCGCCCCGCTCGGACCTTACAATGTCAAGAGATGGGGGAATAAAAGTATAGGTGTTTAATACAATGGTGCTTTTACAAGATTTCCACCTCTTAGGACTGGGGGATGGGATAGTGAGGGTAGAGACACACAACACACTTACACAGATAATGAATGACTTTGATTTGGAATGTGATAGGCCGCTCTGAACAAATGTTTTTAGGAGCCCTAAACCATGCAAATTGTGGAACCTAATTTTGGGGAAAAGGGCCTTCCAGAGGATTGGCGCAGCGCGGTGAAGTCTTGGGTGGAGGGGAGGTACGGATTAGTGCAAGGTTATCGAAGGTCTTTTTGCAGGTGCAGCAGTCGTTAGGCCGATAAATAAAATAAGGGAGGAGATGTGGGGGCTGTGCGCTGTGGAGAGCTTTTTGGGAGACCATAATTAAAATGGTCCTATAATAATGGGCACCACTGCCAGGAATGAGTGGCAAAACTCTATGAAGGAATTGCCAGTTTTGCTGCGTTTGATGAGTAACGGGAGGCGAGTGCAGAGAGCCTAGTCAGCCTGACTGTCCCCCTTTTTTTTTTTTTTTTTTGCCTGCTTAAAAAACACTGCAAGCACTAAGGCTTTGAGGTTTTGGAAGAGTGGAATGGGTTCAAAATTTCCTTTCATTTCTGACGTCAGCGAACGGGGTTTCCTAAACAAGGGGGATTTTCAAAGTCCTTTATAACAATTGAACCTCCAAGTCGCTGTCTATATTTTATAACCAACAAACTTTTAATGTATTTACAAAGCACATAATGTATTTTTTTTCTATCCTTTTGTAATGGATTGTTTTCCAAAAGAGTTACAGAATTATATACAAAGTTTTTAAATTTTAGTTTTTAAATTTTTTTTAAATTTATATGTATTTGAAGGACTTTGTGAGGAGATGGGAGAGTCAATGGAGGAGGAAGACCCTCGCTCCAGAGGGAGGAGACAATCTCTGTCATATTAGACCAAGGGGGGGTGTGCACAGCAGGCGGAATGACGCCTCTTGCAGGGGACAACGTTTCTTGGCCATTGGGAGTCTGCAGACATGGTTGATTTCAGCTGCAGGGCTGAGAAACGACCGCCGCATGAACACATTCACACCACGTCGATTATGGGTGTAACCCCCAGACCCTCGCACCGGGACAAAATTACAAAGCCCTCACACCGTTGAAACCGGGAGCGAAAAATGCGGAAGTACCAAGACACCTGGTGCAATCCATAATTTCCCCCATTCCAGCCAAGCACCTGCGCACTGATTTACAAAGCGCTCGTGGTCGAGGCGGGGACAGCTCTGCAACAAGAGGAGCACAAGCACGCCTCTGCCCAGGGCAAGAACAGTATGTTCCAAATGTTCGAAGTTTTTGGCAGCGCCACCAATGTCTACACCATCCGAGACGGCTCCAGTCAGCAGGAGGCAACATTTCCGTAAGTGGTTAAGACTACATTCTTGCCCTCTCAGTGTAATCAGATGGCTTTTTCCCCTTCAAGTTTTGGTCTCTAAGCTGGAACAGGCCAGAGCTTAGCCTTATGCTTGGAGGTGCTGGCTTGATCGCTGCCAGTGTTTAATCGGGAGCCGTCTTTACGCTGCAGGTGGGTACTAACAGACCGTTGCATGCGATACCTACGAAATGTAGAACGGCTTACTTTTCTGAAATGAACTAGGCATGGTCTCGCCGAATTTGCCTGCCGGTTTTTTAGTTTAACTAAACGGTTGGCAAGTTTTCCTGTCTCCTGTTATGTCATCTTTCTACCACCTAGCATACTCCCTGGGTACAACCCTCCCAGTTGCTGCTCAGAATGTTGTGCCACAGACCAATACACAAGCTATAGGTAGTGGGGTCATAAAGCCTGCTTTTCCCCTGCTGTGTGCCGGCAAAAATTATGCTACCTAGCAAACATTTTAAAAAAACATGCATGTTAAAGTGGTAGTGCACCATGATATCAGCTACACCTTATTTCTAAGCTGTAAACAAGTAAAAAGTCAAATTTAAAAACCATCAATGATTAGTGTTGGTAAAAATCTGAACTAAAAAATTGACATATTAGCAATATCCCACATGTCTAACACAAATCAACACAAAACAAACTTATGCATAGGGAATGATGGTGAACCTTCTTCACTCCAAACTTTGACCAATCCAACTCCATCATGCCCTCAAGCTGCAATGTTGGAAGTGCAAATGTGGGTTGAACTTGACAACACTGCAGTGCGAAAGGTTATTCCTTCTGTGTTCTTGGCTTTTAAAAAAAGCATACAAGTAATAAAATAAACATTGTTTTATTAAGGGACAGATTAACCTGTAATATTGTGCAAACAATGGATTTGGATATTCCTCTTCAAACATTACTTAATTTGGTCATTTGAAAAAATACTATTTTGTAAAAAAAAAAACCCATGTTTTTCAAAGCCCTTTGTGAAAGGCCCGTTTGTTGTGAAAACAAAATTTATTTATTTTTGGTTGCAAACAATTGGGATAAATAAAAGTAATAACGGGAGAAAGCCGGTTACAAAACTTTCAAAAAATAAAAAGATTTAAAGAAAAAAAAAATTTAAATCCTTTTTAAATGGAAAATTTGTTACAGAAACCAAAAAAATTTTTGGGGAGATAAATGAAAAGGTGAGCCACGAGACACGCTCACAGAACAACAGCAGGCTTGAACAAGAACTGGAGGGATCTGCACTCAAAAAAGTAAAAAACAAGACTGAAGTGAACACTGAAAACAACTGTCCACAATCTGTAAAAGCCCTTTCTGTACTTCTATAGTGTTTGAACCAATGTATTTAAAGGTTGGAACGCGTCACAAAAAGATTAGTTTTTATTTTAAATGGAATGTACAGAACCAATTGGAGATAAATGAAAGGAGGCCACGAACACCCAGCAGAGACAAGCAGGGTGCGAACAAGTAACTGGAGCGTGCTGCACTCAAAAAGTAAAAAACACAGACTGAAGTGAACACTGAAACACAACTGTCCACAACTGTGAAAAGCTCCTTTCTGTACTTCTATATTGTTTGCAACCAATGTATTGTATAGGAGGAACGCGTCCACTAATAGATTAATTTATTTTAAATGGAATTAGCAAAACCCAAATTTGGAGATAAATGAAAAGGATGAGCCACTGAGACACGCTCACAGAGACAAGCAGCAGTGCTTGAACAAGAACTGGAGCGTGATCTGCATCAAAAAAAAAAAAACACAGACTGAAGTGAACACTAAACACAACTGTCCACAATCTGTTAAAAGCTCCTTTCTGACCTTTCTATAGTGTTTGCAACCAATGTATTGTAACGGTGGAAGCGCTCACACTAATAGTTAGATTTTTTTTTAAATGGAATTAGCAGAACCAATTAGATAAATGAAAAGGATGAGCCACTGAACACGCTCAAGAGTAAAAGCCAGTGCTTAACAAGTAATGGAGCGGATCTGCACTCAAAAAAGAAAAAAACAGACGAAGTGAAACACTGAAACACAACTTCCCACAATCTGTGAAAACTCCTTTCTGTACTCTTAGTGTTTGCAACCAAGTATGTATACGGATGGAAGCGGTCACACTAATAGATTAATTTTTTAAATGGAAGTAGCAGAACCAATTGGGTAAAAAAAGGAGAGCCACTGAGCACGCCAGCAGAGTACAAGCGCAGGCTTAACAAGAACTGGAGCGTGTCTGCCTCAAAAAAGTTAAAAAACACAGACTAAGTGAACCTGAAACCAACTGCCACAATCTGTGAAAAGCCCTTTTTCTGCTTCTATAGTGTTTGCAACCATGTATTGTAACGGATGGAAGGCCGTCACACTAATAGATTAGATTTATTTTAAATGGAATGTGCAGAACCAATTGGAGAAAATGAAAAGGATGAGCCCCCTGAGACACGCCACAGGTCGACAGTGCTTAACAAGTAACTGGACGTGATTGCACTCAAAAAGTAAAAAACACAGATGAAGTGAACACTGAAACACAACTTTCCACAACTGTAAAAGCTCCTTTCTTATTCTATGTGTTTGAACCCAAAATGTATTGGATCGGTGGAAGCACGTCACATTAAAAGATTTGATTTTTTTTAATATAATGGGCTGCCCCAAATTTTCACTAAATAAAATAAAAAAAACAAAAAAAAAAGTGACAGGCAGATGCCTACAACAGCGGTGGATGCAGAGCAAACTGCAGCGTCCCCTGCACGCACCACACACCTTGCACAGAGCTTTTAAAAAAACCGCAAAATGAAGCTTTACACAGCGGTTGGTAAACAGCCTGCCTCAAGCACAGAGTAACACAAAATCGCAATATCTACTGTCCCTCAAGTCAGACAGCAGCGTTCTGTCCCTAACTGAGTTCACAGCACAGTGACGCTAAAAGGCGCGGCGCCTTTTATAAGTGCATTCTACATCATTTCAAGCCAATCCAGCCTTGCCATTTTAAGTGACCGCATCATTACAGGAGTGCCCACACTTCGGGATTCCCATTGGCTGACTAAATCCATTGCCTCCAAAGATTTGGGAACCCGTTCCGGTATACGATATTGAAAAAGTATCGGAATTAATATCGGAATTCCGATAACGCGAATATCGGCCGTACCCGATACTTGCGGTATCGGAATGCTCAAACTATGGCAGATAAACAGCGGAGTACTGGCCAGGGGCTGATTGGTTGTCTTCTGTCCTTACTGGGATAAAAGAGAAGAAAGTTTACTTTAATGCCAATGCGGCACAGAAATTTGCTAAAACCTTGAAGTAAATTTTCACCCCTCGATCCGAAATGACCCACCTACTCCATGTAAGCGAAACAATTCTTAATCATCAAGTCTGAGTCTGTTTTGAGTGGGTAAGCGACCAAGGGATAAAATGAGCCTCCCCTTTGTTAGACGAACAACCACCACAGAATGGTGTTCTTCCCTTGAATTTTGGGGTAACTCCACAAGAAGTCCATAGAAAGGTCCCCCACGGGCGGGACGGGGGTGGGAAGAGGTTGTAACAGACCATTTGGGAGGAGCGGGTGTTTTTGCATCTTGCACAGATTCACATGAATGACAAGTTTAAAACATTTTTTCTGTATGGGGCCCCAAAAAACGAGAAAGAAATTCTTGTGTTTTTAAATTCCCTATGCCCGGCACTTGGAATCTGGATGAGTTTGCAATACTCTCAATCTGTTTCAGGTATTAACAGACTTGTCCCCTGAATCCACACACCATTTTAAAGACAAACTTACGTCCCTTGGGGTTGAGCCCCAAAGAACCGCAGGTATGCTTCTTGATGTCCTTAATAGGTCTTGATTATGAATCACTCCCAGGAATCTAGAGTCAGAAGAATTGTCTTAGGAGGAGTAAGTGGACGTGTCTCTGCTGAATGAATCCTAGAGAGTGCATCAGCCTTTCCATTGCGCGATCCTGGTCTATAAGAAATTACAAAATTAAATTGGTTTAGGAAAAGATTCCAGGGGAGCCTTGGCGAGGAGTCAGGCACTTAGCCGACCTGATAAATTCAAGGTTAAGATGGTCTGTCAGGATGACTTTTGCTGTGCAGCTCCCTGAGAAGGTGTCTCCATTCCTTGAAGCGGCAATAATGGCCAACAATTCTCTATTGCCCACATCGTGTTCCTCTCAGCGAAGACAACTGCTGGGAAAAGAAGGCACAGGGATGCAAGACATTCTTCTCACCTGTTTCTCTGAGAGAGTATAGCTCCAACGGCACAGTCTGAAGCATCCACCTCTTATTATGAAGGCAAGTCCGGGGTTGGGATGTACTAAGATAGGTGCGGTGGTAAATTTATCCTTTAAACAGGAAAATGTTTCCTGAGCTTGCGGGGTCCAGGAGAACCTAGACTGTTTCCGGGTAAGTTGGGTGATAGGTGACACTACCTCAGAGAAATTCCTAATGAAACGTCTATAGAAGTTGGCAAACCCGATGAAGCGTGCACCTCCTTCACATTTCTAGGATTGGCAATCCTTGATGGCTTGGGTCTTGCTTCCATCCATACTAATCCCTGCGTAGATAGTACTACGCCAGAAATTGAATTTCGGTCCTATGGAATTCACACTTTTCAAGTTTGATGTAGAGATGGTTTTGTCTTAGGCGTCTAAGACCATTCTCCACTGTCCATGAATGTTCCTCTTGGAGTTAAAAAAAAATTAGAATATCATCCAGATAAATCACCACAAATGTATTAGGAGATCCTGAAGATGTCATTCACCAAGTGTTGGAAAGTGGCTGGGGCGGTACTCAGACCAAAAGGCATAACTAGATATTCGAAGTGTCCATAGCGTGACCTGAATGCAGTCTTCCATTCATCCCCAGGTCTAATACGGACCAAGTTATAGGCCCCACGGAGATCCTGTTTAGAGAAAATTTTGGCGTGCCGCCTCTCTCCAACAACTCAGGGATTAAAGGCAATGGATAACGGTTTCAATAGTAAACTTATTGAGTCCCTATAGTCTAGCAGGGTCTCAGAGATCCATCTTCTTTTCACAAAGAAAGATGGGGTGCACCTGCGGAGATGAAGAGGGCGTATGAAGCCTTTGGCTAGATTTTCATCTATGTAGTCCTTCAAAGCTTTTAGCTCGGGGCCCCGCTAGGGGTAGATCTTACCAAAAGGTATCTCGGCTCCAGGCAATAATACGATTGGACAATCATATGGACGGTGAGGAGGAAGCTGATCAGCGTTCTTCTTGTCACATAAAATCCACATAGTCCTGGTATACAGCTGGTAGTTCAGGGACTGACATGGTTTCCTTTAGAACAGGCAAGCTGAAACTCCTTGACTCATCTGTTTTCTCCGAAAGTGTAATTCCTTGGTCTCCCAGTTAATCGTAGGATTCTGCGCCTGCAGCCATGGTAAGCCCTAGAATAATGGGAAAGTGGGGAGAAGAGATAAGCATAAAAGACATTTTCTCCTGATGACTTTACCCATAAGGACCCCAAAGGCTCTGTTTCCTGATCCACTGGTCCAGAGGTCAGCAGGGAGCCATCCACAGTCTCCATCTGTACTGGAGTAGCCTTCTTCATGACGTATCCCCTGTTTCAGAGCAAAGGAGATATCCATAAAATTTCCACTTGCTCTGAGTCGATCTAAGCAGAGCTAGACACCCAGACTGAGTCCCCCAGAGTTTGATGGAAAGGAAGCAAGAGAATTATTTCTTTTACAACTCAGCTGGGACACCGCTGAGGAAACTTGAAAATTGCAGCGTTTATACCGTCATTGTTCCCAAACTAACAGAGTTTAAGTCCGAAAAATCAAGATCTCTTGCAGCAGATCTCTCTGGGTCTGAGGCTCGGACATGACAGAGCTCCTCTCGCAACACCACAGTGAATGACTGCTGCAGTAGTCTTACGAGAACGGCTGGGGCAGTTTATAATGAAGTGCCCTGACTTACCAACAGTAAAAACATAGATTTTCCTTTATACGATGTTCTTTGCGTGCATCACTAACCCGTCTTTGTAAAGAGTCCACCTGCATGGGTTCAGGTTCTGGTTCCCTTGTGATCCTACTCAAAGGTTCCTTAGCTGAGGAGGGAGGTAGAAAAGGTTAGTGCGATTATTTTCGAACCATCTCTCTTGTCTGCGTTCAGTCAGACGAGCATCAATACGGATACAATAATTAATAAAGTCACCTAACGCAGTGGGAGGGTCGGCACGAGCAAGTTCATCCTTAATCAGTGGAGACACCCTTTCCGAAAAATAGATTTTTTGGCGGAGTGGTCCCAAGTGTATCAAGAGCCATCACCTGAAATCCAAGGCATATTCGGCTACTGAACGCTTGTCACGCTGTCTAATGAATGTATACAATGTCAGTAAACTATTATACAGGAACAACACTCTATACAACAACTAGTATAGCAACTCAGCATGTAAGTATAGAATAGATTTACCTGACACGATATCTGCTGAACTCAGGGTTAATCTTGAGGACTTGATGAGCTGAAACAGGAAAGAGGTGGACCGGGATCTAACTGCCCTAAACTGGGGTCCTAACTAATCCTCACCTTGGAGGTACTGATAATGGTTCAGAGGTCCAAGTCTCCAACCTAACCCTGTCTCCTATCAGACCCTGAACCCTGTAATCAGTCCTAAGAAGGACCGCGACGATCTTCGTGGCAATGCACACATGACAGTACCCCCCCTTCTACGAGGGCCTCCGGACCCTCAGGGCCAGGCCTGCCCGGGTGAGTTCTGTGGAAGGTCCGAACCAAACGATCTGCGTTAACATCAGACGCAGGGACCCACGTCCTCTCCTCTGGACCATACCCCTTCCAATGAACCAAGTACTGAAGGGACCGGCGATTCAGACGTGAGTCAATGATCTTTGATACTTGAAATTCCAAGTTACCACTGACCAACACAGGAGGAGGAGGTAGAGGTGACGGTATGACTGGTGTCACATACCTTTTAAGTAATGACTTGTGGAACACATTATGAATTTTAAACGTAGGAGGGAGGTCCAGACGAAATGCCACAGGATTAATTATGGAACTGATCCTGTACGGCCCGATGAATCTGGGACCCAGTTTCCAGGAGGGCACTTTAAGTTTTATATTCCTGGTAGACAACCATACCAGATCGTTCACATTCAGATCTGGACCAGACACTCTCCTCCTATCAGCCATACGTTTGTAACGGTTCCCCATCGCACTCAGATTATTCAATACACCTCTCCACACAGAAGCAAGTGACGACGAGAAACGCTCCTCCTCAGGAACCCCAGAAGGGCCCCCCCATTGAAAGTACAAAACTGGGGATGGAAACCATATGCCCCAAAAAACGGGGACTTACCAGTGGACTCGCTCCGCCTGTTGTTAAGAGCGAACTCAGCCAGAGGCAAGAAAGAAGACCAGTCCTCTTGGTTCTCTGAGACAAAACACCGGAGATATGTCTCTAAGCTCTGATTCAGACGCTCTGTCTGACCATTGGTCTGCGGATGAAAAGCCGAGGAAAATGACAATTGCATCCCCCGACGTAAACAAAATGCCCTCCAAAATTTGGACACAAACTGAGACCCCCTATCTGACACCACATCAGAAGGCAACCCATGAAGTCTAACGATCTTCCTAATGAACACCTGCGCCAGAGTTTTAGCATTAGGGAGTGCAGGAAGAGCAACGAAATGTGCCATCTTACTGAACCTGTCAACAACCACCAGTATGACAGTATTCCCTGACGACGGAGGAAGGTCCGTAACGAAGTCCATAGATAAATGAGTCCATGGACGCTCCGGAAGTTTCAAGGGTAAAAGGGTCCCAGACGGACGGGTATGAGGGGTTTTAGAGCGAGCACACACCCCACATGACGCGACAAAAGTTATAACATCTTTATTAGCATTAGGCCACCAAAACCGGCGAGAAAGGAGATCTAAAGTAGCCTTACTCCCTGGATGTCCTGCTAGAGCAGAATTATGATGTGCCTCAATAACCTTTTGTCTCAACAGATTTGGGACAAACAGTCTCCCTGGAGGTCCTGCAGGGGCGTCCCCCTGAGCCTCTAACACCTCCTCCTCAAGCTCAGAAAATACAGCCGACACTACCACCCCCTCCTGAAGGATAGGACTCGGGTCATCCGTTTTCCCGGCCCCTGGGAAACTGCGAGACAAGGCATCAGCCTTTACATTCTTAGACCCCGGGCGATAAGTGACGACAAAATTAAACCTGGTAAAAAACAACGACCATCGAGCTTGTCTGGAATTCAGACGCTTAGCGGATTCCAAATACAACAGGTTCTTGTGATCAGTAATAACGGTAACCGGGTGGACTGCCCCCTCCAAAAAGTGACGCCATTCTTCAAAAGCTAACTTAATGGCCAAAAGTTCCCTATTGCCGATATCATAATTCCTTTCGGCGGACGACAATTTCTTAGAAAAGAAAGCACACGGATGCCATTTACCAGGGGACGGACTCTGGGACAATATAGCACCCACCCCTACGTCAGACGCATCCACCTCCACAATGAACGGCTGAGATGCATCTGGTTGGATGAGAAGGGTGCCGAAGCAAAACATTTCTTCAAAGAGGAAAAGGCTTGGCAAGCTTTGTCCGACCACCTAGAAAAATCCGTCCCTTTTCTTGTCATGTCAGTGAGAGGTTTGACGACAGATGAGAAATTACAAATAAATTTCCGGTAGTAGTTAGCAAACCCCAAAAAAACGCTGCAGAGCCTTAAGATCCCCTGGCTGATCGCATTCAAGCACTGCTCTCACCTTTTCAGGGTCCATACGGAAACCTGAGGCTGACACCAAAAAAACCAAAAACTGAAGTTCCTGTACGGCAAATACACACTTCTCCAGTTTGGCGTATAGTTTATTGTCTCGCAAGATCTGCAACACCTGTCTCACATGCTCCTGATGAGACACAAGATCTGGCGAGTAAATTAAAATGTCGTCCAAATATACAACCACAAACAGCCCCACAAGGTGACGAAAAATGTCATTAACAAAATGTTGAAATACTGCTGGTGCAGTAGTCAGACCAAAAGGCATGACTAGGTTCTCATAATGTCCCTCCGGCGTGTTAAACGCCGTTTTCCACTCATCCCCCTCTTTTATCCTAATCAGATTATACGCCCCCCTGAGATCCAATTTAGAGAACCATTTGGCGCCAACAATTTGATTGAAGAGATCAGGAATAAGAGGGAGTGGATACGGATCTCGAACAGTAATCCGATTAAGTTCGCGGAAATCCAAGCAAGGGCGTAGGCCTCCATCTTTCTTCTTCACAAAGAAGAACCCCGCGGCTACTGGGGAAGATGAAGGTCTAATATGCCCTTTGGCCAGACTTTCAGAAATATAATCTTTCATAGCCTGCCTCTCAGGACTAGAAAGATTATACAACCTAGCTTTAGGCAACTTAGCATCAGGAAGGAGATTAATAGAGCAGTCATACATGCGATGAGGAGGCAACTCCTGACACCCCTCCTCAGAGAAAACATCCCCAAAATCCTCCAAAAAAGGAGGCAATGTACTAGGCACGACCGCACTGATGACTGTGTTCATGCAGTTGCTTTTGCAAAACTCACCCCATTGGCTTATTTCTCTGGACTGCCAATTAATCACAGGGTTATGTTTAACCAACCAAGGAAGTCCCAACACAATGGGAGTAGGTAGACCCTCCAACACATAACAAGATAATTGTTCCCTATGTATTGCCCCTACCCGAAGGTCAATGTTATGAACCTCATGAACAAAGCTACCTTGGCCGAGAGGCCTGGCGTCAATGGAGAATATAGGGATCGGTTTGACCAATACACTCAGATACATACCTTGAGCCTGAGCAAACTAGCGTCAACCAGATTAGCCCCGGAACCACTATCAAGAAGAACAGACAATCTCTCCACTCTCGTACCAACTACCACCTCCACTGGTACAAGGAACTGAGAAGAACTGGCGGATGAAATACATACTCCCAGGTTGTCGTCCACCACACAACCTGGGATTAACAGTTTTCCGGCGACTTTTGGCTCAACAAGGCACGGGATGGACATTCTCCAACAAAATGTCCCTCTTTCCCGCAGAAAAAACATCTTCTAGTCCTGCGGCGTACCGCCAATCCCCTCCTACGAAATGATGTCCCTCCCAACTGCATAGGCTCATCCGAACAGACAAGGGGAACCTCAACATAAGGGACTTTAGTGGTAGGTGGAGAATCAACAGGGAGTGGGGTTACCTCACCCCTCTCCCGAAGCCGTCTATCAGTACGGATAGCTAAGGCCATAGCAGCCTCCAGAGAAGGAGGAGACTCATACTGAGCCAAAACGTCTTTTAATTTATCAGAAAGCCCATGACAAAACTGGCTCCTAAGAGCTGGGTCATTCCACTGAGTATCTGTGGCCCATCTACGAAACTCAGAAGCAAATTCCTCTGCCGGACGATCTCCCTGCTGTATCTTACGTAATTTTGTCTCAGCAAGAGAGACCCGATCTGGGTCATCATATACCAATCCCAGGGCAGTAAAAAATTGATCTACAGACAGTAGAGCTGGGGATCCCGGAGGAAGGGAAAATGCCCAGGATTGAGGGTCCCCTTGCAGAAGTGAGATAACAATTCCCACTCTCTGCTCCTCACTCCCTGAAGATCGAGGCCGAAGCCGAAAATACAATTTACATGCCTCCCGGAAGGTGAAAAATTTGTCTCGCCCACCAGTGAACCTGTCCGGGAAAGCTACTTTAGGTTTAACTCTGGTTTGCTCCAGGGAGACAAAACTTTGGACTTAATGTCCGTCAGCTCCATGGATAATCCCTGCAACTGCAGAGCCAGCTGGGCTACTGGATCCATGGTAACTGGAGATAATTTTTATGGCCAGTGAAAATGTCACGCTGTCTAATGATATGTATACAATGTCAGTAAACTATTAATACAGGAACAACACTCTATACAACAACTAGTATAGCAACATCAGCATGTAAGTATAGAATAGATTTACCTGACACGATATCTGCTGAACTCAGGGTTAATCTTGAGGACTTGATGAGCTGAAACAGGAAAGAGGTGGACCGGGATCTAACCTGACCCTAAACTGGGGTCCTAACTAATCCCTCACCTTGGAGGTACTGATAATGGTTCAGAGGTCCAAGTCTCCAACCTAACCCTGTCTCCTATCAGACCCTGAACCCTGTAATCAGTCCTAAGAAGGATCCTGACTACCACCAAAGGGATATGGGCTGATCTCAGCTAAATACACAGATTAGACATATAAGACAGACAGGATAACACTCGCTTGCATACACACTCAAACACCAAAGGAACATAAATGGTCTGGGAAATAAACTCTAACCAAGTTGAGCTTAGAACAACTAAGGAGCTCACAACTAAAGTCTATACAGATTCATTCCTATCTGTGGTCTGCATGAAGGTTTCACTGGCAACTCCCCAAGCAGACAACCAGAAATTTAAAGGAAACCAATCAACAAATAATCAATTGCAGCCGGGAGAAACTGCACCCAGTCCCAGCACCGAGCACAGACAGAATTAACTCCCTAGCTGCCAAACACAAAGAAACAGCAGCTCAGCTGTGAGAAGTCAAAATGTGCAACCGCGACGATCTTCGTGGCAATGCACACATGACAACGCTTACCTTGGCGCAAAGTTAACATGGCTGCTTCAGCTGTTGCACCTCGTTTGGGGTCATCAAACACCTGCCCCATGGCTGAAATAAAAGCATCAAGGTGATTCAAACAATCATCCTCAGTCTCAATCAGAGGGTTTGCCCACATCAAAGCCTTATTGGTAAGCAACATGATTATAGTAAGCACTTTGGATCGTTCAGTGGGAAATTGTGAAGCATGTCCAGAGAAAAATAGATTGCATTGGTTAATAAATCCCCTGAATTTCTCACGTTCACCGCCAAAACGAAAAGGAGGTAACTTGGGGATCCCAGAACTCGGGGTTATGGCAGGAGCCTGGACTCGTTCCTCTAGAGCCTCAATCCTGGCTCGTAATTCCTGAGTAGTTTGTCCAAACACTTGCAAATTATGATTAGTGAGGTCCTGTAGGCTTGCAAAACGGGTCTTTATAGTCTGTATATCTGCAAGGATTGTATCAGTCACTCCGCAAAGCTCCTTTATGCGGGCCTCCATCTTCCAGATCTTTTAAGGCAGAAGTGCTGGAAGGAGAAGAGGAAAGGAAAAAAAAAACAATAGTGTTTACCTGTGGTAACACTCCAGAGTAACATTTAAGGGAATGCGCTCACCTGGAATGGTTGTGAGAAGTCACAACCACTGTCATCACAGAAGGTATTAAACGGACATCTGATATCCACAGTCACAGCAGACACGGCTTTCCCAGACCCAGCAGACACCAAACATTGGCTCCTGAATCTTGTCATGTATACTGTACAGTTCCTATAGCGTCTTGTGCTTGGGTGCGAGGAAAACACATGAGACATAGGTTGATATGAAATGACTTGTATTACTTCATACAAGCATGCAGAAAAGGTCACACAGTTTGCAGGAACAGAGGCAGGAGAACACTGCAGGCCAGAGTAACTTCAAGCTCTACAATAACTCTCCAAGCAGGTTCAGGATCTCTTCTCTGTACCGTAATTCCTCTGCAAACATGGATTCACCAGACAGCAGGTTTCCAAAGTCCAAAAGTGTTCCAAAGTTCCTCAGTAGGAAATAGCTGGAGTCCAAAATCCTAGGTTTCCAGGAGTCAGGTCACAGGCTGACTGAGGCTTGATTCAGGAGCACTGATTGTTCAGCTGAGGCTGCTTAAGAAGGAAGAGGGAGAGAATCAGGGCGGGAACATGAAAACTGGAAACTCCATATTAACTGAGGGCAAGAGCTGCAGAAAGACAGAAAGCAAAATGACCGACGGAAAACTGAGTTTCAAGGAACATGTCAAAAGAGACAAAGAACCTTACAATTATCTACTCTTAAGCTAGCCGGGTGCTTAGGTGCCTTACTCTGTCAGTTTTGCTTGATCTTAGTATCTCTTAGTATTTGTTTTCTGTTTTATTTTCCCTGCTACACTTTCTGTTAGGAGGTGTCCACCTTTTCACCCAGTCCCTAGATCTTGTAGGGATTCCTCCCTCGCAACTATAGGTCTTCGTTCAGACTAGCTGAGGACTTTAGCGGGTCTGGTCGCAGGATCAGGTTCCCCGTTACATCGTAGGGATCCAGCTCAGTCCTATTGTAGGGACAGAATTCCCACCTTCCCTTAGTGCTTGTAGCAGATCATAACAGTAAGTCCAGCCAAAAGAAAAAAAAAAAAAAAATCTCTAAGGAAAGATTTTCTGTTTTCCATCATGGTGTCGGTTCAGGATTTGGTTCAGCGCCTGCAGGGACTTTCTCTGGAGGTGGCTGAGATAAAGCAACACGTGAGTAGTTGTTCTGGAGCACATTTCGTGGAGCCAAAGGTACGTTTGCCTGATTTATTTTTTGGTGAACAACAAGATTTTTTTCTTTTAAAAATGCTTGCTTGTTGTATTTCCGTTTGAGACCCAGATCCTCTGGTGAGGAATCACAGCGCATAGGGTTCATAATGTCACTTTTGCGCAAAGAACCTCAGGATTGGGCCTTTTCTCTGCAGCCTAGTGATCCATGCTTTATATCAGTGGATAGTTTTTTTTCTGCTTTGGGGTTGTTATATGACGATCCGGATCGTGTTTCATCAGCTGAGACAGAATTGAGACGTTTGAGACAGGGATCAGGTAATGTGGAGAAATATTGTACTCACTTCAGAAGGTGGTCCACACAGGTGGGCTGGAACGATTCAGCTTTGAAAAGTTTATTTCTTGCAGGGTTAAGTGAAAGGGTTAAAGATTTGCTGATTGCTTATCCTATACCTGGTAACTTGCAAGAGGCTATGCAATTAGCCATACGGGTGGATAGGAGACTGCGTGCAAGGGTTAATGAGAGTAAATCTGCCTTGTCAGCTCCAAGTTTGGAGAAGGAATGTACTGACATTGCAGAGCCGATGGAAATTGGAGCAATGACACTTCACTCTCGGGAAAAAGAACGCAGATTTGCTAAGGGCTTGTGTTTCTACTGTGGTAAATCGGAGCATTTTATTAAGAACTGTGTGCTTCGAATGAATAAAGAGAGAAAAAAAAATGAGGTGAGTTTCGCCCGTATAGCTTGTTTAAACAATAAAGGTGTCTTTCTTTCTGCTACCACTGCTGTTGAGGAGGAATTAATGGAGTTTCGGGTATTTGTGGATTGTGGTTCAACTCTCAATGTGATTGATGGGAAATTTTTGGAAAAACTAAAATTAAAACCCAAACTTCTGTCTTCCCCTATTAATGTGGTGTCTGTGGATGGTTCTCACTTGCAAAATGTTACTCACCATATCTGTGAATTTCCTCTTACTATTAATGGTGTTCATCAAGAGAATTTGGATTTGGTGGTTTTGAATAATTTGCCCTCACCGGTGATTTTGGGGTTACCCTGGTTAAAATTGCACAATCCGGTACTGGATTGGTCTACCAATGAAATTAAGTCCTGGAGTCCCAATTGTTATGACAAGTGTTGTAACGGGCATATTGCTGCTGTAGTTAAGGGGGAGTTACCTGTACCTATTCAGGATTTTTGGAAAGTTTTTTCTGATAAAGAATCGCAGGTATTGCCTCCTCATAGAGATTATGATTGTGCAATTGAATTTGTCCCTGGAGCGACTCTTCCTAAAAGTCGCTTATTTAATTTGACTATTCCTGAGAGAAAGGCTTTGGAGGAATACATACAGACAAGTTTGGCCGCCGGTCACATTAGGCCTTCCAAGTCTCCTGTGGCGGTTGGATTTTTTTTTTGTTAAAAAAAAGGACGGCGGTTTAAGGCCTTGTCTAGACTTTCGTGAGATTAATAAGATTACTGTACGCAATCCTTACCCACTGCCATTGATTCCTGATTTGTTTAACCAGTTAGTGGGGGCCAAGTGGTTCTCGAAAATTGATCTTCGAGGGGCATACAATTTGTTGCGCATGAAGGAGGGGGATGAATGGAAGACTGCGTTTAACACTCCACTGGGTCATTTTGAGAATCTGGTCATGCCTTTTGGACTTTCCAGTGCTCCGGCATTTTTTCAGAATCTTATTAATGACATCCTTAGACCTTTGATCGGCAGAAGTGTGGTTGTGTATTTGGATGACATTTTGATTTATTTACCGGATCTGGAGTCTCATTGGAGGAGTGTGCGTGAAGTATTACAGTTACTGAGTGATAATTCACTTTTTGCCAAACTAGAAAAATGTGAGTTCGCTGTACAGAGACTTAGTTTTTTGGGCTACATTGTCTCCAGTGAAGGTTTTGAGATGGACCCGGTGAAAGTGCAAGCTGTGCAGGAATGGCCTAGACCTATTGGTGTGAAATCAATACAGAGGTTTTTGGGGTTCGCCAATTATTATAGAAAATTCATAAAAGATTTTTCTGTGATTGCCAAACCTCTGACCGATCTCACCAGGAAAGGTGCTGATGCGGTTCAGTGGACTACTGAGGCCATTGAGGCTTTTGTGTTGCTAAAGGAGAGGTTCAGCTCTGCTCCCATCCTTACGCAGCCTGATGTGACTAAACCATTTTTGGTTGAGGTTGATGCTTCTTCTGTGGGGGTCGGCGCGGTGTTGTCTCAGGCAAAGACGGATGGAGTACATCCCTGTGCTTTTTTTTCAAAGAAATTTTCTGAGTGTGAACTAAATTATGATATTGGTAATCGGGAATTGTTGGCAATTAAACTCGCATTTGAACACTGGCGTCATTTTTTGGAGGGAGCAGAATTTCCCGTTCAAGTCTTCACCGATCATAAAAATCTGATCTACCTTGATGCTGCCAAACGCTTGAATGCCCGTCAGGCTAGGTGGGCACTGTTTTTCTCACGGTTTAATTTTACCGTTACTTACATCCCAGGTACTAAAAATGTTAAAGCTGATGCTTTGTCTCGCAGCTTTTCTCCTATGGTGGGTACTGAGGAGGAGGAGGAAAACATCTTGCAAGAGGGGGTTGTTATTGCTGTTTTGGACTCCGTGCTGGAAGATGAGATTCTTAAAGCACAGGAGAATGCCCCATCTAACACGCCGCATGGGAGGTTGTTTGTGCCTGGTACCCTGAGGAGAGATTTGTTTGATGAATGTCATGACTCTCGGTTGGCAGGTCATCCTGGAATCTCTGAGACCAAGAGACTTGTGGGTCGCAGTTTTTGGTGGCCAGGATGGCAGAAGGAAGTCATTAAGTGGGTGCGTCAATGCACTGTGTGTGCTAGATCTAAGTCTTCTCATACTCCTGCTGCGGGGTTGCTTTGCCCTCTGGAGGTCCCTAGTGCACCTTGGACACATTTGGCTATGGACTTTATTACTGACCTTCCCCCTCTGAGGGTTTCACTGTCATCTGGGTGGTCGTGGACCGTTTTAGCAAGATGTGTCACTTGGTTCCTTTCATCAAACTGCCCTGCGCTAAGACTCTCGCTAAGGCCTTTGTCAAGGAAATAGTCAGACTACATGGTGTTCCTACTGACATTGTTTCCGATAGGGGACCTCAGTTTGTGGCTCGTTTTTGGCGCGCTTTTTGTGACAGGTTGGGAGTTCATTTGTCGTTTTCATCCGGATATCATCCGGAGTCTAAAGGCCAGACAGAAAGGAAAAACCAGGATGTTGAGCAGTTCTTGCGTTGTTTTGTGACTGATAATCAAGAGGGGTGGTCTGAGTTTCTGCCACTTGCTGAGTTTGCTCTTAACAACCATACATCCGCTTATGCTGGTTGTTCGCCTTTTTTTTGTTGTACTGGGAGACATCCGTCGTTTGGGTCATTTTCCAAGTTGGGATCGGCTGTACCTGAAGAGGAGAATTTTTCTGGTCTTTTGGAGAGAGTTTGGACTGATGTGCGTGGTAATCTTCAGGAGGCTAACAAAAGATCCAAAGTGTATTTTGATAGAAAACGACAAGAGGTTTTGTTTGCTATTGGGGCATGGTTTGGTTGTCCTCTAAGAATCTGCGCTTGAGGATTCCGTCTAAGAAATTGGGTCCCAAGTTTGTAGGGCCCTTTAAGGTGCTTCAGGTTATTAACCAATCTGCTGTTAAGTTGGAGCTTCCCACCTTCTGGAAGATTAATTCGGTGTTTCATGTTTCTCTCTTGAAAAAAGCTGAGGTCTCAGATGGAGACGTCTCGGCCACTGTTCCCCTGGTGGTGGAGGACGGGCAATATGAGATTTCCCGCATCCTAAATTCTAGACGGTATAGAGGGAGTTTACAGTACCTCGTCGCTTGGAAGGGTTATGGACCCGAGGATAACTCATGGGTGAGGGCGGATGATGTTTCTGCGTCTAGACTTGTCAGAGCGTTTCACAAGAGGTTTCCGGATAAGCCTAAAGGGTATGCCACACTAAACAATATCGCTAACGGGATCGCTAAAAAAGTCACTATTTAGCGATCCCGTTAGCGATGTTGTTCAGTGCGGCAGCTTCCAGCGACGAGCTTCCTGCTGTGATCTCGCTCGTCGCTGGAATCGTTCCGGACCCTATTTCATCGCTGGCGCTCCCGCTGGGTAAGTATCTAATCGCTGTGTGGCACCTTTTCTTAGCGATTTAGCGGTACTTTTGTACCGCTAAAGTCGTTAAGAAGATCGCTAACGGCGATAGCGTCGTTAACTATATCGCTAAATGCGGTAGCATTTAGCGATATAGAAACAATCCCGCTAGCGATCTCATTAGTATGCAACACTAACGAGATCGCTAGCGGGATTGCTTAGTGTGGCAGTACCTTAAGTCCTAGGGGATCCGGAGGATCCTCTTAGAAGGGAGGGTACTGTTAGAACCCTCTTGTTAGGTTTTGTTTCACTTTGGTGGTCACATGACCTTTTTACCCTATTTAGTCTGGTTCCGCCCTTCTGGCCTTGCTGGACTTCATTGTATTATCTACTCTTAAGCTAGCCGGGTGCTTAGGTGCCTTACTCTGTCAGTTTTGCTTGATCTTAGTATCTGTTAGTATTTTTAGTATTTGTTTTCTGTTTTATTTTCCCTGCTACACTTTCTGTTAGGAGGTGTCCACCTTTTCACCCAGTCCCTAGATCTTGTAGGGATTCCTCCCTCGCAACTATAGGTCTTCGTTCAGACTAGCTGAGGACTTTAGCGGGTCTGGTCGCAGGATCAGGTTCCCCGTTACATCGTAGGTATCCAGCTCAGTCCTATTGTAGGGACAGAATTCCCACCTTTCCTTAGTGCTTGTAGCAGATCATAACAGTATGGCGGCTTATTTTTTGCGGGACAAGATGATGTTTTCAGTGGGACCATGTTTATTTATATCCGTTTTTTTTATTGCGCGTTATTCCACTTCTTGCTCAGCGGTATGATGATAAAGCATTGTTTTTTGCCTTGTTTTTTTATGGTGTTCACTAAAGGGGTTAACTAATGGGACCGTTTTATAGGGCGGGTCGTTACGGACGTGGCAATACCAAATATGTGTACTTTTATTGTTTAGATTTTTTTTATTACAATATTTATTTATTGCTGGAATAAATATTGATTTTTGTATTATTATTTTTTAAAATATTTTTACAATTATTTAAAAAAAAAAAATTTTGTTAATTCTTAGATTTACACTTTGTCCCACTATGTGACACTCATTTTGTACAGGCTGATCTCTTTTATAGCATGCAGATCTGCATGCTATAGAAGCTGTCAGCGCTGCAGTTTCTATAACACTGACCTGAGAGACTTCCTGGTCATCACTGCGCATGACAGGAAGTCCCTCAGGCCTGGAGACCAGGATGTTGTCATGGCGACATCAGGTCTCCATGGCAGCGATCGGGACCCCGCGGCAAGCCGCGAGGTCTCCGATCTAAAAGCAGAGGGGCTATCAGCCCCTCTGAAGCTTCCGGAACACTGCAATCATGACCGTCCATGACCGCTCCTGGCACTTAGTGCCGGGTGTCAGCTGTAAGAGTCAGCTGACACCCGGTTGTGATCAACTATGACGTACTATCCCGTCCTTGAGTATTAAGTCCCAGGGCACATGGACGGGATAGTACGTCATATGGCAGAAAGGGGTTAAAAAAAATTGTGCCATTTTCTGATATCTAACAGACTTGTTGAAGTCAATATTTGAGGCATCATAACAAGATACAAAAAAATGTGCCACCACTAGATACAGGAGTCCAGGACCCATCACTGGATTCAATTAAGTTAAATAGCTTCCATAAATACCGTACATATGAACCCAAACAAAATAGTTTTTTTTTTAAAGTATACATTTTATTGCATATCCAAACAAATACACATAGAAAAGACAAAGTTTAAACTTTTTAAACTTTGTTTGTCTTTTCTATGTGTATTTGTTTGGATATGCAATAAAATGTATACTTTAAAAAAAAAACAACTATTTTGTTTGGGTTCATATGTATTTATCGGAGCAATTTTCTGATACCTATAGCGTCTCCATTTTTCGTGACCTGGGGTTGGGTGAGGGCTTATTTTTTGCGTGCCGAGATAACATTTTTAATGATACCATTTTGGTGCAGATACAATCTTTTGATCACCTGTTATTGCATTTTAATGCAATGTCGCGGCGACCAAAAAAAATGTAATTCTGACATTTTGACTTTTTTCTTGGTATGCCATTTAGCAATCAGGTTAATCCTTTTTTTATTGATAGATCGGGCGATTCTGAATGCGGCGTTACCAAATATGTGTATGTTTGATTTTTTTATTGTTTTATTTTGAATGGGGCGAAAAGGGGGTGATTTGAACTTTTATATTTTTTTAATTTTTTAATATTTTTAAAACAATTTTTTTTTTACATTTTGGCATGCTTCAATAGTCTCCATTGGAGACTATAAGCTGCCATAGCCCGATCGGCTCTGCTACAGAGGCGATGATCAGTTTGTCTCTATGTAGTAGAATTACTCACTTGCTATGAGTGCAGCCCACTTGATGGCGCTCACAGCAAGCCGGCACCATAGAGAAGACCTTTGGTTGTCATGCCAACACACCGGTGAAACGCAATCACGTGATGCGGGTCACTGGTGGGCGGATTTCTGGCGCGATTGCGGGAAGTGCTTGTTAAATGCCGCTGTCAGCGTTTGACAGCAGCATTTAATGGGTTAATAGCCGTGGGTGGATTGCGATTCCACCCGCGGCTATTGCGAGCACATGTCAGCTGTTCAAAACAGCTGACATGTTGTGGGAAAGATGTGGGCTTACTGCCGGAGCCCACATCAAAGGGAAGGAGTCCGACATCGGCGTACTATTACGCCCGATGTCGGAAAGGGGTTAAAGGATTGAAACGGGTGATTTGGAGCGATGACACTAAAGTCAATAGACTAGGTGCTGAGAGGTGCAAATGGGTCTGAAAGAAACAAGGGAAAAAGGGGCTAATGGATTGAGAAATTGAAAGAACTGTCAAGTTTGGAGGAGGCATCCTGATGATATGGGATTGTTTCACAGCCAAAGGCACTGTATACTTCACCAGGATCGATGGTGGTCTCAATGCTGAGCTATATGTGAGTATCCTACAAGATGAGTACACTCAAGTACAATGGGTATGAAAAGGACGACATAGTGTTCCAACAGGACAATGACTCAAAGCATACATCGAGACTGGCGAAGAAATGGTTTAATGACAGTGAAGTAGAGGTGCTGGATTAGCTCCCACAGTCCGCGGACATCAATCCAAACACTTTTGGGTAGAATTGAAGAAAAACCTGTATACATACCCAAGTGAGTAGACCAGTATGCACCAACTTTGGGAATGTGTAGAAGAGACCAGGGATCAAATTTCAGTTGAGACCTGCTTGAATCTGATTGAGAGAATGCCCATAAGGATTCAGGCAGTGTTGAAAGCCAAAGGTGGATTTAGAAAATACTGACAAAATAATAAAAGATAAAATTTAGATCTTTAGGAGCAAAACAGTAACAATGCAGTGAGATGACATTTTACCTGTGTGGCGCCAGCCTCAGTGTGATAATGTCAGAAATTAGCTGACCTCCTCACAAGGCTGCACATCGAGGCAGGGGCTGACGGGTGCTTATCTGCCCCATTCCTGGCGCCCAAGTGTTTAAATGTATCCACGTCTGAAAGTTGTGAATACATTTGAATATGGGAATAAGGATCTGGTGCATCCCGGATAGGTTCGGGCCACACAACATCCTTTGGTGGGTTCCATGCAAGCCCGCAGGCTGTATACTCTGCAGGCCTGAATAAACTAATGGCTCATAATGGTTGCCCACTATGGGATACCCTTTCTATATCCTATTGTTCTTTGGCTGTTGTAGAATTCCAACTATCAATATATTCCTGTAGCTTTTAGAATATAAAAAATGTCTCAATCCGAAATCCTTTTGGACAAGGAGGAGAATGACTCTTAAGGGTAGGAGCATACGTCATCCATTTCAGACAGATTCCGTTCCAAAAAAAGCCGGAAAAAAACACTAAATGCTCAAAAGAACCAAACATATGAATTTCTATGTAAAAACAACTAGCTGTTCACATGTTCAGTCTTTTGATCGTCTTTTAACAACTTTGGGTTTCAAAAAACGCCAAGTGGTTAAAACAGGTGACCTGACCATTCTCCAGGCATTTTGAAAAATAAATATATATGTTCATTCTTTTTAGGATTTATTTAGCAGTTTTCCCTAGAAAAACTGATGTAGATTATAGCAAAGGGAGACTGCCTAAAGGATATGTGCACACGTTGCGGATTCACTTGCGGATTTTTCTGTGCGGATTTTGCTAAATCTGCATTAAAACGTCCTGCGTTTTACCTGCGGATTTAGTGCAGATTTCCTGAGGATTTTCTGTAGATTTTGTGTTCATTTCGCCTGCGTTTTTACACCTGCAGATTCCTATAATGGAAGAGGTGTAAAAACACTGTGGATTCCGCACAAAGAATTGACATTCTGCAGAAAATAAACCGCAGCAAATCTGCACGGAATTTTCCGCAGCATGTGCACAGCGGATTTGGTTTTCCATAGGTTTACATGGTACTGTAAACCAGGGGTCGACAAAGTTGTTCAGAATCTAGGAGCCAGCCAAAAAATTTAGGAGCCAGAATTTTTTTTTAACAAACTTGGTTTTTAATTTAACAAAAAAACATTACAAACGTTATAAACATTTAACTTCTAAAGATAATAAATATTATATTTTGATATATTAGATTTCATAGGCAGCCTTATTTATAATGCACCCCCATAGACAGCCTTATTTATAATGCACCCCCATAGGCAGCCTTATTTATAATGCACCCCCATAGGCAGGCTTATTTATAATGCACCCCCATAGGCAGTCTTATTTATAATGCACCCCCATGGGCAGCCTTATTTATAATGCACCCGATAGGCAGTCTTATTTATAATGCACCCCCATAGGCAGTCTTATTTATAATGCACCACCATAGGCAGCCTTATTTATAATGCACCCCATAGGCAGCCTTATTTATAATGCACCCCAATAGGCAGCCTTATTTATAATGCACCCCCATAGGCAGTCTTATTTATAATGCACCCCATAGGCAGCCTTATTTATAATGCACCCATTAGGCAGCCTTATTTATAATG
This sequence comes from Oophaga sylvatica, assembly GCA_033576555.1. Classification (NCBI taxonomy): domain Eukaryota; kingdom Metazoa; phylum Chordata; class Amphibia; order Anura; family Dendrobatidae; genus Oophaga; species Oophaga sylvatica. Next base: position 44,331,197 of record JARQOD010000008.1, read on the forward strand.
CACCCCCATAGGCAGCCTTATTTATAATGCACCCCCATAGGCAGTCTTATTTATAATGCACCCCATAGGCAGCCTTATTTATAATGCACCCCATAGGCAGTCTTACTTATAATGCATCCCCATAGGCAGCCTCTCTATTATAATGCACTCCCCCATAGGCAGCCTTATTTATAATGCACCCCCATAAGCAGCCTTATTTATAATGCACCCCCATAGGCAGCCTTATTTATAATGCACCCCCATAGGCAGCCTTATTTATAATTCACCCCATAGGTAGCCTTATTTATAATGCATCCCCATAGGTAGCCTTATTTATAATGCACCCCATAGGCAGCCTTATTTATAATGTACCCCCATATGGAGCCTCTGCTCTGTAATATAATGCCCCTTTACAAAAATAATAAATCCTGTACTCGCCTCTCTTTCTCCCGGCTCCTGCGCTGCTCCCTGCTCTCCCTCTCTTCTCCTGACAGTGGGCGCCGGACAGTGACGTCATCGCGCCCGCTGTCAGACGCTGAGAGGGGGATTATGGGAGAGAAGGAGCATACGCTCCTTCTTTCTCAATGCGGTCAGCTGTATCGGCTGGATGCCGATACAGCTGACCCTCCGATGACGGGCGGGGGGCCCACTGCTGGCGCCGGGCCCCCCACCGCCTGCTCAGGCCCCATAGCAGCCGGCGGCAGAGCAGGGAGAGCTATTCTCCCTGCTCTGCCGCAGAATGTAACTGTATCAGTGCGCTGTGCATGCCGATACAGTTACAGTAGCGTAGCTCCGGGTGGGCCCCCTCCGAGCGCGGGGCCCGGGCCACCGCCCCCTCTCCCCCCCGGTAGCTACGCTACTGCCCGGGCGCCAGGCATGATTTTCTAGGCGCCACTGGCGACCTGACGCCCGTGTAAAAAAAAATCCTGAAGAAAGTACATAGAAACAAAGAGAAAATTATAAGTGGAGATCAATTCAACTAAGATAAAGATTTGGAAAGCTGTTACTCTACAATGTTGTAGGTTTTTGTTCCCAACAGGCAAAAATTGCTCTGAAAAACACACACATCAAAAACGCTGTGAGAACAAACAAATCCATTTTTTTTCTGGTAAAAATAACATTTCTGGAAGAAAACCCGTAGAAACTAAAAGAAAATTATAAATGGAGATGAAATCAGCTAAGACAGGGGTGGGAAGCTCTGGCCTGTGGACTGTTTGTGGCCCTCAATTACCTTTTAGCCGGCCCCTGGGAACCGCAGAGCTTGGGCCACCAGCTGTATTTTGACGGCAGCCAGCCCTTCAATTTCTTGATGCTCTGTGAGCATGCAGTGTTCACTACTGAATGCTGAGGAGCATGCAGTGAAAGATTACGTACTGACACCAGTGTGTCATATGTGCATTGCCACGAAGATCGTCGCGGTTGCACATTTTGACTTCTCACAGCTGATCTGCTGTTTCTTTGTGTTTGGCAGCTAGGGAGTTAATTCTGTCTGTGCTCGGTGCTGGGACTGGGTGCAGTTTCTCCCGGCTGTAATTGATTATTTGTTGATTGGTTTCCTTTAAATTCCTGGTTGTCTGCTTGGGGAGTTGCCAGTGAAACCTTCATGCAGACCACAGATAGGAATGAATCTGTATAGACTTTAGTTGTGAGCTCCTTAGTTGTTCTAAGCTCAACTTGGTTAGAGTTTATTTCCCAGACCATTTATGTTCCTTTGGTGTTTGAGTGTGTATGCAAGCGAGTGTTATCCTGTCTGTCTTATATGTCTAATCTGTGTATTTAGCTGAGATCAGCCCATATCCCTTTGGTGGTAGTCAGGATCCTTCTTAGGACTGATTACAGGGTTCGGGGTCTGATAGGAGACAGGGTTAGGTTGGAGACTTGGACCTCTGAACCATTATCAGTACCTCCAAGGTGAGGGATTAGTTAGGACCCCAGTTTAGGGTCAGGTTAGATCCCGGTCCACCTCTTTCCTGTTTCAGCTCATCAAGTCCTCAAGATTAACCCTGAGTTCAGCAGAGATCGTGTCAGGTAAATCTATTCTATACTTACATGCTTATGTTGCTATACTAGTTGTTGTATAGAGTGTTGTTCCTGTATTAATAGTTTACTGACATTGTATACATATCATTAGACAGCGTGACATTTTCACTGGCCATAAAAATTATCTCCAGTTACCATGGATCCAGTAGCCCAGCTGGCTCTGCAGTTGCAGGGATTATCCATGGAGCTGACGGACATTAAGTCCAAAGTTTTGTCTCCCCTGGAGCAAACCAGAGTTGAACCTAAAGTAGCTCTCCCGGACAGGTTCACTGGTGGGCGAGACAAATTTTTCACCTTCCGGGAGGCATGTAAATTATATTTTCGGCTTCGGCCTCGATCATCAGGGAGTGATGAGCAGAGAGTGGGAATTGTTATCTCACTTCTGCAAGGGGACCCTCAATCCTGGGCATTTTCCCTTCCTCCGGGATCCCCGGCTCTACTGTCTGTAGATCAATTTTTTACTGCCCTGGGATTGGTATATGATGACCCAGATTGGGTCTCTCTTGCTGAGACAAAATTACGTAAGATACAGCAGGGAGATCGTCCTGCAGAGGAATTTGCTTCTGAGTTTCGTAGATGGGCCACAGACACTCAGTGGAATGACCCAGCTCTTAGGAGCCAGTTTTGTCATGGGCTTTCTGATAAATTAAAAGACATTTTGGCTCAGTATGAGTCTCCTCATTCACTGGAGGCTGCTATGGCCTTAGCTATCCGTACTGATAGACGGCTTCGGGAGAGGGGTGAGGTAACCCCACTCCCTGTTGTTTCTCCACCTACCACTAAAGTCCCTTATGTTGAGGTTCCCCTTGTCTGTTCGGATGAGCCTATGCAGCTGGGAGGGACATCATTTCGTAGGAGGGGATTGGCGGTACGCCGCAGGACTAGAAGATGTTTTTTCTGCGGGAAAGAGGGACATTTTGTTGGAGAATGTCCATCCCGTGCCTTGTTGAGCCAAAAGTCGCCGGAAAACTGTTAATCCCAGGTTGTGTGGTGGACGACAACCTGGGAGTATGTATTTCATCCGCCAGTTCTTCTCAGTTCCTTGTACCAGTGGAGGTGGTAGTTGGTACGAGAGTGGAGAGATTGTCTGTTCTTCTTGATAGTGGTTCCGGGGCTAATCTGGTTGACGCTCAGTTTGCTCAGGCTCAAGGTATGCATCTGAGTGTATTGGTCAAACCGATCCCTATATTCTCCATTGACGCCAGGCCTCTCGGCCAAGGTAGCTTTGTTCATGAGGTTCATAACATTGACCTTCGGGTAGGGGCAATACATAGGAACAATTATCTTGTTATGTGTTGGAGGGTCTACCTACTCCCATTGTGTTGGGACTTCCTTGGTTGGTTAAACATAACCCTGTGATTAATTGGCAGTCCAGAGAAATAAGCCAATGGGGTGAGTTTTGCAAAAGCAACTGCATGAACACAGTCATCAGTGCGGTCGTGCCTAGTACATTGCCTCCTTTTTTGGAGGATTTTGGGGATGTTTTCTCTGAGGAGGGGTGTCAGGAGTTGCCTCCTCATCGCGTGTATGACTGCTCTATTAATCTCCTTCCTGATGCTAAGTTGCCTAAAGCTAGGTTGTATAATCTTTCTGGTCCTGAGAGGCAGGCTATGAAAGATTATATTTCTGAAAGTCTGGCCAAAGGGCATATTAGACCTTCATCTTCCCCAGTAGCCACGGGGTTCTTCTTTGTGAAGAAGAAAGATGGAGGCCTACGCCCTTGCTTGGATTTCCGCGAACTTAATCGGATTACTGTTCGAGATCCGTATCCACTCCCTCTTATTCCTGATCTCTTCAATCAAATTGTTGGCGCCAAATGGTTCTCTAAATTGGATCTCAGGGGGGCGTATAATCTGATTAGGATAAAAGAGGGGATGAGTGGAAAACGGCGTTTAACACGCCGGAGGGACATTATGAAAACCTTGTCATGCCTTTTGGTCTGACTACTGCACCAGCAGTATTCCAACATTTTGTTAATGACATTTTTCGTCACCTTGTGGGGCTGTTTGTGGTTGTATATTTGGACAACATTTTAATTTACTCGCCAGATCTTGTGTCTCATCAGGAGCATGTGAGACAGGTGTTGCAGATCTTGCGAGACAATAAACTATACGCCAAACTGGAGAAGTGTGTATTTGCCGTACAGGAACTTCAGTTTTTGGGTTTTTTGGTGTCAGCCTCCGGTTTCCGTATGGACCCTGAAAAGGTGAGAGCAGTGCTTGAATGGGATCAGCCAGGGGATCTTAAGGCTCTGCAGCGTTTTTTGGGGTTTGCTAACTACTACCGGAAATTTATTTGTAATTTCTCATCTGTCGTCAAACCTCTCACTGACATGACAAGAAAAGGGACAGATTTTTCTAAATGGTCGGACAAAGCTTGCCAAGCCTTTTCCTCTTTGAAGAAATGTTTTGCTTCGGCACCCGTTCTCATCCAACCAGATGCATCTCAGCCGTTCATTGTGGAGGTGGATGCGTCTGACGTAGGGGTGGGTGCTATATTGTCCCAGGGTCCGTCCCCTGGTAAATGGCATCCGTGCGCTTTCTTTTCTAAGAAATTGTCGTCCGCCCAAAGGAATTATGATATCGGCAATAGGGAACTTTTGGCCATTAAGTTAGCTTTTGAAGAATGGCGTCACTTTTTGGAGGGGCAGTCCACCCGGTTACCGTTATTACTGATCACAAGAACCTGTTGTATTTGGAATCCGCTAAGCGTCTGAATTCCAGACAAGCTCGATGGTCGTTGTTTTTTACCAGGTTTAATTTTGTCGTCACTTATCGCCCGGGGTCTAAGAATGTAAAGGCTGATGCCTTGTCTCGCAGTTTCCCAGGGGCCGGGAAAACGGATGACCCGAGTCCTATCCTTCAGGAGGGGGTGGTAGTGTCGGCTGTATTTTCTGAGCTTGAGGAGGAGGTGTTAGAGGCTCAGGGGGACGCCCCTGCAGGACCTCCAGGGAGACTGTTTGTCCCAAATCTGTTGAGACAAAAGGTTATTGAGGCACATCATAATTCTGCTCTAGCAGGACATCCAGGGAGTAAGGCTACTTTAGATCTCCTTTCTCGCAGGTTTTGGTGGCCTAATGCTAATAAAGATGTTATAACTTTTGTCGCGTCATGTGGGGTGTGTGCTCGCTCTAAAACCCCTCATACCCGTCCGTCTGGGACCCTTTTACCCTTGAAACTTCCGGAGCGTCCATGGACTCATTTATCTATGGACTTCATTACGGACCTTCCTCCGTCGTCAGGGAATACTGTCATACTGGTGGTTGTTGACAGGTTCAGTAAGATGGCACATTTCGTTGCTCTTCCTGCACTCCCTAATGCTAAAACTCTGGCGCAGGTGTTCATTAGGGAGATCGTTAGACTTCATGGGTTGCCTTCTGATGTGGTGTCAGATAGGGGGTCTCAGTTTGTGTCCAAATTTTGGAGGGCATTTTGTTTACGTCGGGGGATGCAATTGTCATTTTCCTCGGCTTTTCATCCGCAGACCAATGGTCAGACAGAGCGTCTGAATCAGAGCTTAGAGACATATCTCCGGTGTTTTGTTTCAGAGAACCAAGAGGACTGGGCTTCTTTCTTGCCTCTGGCAGAGTTCGCTCTTAACAACAGGCGGAGCGAGTCCACTGGTAAGTCCCCGTTTTTTGGGGCATATGGTTTCCATCCCCAGTTTTGTACTTTCAATGGGGGGGGCCCTTCTGGGGTTCCTGAGGAGGAGCGTTTCTCGTCGTCGCTTGCTTCTGTGTGGAGAGGTGTATTGAATAATCTGAGTGCGATGGGGAACGTTACAAACGTATGGCTGATAGGAGGAGAGTTTCTGGTCCAGATCTGAATGTGAACGATCTGGTATGGTTGTCTACCAGGAATATAAAACTTAAGGTGCCCTCCTGGAAACTGGGTCCCAGATTCATCGGGCCGTACAGGATCAGTTCCATAATTAATCCTGTGGCATTTCGTCTGGACCTCCCTCCTACGTTTAAAATTCATAATGTGTTCCACAAGTCATTACTTAAAAGGTATGTGGCACCAGTCATACCGTCACCTCTACCTCCTCCTCCTGTGTTGGTCAATGGTAACTTGGAGATTTCAAGTATCAAAGATCATTGACTCACGTCTGAATCGCCGGTCCCTTCAGTACTTGGTGCATTGGAAGGGGTATGGTCCAGAGGAGAGGACGTGGGTCCCTGCGTCTGATGTTAACGCAGATCGTTTGGTTCGGACCTTCCACAGAACTCACCCGGGCAGGCCTGGCCCTGAGGTCCGGAGGCCCCTCGTAGAAGGGGGGGTACTGTCATGTGTGCATTGCCACGAAGATCGTCGCGGTTGCACATTTTGACTTCTCACAGCTGATCTGCTGTTTCTTTGTGTTTGGCAGCTAGGGAGTTAATTCTGTCTGTGCTCGGTGCTGGGACTGGGTGCAGTTTCTCCCGGCTGCAATTGATTATTTGTTGATTGGTTTCCTTTAAATTCCTGGTTGTCTGCTTGGGGAGTTGCCAGTGAAACCTTCATGCAGACCACAGATAGGAATGAATCTGTATAGACTTTAGTTGTGAGCTCCTTAGTTGTTCTAAGCTCAACTTGGTTAGAGTTTATTTCCCAGACCATTTATGTTCCTTTGGTGTTTGAGTGTGTATGCAAGCGAGTGTTATCCTGTCTGTCTTATATGTCTAATCTGTGTATTTAGCTGAGATCAGCCCATATCCCTTTGGTGGTAGTCAGGATCCTTCTTAGGACTGATTACAGGGTTCAGGGTCTGATAGGAGACAGGGTTAGGTTGGAGACTTGGACCTCTGAACCATTATCAGTACCTCCAAGGTGAGGGATTAGTTAGGACCCCAGTTTAGGGTCAATAATAATAATAATAATAATAATCTTTATTTATATAGCGCCAACATATTCCGCAGCGCTTTACAGTTTAACAGTTTCAAAACACAAGTCATAGGTAACAACGTTAACAATACAATAATTAAAGCAAAATAAGCCGACCCTGCTCGTGAGAGCTTACAATCTACAATGAGGGGGGGAGATACAAAGTACAGGTGTGTATATACAATGGTGCATTTACAATAATGGTCCAGCCATTTGAGGGAGTGAGGCATGGATGGAGATAGTGAATGGGCTACACATACACACTTAAACATAGAACGACTTTGGTTAGTGAATGTGATAGGCCACTCTGAACAAATGTGTTTTGAGGGAGCTCCTGAAACCATGCAAATTGTGGATAGTCCTAATTTCTTGGGGTAGAGCATTCCAGAGGATTGGCGCAGCGCGGGAGAAGTCTTGGAGTCGGGAGTGGGAGGTACGGATTAGTGCAGAGGTTAGTCGAAAGTCGTTTGCAGAGCGCAGCAGTCGGTTAGGCCGATAGATAGAAATGAGGGAGGAGATGTAGGGGGGTGCTGCACTGTGGAGAGCTTTGTGGGTGAGAACCAGTACTTTGAATTGGATCCTATAATGAATGGGCAGCCAGTGTAAGGACTGGCGAAGAGCGGACGCGTCCGAGTACCGATTAGCCAGATGGATGACCCTGGCTGCTGCATTAAGGATGGACTGGAGAGGGGATAGTCGAGTAATGGGAGGCCAAGTAATAGAGCGTTGCAGTAGTCCAGGCGGGAGTGGATCAATGCTACAGTGAGGGTTTTTGTTGTTTCCATGGTGAGAAAAGGGCGGATTCTAGAGATGTTCTTTAGGTGTAGACGGCAAGAGCGGGCAAGAGATTGTATATGGGAGGTGAAGGAGAGATTGGTGTCAAACATAACACCCAGACAGCGAGCCTGCTGCCGGGGTGTTATTATGGTGCCGCCCACAGAGAGGAAAATGTCAGATTTAGGGAGGTTAGTAGACGGCGGGAGCAGAAGGAGTTCAGTCTTGGAGAGGTTAAGTTTCAGATAGAGAGCGGACATGATGTTGGAGACTGCGGACAGACAGTCGGTGGTGTTCTGTAGAACAGCGGGGGTAAGGTCGGGGGATGACGTGTATAGTTGTGTGTCATCGGCATAAAGATGGTACTGAAAGCCAAATCTGCTGATGGTCTGTCCAATTGGGGCCGTGTAGAGAGAGAAGAGAAGGGGGCCAAGGACTGAGCCCTGGGGTACACCGACAGTGAGAGGAAGAGGAGATGACGTGGAGCCAGAGAACGAAACACTGAAGGAGCGGTCAGAAAGATAGGAGGAGAACCAGGAGAGAACAGTGTCAATAGGGTCAGGTTAGATCCCGGTCCACCTCTTTCCTGTTTCAGCTCATCAAGTCCTCAAGATTAACCCTGAGTTCAGCAGAGATCGTGTCAGGTAAATCTATTCTATACTTACATGCTTATGTTGCTATACTAGTTGTTGTATAGAGTGTTGTTCCTGTATTAATAGTTTACTGACATTGTATACATATCATTAGACAGCGTGACACAGTGTCAGGCTGCACTTTGTGGGCGGAGTTAGTGCATGATTTGTACGGCCCCCGAATAAGGTTCCTCACCCCAGAGCTAACAAAAAAGATTTAGATTGCTGTTACTGAAAGCGCTGTGTGAACAACAACAACAACAACAAAAATCTACTTTTTTGTTTTGTTTTTTTTTTTTCGTAAAAATAAGGTTTGTAGAAGAAACCACAGAAACGAAGAGAAAATTGTAAGTGGAGATCAAATCGGCTAAGTTAATGATTTATATCGCTGCTACAGTAAAATGCTATGTTTTTTCCCGGCAAAAAAATGCGCTTAAAAAAAACATCAAAACTCTGCGTGTGAACAAGGCTGTGTTATATGATATCATGCTGGTAAGGCCAACCCTTCCAAATTGGTGGGCTCTTTGACTAATGCTCCTATTGTATTTCTGACCCTATTATTATTTTGTCCTGGTGGTAAATCAGATGGGACTGCTTTCGATGTTTGAAGAAAAGAGTAGAAGCAATTTCTTTTTTATTCTGGTAGAGGGTGCTCTTCTCCAGAAGATCTGAACACTGTTTTTAACAGTATTTGCCGTTCATGCTGATTCATTACTGTAGAGTGTGTCTCTCAATGATTGTTGAATGAATTGTTTGCGCATAATCTTGGATAGAGATTCCTCCTACTGCAACTGCTGATAAGTGTTTTTTATTATTTTTATTAATACTAATGTATTGAAAGTCCTATCTGAATCTTATGGAAGCCTAGTTAGGCTCAGTTCACATTATACAGTGCATTTCACTGGACATATATGACTGAGTTGCAAAATACATTTACCATATATTTACCGTATATTTTTTAAGTCCCTTTCCTTTTTGTCTTGTGGTATTAGTTGCCGTTTTTGTGCCAAAATCTTCAAAACAGCATACAAGAATCATGTCTTTGGAGCAGAGTCAAAAACAGAGACATATTGAAATGTTCGGCTACATGTTTCATTACCTCCACAATGTGTATGTTTTTATTAATTTGATGTGAAAAATGACTCCTCCAGACAGAGTACCTTCTCACAGAGTTGTTACGAAAATACAAGGGCGCTATACCACACCCCAAGCATTTCCTGTCCTTTCCAGCAAAAAACTAGTTTACAAAGAATACAAAATGTGTATGTCACAGGTTTACCGCAACGGAGGTGCCAGAAGACGGCAGCGTTTGATTTCACGTACGCCTGCACTGATTAGAAGAACTTCCTCCTTCATATTTAACGGTGCAGGATTTTGTTAGCAGTGCAGAGGTTAAATTGTTCAGTTTATAATCTCTGAAGCCTTCCTGCTTGGATGATCTCAGCTGTTCAGTGTTTGCCACTCCCTTTCCTAGATATACTGCCTCTCTTGTACTGCCTGGACTGGCATGGAGTGGAGGTGTCAGTTGTTGGTAGAGACATCTGTAGTGTTGATCTGTGACTGTTGCTTGGTGATTTGTCTGTGTGTTATTCCTCATCCTCTTCTATTTTGTTTACCTCCCTTATCTCCCAGTGTACCTCTCTGTTGTCTGTGAGTGCATATTTGTATGCTTGGTATTTTCATTTACCCCTGTACTTCTTCCCTTGTTAGTCTGGCTTGTGTATATACATACAAGCATTTTTTAGCCTCTTTTTAGGTGTCCTTTGGAGTGAACCCACCTTAAAAGACGCCATCCAAACATACCCCTAACAGCACTGCCTCGCAATGTAACAGGTGATGTGATGTCAATAACTAGCTTGAAAAGTGTGAAGATTGTTATTGATGAAGAGATGAAAATAAGCAACATATATTATAGATTGAGCTAGAGGGACTACAAACGTATGTGTTATTAGCTATTAAAGGGAATCTGTCACCCTAAATTGGCGGGATATTTAAATCATGGCAGTCAGGTCAGATGGGCGGTGATTTGGGTACTTGCCTTAACATGTTGTTCGCCGCTGTCTCCATTATTTCTGGGAATTGTAGTCGTTGCCCTCCATATAACGCGCTTGTGCATTGCAATCTGCGGGAAAAGCATACTGCGCGTGCGCAATTCAAGATTGCAATGCGCAGGTGCGTTATATGGAGGGCAACGACTACAATTCCAGAAATAATGGAGACAGCGGCGAACAACATGTTAAGGCAAGTACCCAAAACACCGCCCATCTGACCTGACTGCCATCATTTAAATATCCCGCCAATTTAGGGTGACAGATTCCCTTTAAAGGGCAGCGACTCCCATGACAAACTGTCTAACTGATCGCTTCTGTCTCTGCTGGTCATTTTCATCAATGTTTCTTCATCAACAAGAGATATTTTCTGCTAGCCTTCTTCACATCTTTATTATGCATTTCAGTATAATAGGATCACATTTTTCATCCCCAAAACAGGGACTGATGTCATTAGATGGAGCAATAAAAACATTTCCAAAACAAAACATTTTTCTCTTTTTTGGTGTATTTTTCCCTTCCTTCTTTTTCTGGGTTCTGTTTTGATTTGATTAGTCTTGGGATCACTTCTCCATTTTTTTATTTATGGTTTGGAAATGTCTCCTTGTCCCCTCTGCTCCCCTCAGTGTGCATTTTTAATTTCTATTTCTATGACCTTTTCCTCTTTGTAAGGCTGTGTTTCCACCTTCAGGAAACACAGCGCATTTGACGGAGCGGAAATTCCGCTCCGTCTAAGCCCCGCCCCCTTTCTGACACGCGTTCTTTCCGGAGGTGTTCAGGACACCTCCGGAACACCTACGGAAAGAACGCAGGGCTACATAGCCCTGTGCTAAACTCCGTTGCGGCGACGCAGCGTCGCCGCAATACGCTAGGACATGCTGCGGTCTGAAAAGACGCGCCGCATGTCCGTTTACGCAGGTCTGCCACCTGCGTGTTGTTACGCATAGTGGAGACGGGATTTCTTTAAATCCCCTCCACTATGCTGTAACATCTGGACGCTGCGTGTTTGGCGCTGCGCCAGCGCACAGCGCCAAACACGCAGCGTTTCCTGACCGTGGAAACTCACCCTTAGGGAATCCTCACACTACAGGCTCGTTATTTTCATGTTTGAGAAAAACTGACCTATTGACCTACTTTCATCAGTGATTTCAGAGTTTCATCCGAGTTTTATCAGAACTTGATCCATCCAGTTTTATCAGCTTTTCTCGTAAATTAAAAAAAAAGTTTCTCTATTGTTTTCTTATCTAGCAGTAAATGGAAATCAGACTGCACTCCAAAGCCATGTGAGTGTCCGATTTTTTTTCATATAGCCATAGACTTGCACAGATAATTTTGACTCACTCTGCTCAAAATCAGACATGTCGTTGCGATTTTGAGCGGATTTCACAGTTAGTGAATGGGGTCATTCACATGTCCACAATTTTTCACAATTATAGGCACGAGTACAGTCATGGCCAAAAGTTTTGAGAATGACACAAATATTATATTTTCACATGATCTGCTGCCCTCTGGTTTTTATGTGTGTTTGACAGATGTTTTTATCACAGACAGAAATAAATTGCAAACATATGAGTAACAAAAGCTTATATTGACAGTTAGAATGAGTTAATGCAGCAAGTCAATATTTGCAGTGTTGACTAGTGTTGAGCATTCCGATACTGCAAATATCGGGTATCGGCCGATATTTGCTGTATCGGAATTCCGATTCCGAGTTCCGATATTTTTGTCATATCGGATACCGGAATCGGAATGTTCCTGTCACTGTCAGTGTCCGTCGGTCGGGTCTGTCAGGAGTCAGCGGCACTTACCTGGCAGAAGATCCCCGGTGCTCACGTACTGGACTGCTTGATGGCCGCCATTATCTTCTCCCTGGAGGTCACGTGCAGTTTCTCGCGATAACTGCACGTGCTGCCGGGTAATCGCGGCCGTAAAGCAGTCCGATGACGTCACCGCCGGGGAAGCCGGTAAGCAGCTGTGCTGCGTCGGGATGTCAGGCTCTGCCTGACATTCCGATGTAGCAGAGCTGGACTCGTCGTGGGACACTCGTTACTATGGACTGCGTCGGACAGGTGGTAGGTATACTGTTGTTTTTTTTTTTTTCTTTTTTTCCAGGAGATCGATGGCGTCGCAGGATGAGCGTGTAATAAAAATAATGAAAACTGTGTTGTCTCTTTTATTTCATTAAAATACTTTTTTCTGGCTGTGTCTTTTTTTTAAACATTTAAAAACTTTGGGATTAATAATGTATCGGTGTCTTATTGACGCCTCTCCATTATTAACCGGGCTTATTGTCACCGTGCAATCAACGGTGACATTAACCCCTTATTACCCCGCTTGCCACCGCTACAGGTGGGAAGAGCCGGGTAAAGTGCCACAATTGGCACATCTTTTGATGCGCCAAATGTGGGGCTGCTGTAGCCTGGTATTATCAGGCTGTTGAGGGCCAAAATCCATGGGCCTTGACAGTCTTTTAATACCAGGCCGCAGCAGTCTGCATTTTACTTGGCTGGTTAACAAAAATAGGGGGATCCCCACGCCATTTTTTTTTTCGAGGGGATCCCCTATTTTTGTTAACCAGCCAAGCTAAGCAGACTGCTGTGGCCTGGTATTATCAGGCTTGCAAGGTCCATGGATATTGGATCCTTATCAGCCTGAAAAACCAGGCCTCAGTAGTCTGCTTCATCTGGCTGGTTAACAAAAATAGGGGGGACCCTACGCCATTTTTTTTCGAGGGGATCCCCTATTTTTGTTAACCAGCCAAGATAAGCAGACTGCTGTGGCCTGGTATTATCAGGCTGGCAAGGTCCATGGATCTTGGCTCCTTAACAGCCTGAAAATCCAGGCCTCAGCAGTCTGCTTCATCTGGCTGGTTAACAAAAATAGGGGGGACCTCACACCATTTTTTTTTTGAGGGGATCCCCTATTTTTGTTAATCAGTTCCCTCTGATGTCACTGATGGTGTCCCTGGCTGACCTGAAGTGAAAGTGGGAAGCAATCAATTAAGCTTTCCACTTCCTCTCCTGTCAGCCAGGAGAGGAGAAGATTCATTCGGGAGTTTACTGTGAGGCTGCAGCATTAGCTGCGGTCCCTGCAGTAAACATTAACCCTTTCTGATGGATTACACTGTGGGACCTGACTGTGCATCAGATAGGTAAGAATAATTTTGCTTTTTTATTTTATTTTTATTACAGGAAATGGTTTTTGCAGTAAAATAAAAGATGGTCAAAAACATGTGTCTTTATTTCATTAAAATTATTTTTAATTAAAGTGTGTGTGTTTTATTTTTATTTCATGCAATAGGATTAATAATTGATAGTTGTCTAATTGACAGCTCTCAATTATTAACCTGGCTTAAGGTCACCTTTCAATAGCAAGGTGGCTTTAACCCCTTATTAACCCATTCGCCACCGCTACAGGGCAATCGGAATAGACGGGCAAAGTGCCAGAAAGGGCGAATCTAATTATAGATTTGCCTTTTCTGGGGTGTCTGGGGGCAGATGTTAGTAGCCAGGGGGGGGCCAAAAATAATGGTCCCTCTCTGGGCTATTATTATCTGCCCCCACTCGCTGGCTTTGTCTGTCTGGTTGAGAAAATACAGCGGGAGCCCACGCATTTTTTTTTTCAACAATTTTACACCTCATATATGTATATATACATGTCATTGAATTTGTGACTGATATATACATATATATATATTTATATTTATAGTTCATACACTTCTACATAGTATAATAGCCGCTAATTCAATTGCCGGCTTTTGTGAAAATGCAGAACCCGACATGAAATGACACATGGTTTACATAGAGTTAACCATGTAATTTCAAGTTGTTTGATATATTGTTTTCACTAACAATTACATGAGTGTATGTGTGCAAAATTTGACACATGTAGGGGTTAATTAAAGGTGTAAATTCGTAGCAAAAAAGTCCGTTTTTTTTACAACGAATTTACACCTTTAATTAACCCCCACAGGTGTGAAATTTTGCACACATACACTCATGTAATTGTTTTTGAAAACCAGATATCAAACTACATGAAAAGACATGGTTAACTCTATGTAAACCATGTGTCATTTCATGTCGGGTGCTTCTGTATTTTCACAAAAGTCGGCATTACCCGGCAATTGAATCAGAGGCTATTTTACTATGTAGAAGTGTATGAACTATAAATATATGTATATATATATGTCACAATGACATGTATATATATATATATATATATATATATATATATGTATTCTATGTGTGTATATTTAGTGTTTACAAGGAAAGAAAGGGTTTTTTTTAGTTCCGATATTTCTGCATTGGATTTCCGGTATCGGAATCGGGTATCGCCGATACTTTTTGGGTATCGGCGATACCCATTCCGATCCGATACTTCTTGATATCGGAAAGTATCGTTCAACTCTAGAGTTGACCCTTCTTCTTCAGGACCTCTGCAATTCTCCCTGGCATGCTCTCAATCAACTTCTGGACCAAATCCTGACTGATAGCAGTCCATTCTTGCACAATCAATGCTTTCATTTTGTCAGAATTTTTAGGTTTTTGTTTGTCCACCCGTCTCTTGATGATTGACCATAAGTTCTCAATGGGATTAAGATCTGGGGAGTTTCCATGCCATGGACCCAAAATCTCTATGTTTTGTTCCCTGAGCCATTTAGTTATCACCTTTGCTTTATGGCAAGGTGCTCCATCATGCTGGAAAAGGCATTGTTGATCGCCAAACTGCTCTTGGAGGGTTGGGAGAAGTTGCTCTTGGAGGACATTCTGGTATCATTCTTTATTCATGGCTGTGTTTTTAGGCAAGACTGTGAGAGAGCCGATTCCCTTGGCTGAGAAGCAACCCCACACATGAATGGTTTCAGGATGCTTAACAGTTGGCATGAGACAAGACTGGTGGTAGCGCTGACCTTGTCTTCTCCGAATGAGGCGTTTTCCTGATGTCGCAAACAATCGAAAAGGGGATTCATCAGAGAAAAACACTTTACCCCAGTCCTCAGCAGTCCACTGCCTGTACCTTTTGCAGAATATCAGTCTGTCCATGATGTTTTTTTCTGGAGAGAAGTGGCTTCTTTGCTGCCCTCCATGAGACCAGGCCTTGCTCCAAGAGTCTCTGCCTCACAGTGCGTGCAGATGCACTCACACCTGCCTGCTGCCATTCCTGAGCAAGCTCTGCACTGCTGGTAGCCCGATCCCGCAGCTGAAACACTTTTAAGAGACGGTCCTGGCACTTGCTAGTCTTTCTTGGGCGCACTGGAGCCTTTTTGGCAACAATGGAACCTCTCTCCTTGAAGTTCTTGATGATGCGATAGATTGTTGACTGAGGTGCAATCTTTCTAGCTGCGATACTCTTCCCTTTTAGGCCATTTTTGTGCATTGCAATGATGACTGCACGTGTTTCTTTAGAGATAACCATGGTTAACAGAAGAGAAACAATGATGCCAAGCACCAGCCTCCTTTTAAAGTGTCCAGTGGTGTCATTCTTACTTAATCATGACAGATTGATCTCCAGCCATGTCCTCATCAACACCCACATCTGTGTTAATGGAGCAATCACTGAAAAGAGGTTAGCTGGTCCTTTTAAGGCAGGGCTGCAATGATGTTGAAATGTGTTTTGGGGGATAAAGTTCATTTTCTAGCCAAATATTGACTTTGCAAGTAATTGTTGTTAAGCTGATCACTCTTTATAACATTCTGGAGTATATGCAAATTGCCATTAGAAAAAGTGAAGCAGTAGACTTTGTAAAAATTAATATTTGTGTCATTCTCAAAACTTTTGTCCATGACTGTACTATTCATAAAAAACATGGATCTCATTCATACGCAAAAAACGGATGTCTGAATGAGAACTTTACTTGGAAATGTTTTCCCTGTTCCCATTGCTGGGGTCTGTTGGCGTTTTTAGTTTGGGAACATTTTCCTCTTTGTTTGGAATCAATTTTGTTTTATGATTTGGAAATGTTTTCCTTCATTGCTAAATTGGGAGCAATTTGTGTTTGTGGCTTGGGATACTTTATCTTGTTCTGTTTGCCAAGATTATTTCCATTTTTGATTTAGAAACTTTCTTTCGAGGGAGCGCTTCACATTTTCGATTTGCAAACATTTCTTTTGTTCTTTTTGTTGAAATCTGTTCACATTTTTGGCTAAAAAACTATGGAGTGGAAAATGCACCCATTTGAACAGATGGGCACACAAGAAAGGAAAAATCCCTTGTATTATTTTACTATTATGAGGCTTTCCATCTGTGAACTGTTCCCATGCTGTACACCTGGAAGGGCTGCATTTTGACTAGGTGTTTGTTAGGTGACAGCCTATTCACATTTGATATAGGAAAGATGTGTATCTTCGTACCGTGTTAGCCAGTAGATAGAAAAATATTTAGACTTGAGAGTCCTCAGTGGTTGATACCTTTTAATGGCTAACTGAAAAGATGGTAACAAATTGCAAGCTTTCGTGACTACTCAGGTCTCTTCATCAGGCAAAGACTAATACAAAATCTGAAGATTCTTCAGATTTTGTATTAGTCTTTGCCTGATAAAGAGACCTGAGTAGTCTCGAAAGCTTGCAATTTGTTACCATCTTTTCAGTTAGCCATTAAAAGGTATCAACCACTGAGGACTCTCAAGTCTAAATATTTTTCTATTCACATTTGAGTGATTTCCTGTGCTTGCCATTGTTTTTCTAATCACAGGGGAAGCTGGGGATGACTATAAAATACTTCCCACTGTGTGCTATGGACTTTATTTGGCCTACTATTCACAAGCTTTTGTATATCAGAAAGAAAACCACTGGAAGAAGCTGGTCTACACATGTCATTAGAGCAGGGTGGTCCAGGTTCAGTTTTCAAGAGCAACAAGGAAACCAGGTCTCCTAAGTAAAGTACAGTCAGTCCCCGGTTTATGACCTAGATAGGTTCTGTAGGTTTTTTTGTAACCCAAATATGTAAGTTGGAACAGGGACCGCAAAAAACAACAACTATAACTCATTGCTGTTCTGTCCAGCTGCCCCACTGCTCAACATCTTGTCCTCGTCTTTCCTCCATAGTGCACCGTATCTCCAGCCTTTTTACTATAGCCCAAGACTTCCGGCTACATCCAGGTGTTAATAGCTCAATTTTGGCAATGAACAAAATGTAAAGGGGATTAACAAAAACTGAATCTAAATCAAATCAATATTTGGTGAGACCAAACTTTACTTCCAAAATAGCATCAGTATCTTCTAGATACACTTGCACACAACTTTTGAAGTAACTCAACTGGAGGTTGTTCCACGCGTCTTAAAGAACTAACCACACATTTCTTGCTTAAAGCCTTCTGTCTCCTCACTACATTGGTAATGTGGTACCAATATTCAAAAAGGGCTCTAAAAGTGAACCTGGAAATTATAGGCCAGTAAGTCTAACCTCTATCGTTGGTAAAATACACATGATTATACTGCCTCTGTACAAATCCCTGGTTAGACCACACACGGAGTACTGTGTACAGTTTTGGGCACCGGTGCTCAGGAATGATATAATGGAACTAGAATGAGTACAAAGGAGGGCAACAAAATTAATAAAGGGGATGGAGGAACTACAATACCCAGAGAGATTAGCAAAATTAGGATTATTTAGTCTAGAAAAAAAGATGACTGAGGGGCGATCTAATAACCATATATAAGTATATAAGGGGACTATACAAAGATCTGTTTATACCAAGGAAGGTGACAGTCACAAGGGGGCATTCTCTGCGTCTGTAGGAGAGAAGGTTTTTCCACCAACATAGAATAGGATTCTTACTGTTAGGGCAGTGAGAATCTGGAATTCCTTGTCCGAGGAGGTGGTGATGGCGAACTCAGGCGAAGGGTTCAAGAGAGGCCAGGATGTCTTCCTGGAGCATAACAATATTGTATCTTACAGTTATTAGGTTCTTTAGAAGGACGAAGATCTTAGAATTTATCCTGACGGAATATAGGCGGAACTGGATGGACAAATGTCTTTTTTCAGCCTTGCTAACTATGTTACTATGACCCCCTAAAATGGGGAGGGGTGCCCACTTTGGGGTCATAGCTCCGCCCCCTTTGGTCAGATCACCCTAAGACTTGCTGTGCCCCTTAGTTAGGACCCCCACAACAATGCTGGGGTGTCAGTTTGAATTCCCCCAAAAATTCATTTTTGACAAAATCGATAACCCCCTGCCCTTACTGTATGTCATTTTTGGCAATTTTCTAAGAATTTGAACTGACACCCCAGCATTGTTGTGGGGGTCATAACTAAGAGGCACAGCAAGTTTTAGGCTGATTTGACCAAAGGGGGCGGAGCTATAACCCCTAAAATGGGTAGGGGTGCCCAATTTGGGGGTCATAGCTCCGCCCCTTTGGTCAGATCACCCTAAAACTTGCTGTGCCCCTTAGTTATGACCCCACAACAATGCTGGAGTGTCAGTTTGAATTCCCCAAAAAATTTCATTTTTGACAAAATCGATAACCCCCGGCCCTTACTGTATGTCATTTTTGGCAATTTTTTAAGAATTCAAACTGACACCCCAGCATTGTTGTGGGGGTCATAACTAAGAGGCACAGCAAGTTTTAGGGTGATCTGACCAAAGGGGGCGGAGCTATGACCCTCTATAATGGGGAGGGGTGCCCATTTTGGGGGGTCATAGCTCTGCCCCTTTGGTCAGATCACCCTAACACTTGCTGTGCCCCTTAGTTATGACCCCACAACAATGCTGGGGTGTCAGTTTGAATTCCCCCAAAAATTTCATTTTTGACAAAATCGATAACCCACGACCCTTACTGTATGTCATTTTTGGCAAATTTTTAAGAATTCGAACTGACACCCCAGCATTGTTGTGAGGGTCATAATAAGAGGCACAGCAAGTTCTAGGGTGATCTGACCAAAGGGGCGGAGCTATGAACCCCTAAAATGGTAAGGGGTGCCCACTTTGGGGGTCATAGCTCCGCCCCCTTTGGTCAGATCACCCTAAAACTTGCTGTACCCCTTAGTTATGACCCCCACAACAATGCTGGGGTGTCAGTTTGAATTCCCCATAAAATTTCATTTTTGACAAAATCGATTACCCCGACCCTTACTGTATGTCATTTTTGGCAATTTTTTAAGAATTTGAACTGACACCCCAGCATTATTGTGGGGGTCATAACTAAGAGGCACAGCAAGTTTTAGGGTTATCTGACCAAAGGGGGCGGAGCTATGACCCCCTAAAATGGAGTGGGGTGCCCAATTTGGGGGGTCATAGCTCCGCCCCCTTTGGTCAGATCACCCTAAAACTTGCTGTGTTCCTTAGTTAGGACCCCCACAACAATGCTGGGGTGTCAGTTTGAATTCCCCAAAAAATTTCATTTTTGATAAAATCGATAACCCCCGGCCCTTACTGTACAGTCATGGCCAAAAGTTTTGAGAATGACACAAATATTATATTTTCACATGATCTGCTGCCCTCTGGTTTTTATGTGTGTTTTGACAGATGTTTTTATCACAGACAGAAATATAATTGCAAACATATGAGTAACAAAAGCTTATATTGACAGTTAGAATGAGTTAATGCAGCAAGTCAATATTTGCAGTGTTGACCCTTCTTCTTCAGGACCTCTGCAATTCTCCCTGGCATGCTCTCAATCAACTTCTGGACTAAATCCTGACTGATAGCAGTCCATTATTGCACAATCAATGCTTTCATTTTGTCAGAATTTTTAGGTTTTTGTTTGTCCACCCGTCTCTTGATGATTGACCACAAGTTCTCAATGGGATTAAGATCTGGGGAGTTTCCAGGCCATGGACCCAAAATCTCTATGTTTTGTTCCCTGAGCCATTTAGTTATCACCTTTGCTTTATTGCAAGGTGCTCCATCATGCTGGAAAAGGTATTGTTGATCGCCAAACTGCTCTTGGAGGGTTGGGAGAAGTTGCTCTTGGAGGACATTCTGGTACCATTCTTTATTCATGGCTGTGTTTTTAGGCAAGACTGTAGAGAGAGCCGATTCCCTTGGCTGAGAAGCAACCCCACACATGAATGGTTTCAGGATGCTTAACAGTTGGCATGAGACAAGACTGGTTGTAGCGCTCACCTTGTCTTCTCCGAATGAGGCGTTTTCCTGTTGTCTCAAACAATCGAAAAGGGGATTCATCAGAGAAAATAACTTTACCCCATTCCTCAGCAGTCCACTGCCTGTACCTTTTGCAGAATATCAGTCTGTCCATGATGTTTTTTCTGGAGTGAAGTGGCTTCTTTGCTGCCCTCCTTGAGACCAGGCCTTGCTCCAAGATTCTCCGCCTCACAGTGCGTGCAGATGCACTCACACCTACCTGCTGCCATTCCTGAGCAAGCTCTGCACTGCTGGTAGCCCGATCCCGCAGCTGAAACACTTTTAAGAGACGGTCCTGGTGCTTGCTAATCTTTCTTGGGCGCCCTGGAGCCTTTTTGGCAACAATGGAACCTCTCTCCTTGAAGTTCTTGATGATGCGATAGATTGTTGACTGAGGTGCAATCTTTCTAGCTGCGATACTCTTCCCTGTTAGGCCATTTTTGTGCATTGCAATGATGACTGCACGTGTTTCTTTAGAGATAACCATGGTTAACAGAAGAGAAACAATGATGCCAAGCACCAGCCTCCTTTTAAAGTGTCCAGTGGTGTCATTCTTACTTAATCATGACAGATTGATCTCCAGCCATGTCCTCATCAACACCCACACCTGTGTTAATGGAGCAATCACTGAAAAGAGGTTAGCTGGTCCTTTTAAGGCATGGCTGCAATGATGTTGAAATGTATTTTGGGGGATAAAGTTCATTTTCTAGCCAAATATTGACTTTGCAAGTAATTGCTGTTAAGCTGATCACTCTTTATAAGATTCTGGAGTATATGCAAATTGCCATTAGAAAAAGTGAAGCAGTAGACTTTGTAAAAATTAATAGTTGTGTCATTCTCAAAGCTTTTGGCCTTGACTGTATGTCATTTTTGGCAATTTTTAAAGGATTCGAACTGACACCCCAGCATTGTTGTGGGAGTCCTAACTAAGAGGCACAGCAAGTTTTAGGGTGATCTGACAAAAGGGGGCGGAGCTATGACCCCCTAGAACAGGGATGTCAAAGTCAAACACACCGAGGGCCAAAAAAAAAAATTTGCTACAAGTCGAGGGCCGGACTGACGCCAGCCCTGCTACCGGTGCATTGTGGGAAATGTAGTGTTGGTGCCAGGGCCGGCTCCAGGTTTTTATGGGCCCCGGGCGAAAGAGTCTCAGTGGGCCCCTTTAACACAGACCACGATTCATGATGCACAGATACAGCAGAGAAATATAGGTACAGTACAATGCCAAATACTTCTCTTCTTCCATTACATGAGTGATATCTATTGTAAATTGTACAATAGCTCAAAAACCGCCAAATCCTCACAGCGCACAGTACAGACTGGACAGTACAGTCCTCCATACAATATTATTGGCACCACAGTCTCCCCCTCATCACCCATATAATACCCCATGCAGGATGTCACCCCCCATATAATGCTCCATACAGAATACTGGACCCAATATAATGCTCCATACAGGATACTGGACCCAGTATAATGCTCCATACAGGATACTGGTCCCCATATAATGCTCCATACAGGATACTGGTCCCCATATAATGCTCCATACAAAATATGGAGCTCTCCTCTGCGCTGTACTGCGTTCTGCACTGTTACAGCTCAGGAAAGGGCGCTGTGGAAAGACTCCCCATTATCATCATCATTGCCTCCCATCATCACTCCCCATTCTCAATGCTCCCATCATATACTCCTCCCATCATCATCAATGCCTGCCCATTATCATCAATGCTGCCATTTCTCTCTCTCCCATCATCATCAATGCCTCCCCATTATCAGCAATGCCTGCCCATCATCATCTCCTCCCCATCATCATGAATGTCTGCCCATCATCATCTTCTCCCCATCATCAATGCCTGCCCATTATCATCATCTTCTCCCCATCATCATCAATGCCTCCCCATTATCAGCAATGCCTGCCCATCATCATCTTCTCCCCATCATCAATGCCTCCCCATTATCAGCAATGCCTGCCCATCATCACACACAGACAGCACACAAGCACTCTCTCACATACATACATACACACACACATACACACACAGACATACATACACACACAAAGCACCGCACTACATACACACACACAGACACACACACAGAGACGTCTTACCTGTTCAGCGTCCCCGCGCTCTGTGCCACAGCCGGCCGCTGAATGATGACGTCATTCAGCGGCCGGCTGTGAGAGGAAGCGCCGGCGCCCCTGGAGCCCGGAGCTGCGGCAGCGGAGGCACGGGAGAGGTAAGTATTGTTGCCAGCTGCTGCCGGGGCCCTGAGCAGGCGGGGGGGGCCCAGTGGCGGCGCTGACACCGCTCTCCTCCGCTAACGGGCGCGGGGGTGCCAGACTGCGAGTGGGCCCCCCCGCCTGCCAGGGGGCCATAGATAATCAATTCGCGGGCCGGATCTGGCCCGCGGGCCTTGACTTTGACATATGGGCCCTAGAATGAGGAGGGGTGTCCACTTTGGGGGTCATAGCTCAGCCCCTTTGGTCAGATCACCCTAAAATTTGCTGTGCCCCTTAGTTAGGACCCCACAACAATGTTGGGGTGTCAGATTGAATTCCTCAAAAAATTTCATTTTTGAAAAAATCGATACCCCCGGCCCTTACTGTATGTCATTTTTGGCAATTTTTTAAGAATTCGAACTGACACTCCAGCATTGTTGTGGGGGTCCTAACTAAGAGGCACAGCAAGTTTTAGGATGATCTGACAAAAGAGGCAGAGCTATGACCCCCTAAAATGGGGAGGGGTGCCCACTTTGGGGGTCTTAGCTCCGCCCCCTTTGGTCACATCACCCTAAAACTTGCTGTGCCCCATAGTTAGGACCCCCATAACAACGCTGGAGTGTCAGTTTGAATTCCCCCAAAAATTTCATTTTTGACAAAATCTATAACCCCCAGCCCTTATGTCATTTTTGGCAATTTTTTTAAGAATTCGAACTGACACCCCAGCATTGTTGTGGGAGTCCTAACTAAGAGGCACAGCAAGTTTTAGGGTGATATGACAAAAGGGGCGGAGTTATGACCCCCTAAAATGAGGAGGGGTGCCCATTTTGGGGGGACATAGCTCAGCCCCCTTTGGTCAGATCACCCTAAAACTTGCTGTGCCCCTTAGATAGGACCCCCACAACAATGCTGGGTGTCAGTTCGAATTTTTTAAAAATTGCCAAAAATGACATACAGTAAGGGCCGGGTATCGATTTTGTCAAAAATGAAATTTTTGGGGAAATTTAAACTGACACGCCAACATTGTTGTGGGGGTCCTAACTAAGGGGCACAGCACGTTTTAGGGTGATCTGACCAAAGGGGGCGGAGCTATGACCCCCCAAATTGGGCACCCCTCCTCATTTTAGGGGGTCATAGCTCCGCCCCCTTTGGTCAGATCACCCTAAAATTTGCTATGCCACTTAGTTAGGACCCCCACAACAATGCTGGCGTGTCAGTTTGAATTCCCCCAAAAATTTCATTTTTGACAAAATCGATACCCCGGCCCTTACTGTATGTCATTTTTGGCAATTTTTTAAAAATTCGAACTGACACCCCAGCATTGTTGTGGGGGTCCTAACTAAGGATCAAAGCAAATTTTAGGGTGATCTGACCAAAGGGGGCAGAGCTATGACCCCCCAAAGTGGGCACCCTACGTCATTTTACGGGGTCATAGGTCCGCCCCCTTTGGTCAGATCACCCTAAAATTTGCTGTGCCCCTTAGTTAGGACCCCCACAACAATGCTGGGGTGTTAGTTCGAATTCCCCAAAAAATTTCATTTTTGACAAAATCGATAACCCCCGGCCCTTACTGAATGTCATTTTTGGTAATTTTTTAAGAATTCGAACTGACACCCCAGCATTGTTGTGAGGGTCATAACTAAGAGGCACAGCAAGTTTTAGGATGATTTGACCAAGGGGCAGAGCTATGACCCCTAAAAAAATTGGGAGGATGCCCACTTTGGGGGTCATAGCTCGCCCCCTTTGGTCAGATCACCCTAAAACTTGCTGTGCCCCTTAGTTATGACCCACACAACAATGCTGGGTTGTCAGTTTGAATTCCTCAAAAAATTTCATTTTTGACAAAATCGATACCCCCGGCCCTTACTGTATGTCATATTTGGCAATTTTTTAAGAATTCGAACTGACACCCCAGCATTGTTGTGGGGGTCATAACTAAGAGGCACAGCAAGTTTTAGGGTAATTTGACCAAAGGGGGCAGAGCTAAGACCCCCTAAAATGGGGAAGGGTGCCCACTTTGGGGGGTCATAGCTCTGCCCCCTTTGGTCAGATCACCCTAAAACTTGCTGTGCCCCTTAGTTAGGACACCCACAACAATGCTGGAGTGTCAGTTTGAATTCCCAAAAAATTTCATTTTTGACAAAATCTATAACCCCCAGCCCTTACTGTGTGTCATTTTTGGCAATTTTTTAAGAATTTGTACTTACACCCCAGCATTGTTGTGGAGGTCATAACTAAGAGGCACAGCAAGTTTTAGGGTGAGCTGACAAAAGGGGCGGAGCTATGACTCCTAGCATGGGGAGGGTGCCCACTTTGGGGGTCATATCTCCGCCCCCTTTTGTCAGATCACCCTAAAACTTGCTGTGCCCCTTAGTTATGACCCCCACAACAATGCTGGGGTGTCAGTTTGAATTCCCCCAAAAATTTCATTTTTGACAAAATCGATAACCCCCGGCCCTTACTGTATGTCATTTTTGGCAATTTTTTAAGAATTCGAAAAGGCACCCCAGCATTGTTGTGGGGGTCCTATCTAAGAGGCACAACAAGTTTTAGGGTGATCTGACAAAAGTGGTGGAGCTATGACCCCCTAAAATGAGGAGGGGTGCCCATTTTGGGGTGTCATAGCTCCGCCCCCTTTGGTCAGATCACCCTAAAACTTGCTGTGCCTCTTAGTTAGGACCCCACAACAGTGCTGGAGTGTCAGCTTGAATTCCCCAAAAAATTTCATTTTTGACAAAATCGATAACCCCGGCCCTTACTGTATGTCATTTTTGGCAATTTTTTAAAATTCGAACTGACACCCCAGCATTGTTGTGGGGGTCATAACTAAGAGGCACAGCAAGTTTTAGGGTGATTTGACCAAAGGGAGCAGAGCTATGACCCCCTAAAATGGGGAGGGGTGCTCACTTTGGGGGGTCATAGCTCCGCCCCCTTTGGTCAGATCACCCTAAAACTTGCTGTGCCCCTTAGTTAGGACCCCACGACAATGCTGGAATGTCAGTTTGAATTCCCCCAAAAATTTCATTTTTGACAAAATCAATACCCCCGGCCCTTACTGTATGTCATTTTGGGCAATTTTTTAAGAATTCCAACTGACACCCCAGCATTGTTATGGGGGTCCTAACTAAGAGGCACAGCAAGTTTTAGGATGATCTGACAAAAGAGGCAAAGCTATGACCCCCTAAAATGGGGAGGGGTGCCCACTTTGGGGGGTCATAGCTCCGCCCCCTTTGGTCAGATCACCCTAAAACTTGCTGTGCCCCTTAGTTAGGACCCCCACGACAATGCTGGAATGTCAGTTTGAATTCCCCCAAAAATTTCATTTTTGACAAAATCAATACCCCCGGCCCTTACTGTATGTCATTTTGGGCAATTTTTTAAGAATTCCAACTGACACCCCAGCATTGTTATGGGGGTCCTAACTAAGAGGCACAGCAAGTTTTAGGATGATCTGACAAAAGAGGCAGAGCTATGACCCCCTAAAATGGGGAGGGGTGCCCACTTTGGGGGGTCTTAGCTCCGCCCCCTTTGGTCACATCACCCTAAAACTTGCTGTGCCCCATAGTTAGGACCCCCACAACAACGCTGGAGTGTCAGTTTGAATTCCCCCAAAAATTTCATTTTTGACAAAATCTATAACCCCCAGCCCTTATGTCATTTTTGGCAATTTTTTTAAGAATTCGAACTGACACCCCAGCATTGTTGTGGGAGTCCTAACTAAGAGGCACAGCAAGTTTTAGGGTGATATGACAAAAGGGGCGGAGCTATGACCCCTAAAATGAGGAGGGGTGCCCATTTTGGGGGACATAGCTCAGCCCCCTTTGGTCAGATCACCCTAAAACTTGCTGTGCCCCTTAGATAGGACCCCCACAACAATGCTGGGGTGTCAGTTTGAATTTTTAAAAAATTGCCAAAAATGACATACAGTAAGGGCCGGGGTATCGATTTTGTCAAAAATGAAATTTTTGGGGAAATTTAAACTGACACGCCAACATTGTTGTGGGGGTCCTAACTAAGAGGCACAGCACGTTTTAGGGTGATCTGACCAAAGGGGGCGGAGCTATGACCCCCCAAATTGGGCACCCCTCCTCATTTTAGGGGGTCATAGCTCCGCCCCCTTTGGTCAGATCACCCTAAAATTTGCTTAGTTAGGACCCCCACAACAATGCTGGCTTGTCAGTTTGAATTCCCCCAAAAATTTAATTTTTGATAAAATCGATACCCCCGGCCCTTACTGTATGTCATTTTTGGCAATTTTTTAAAAATTCGAACTGACACGCCAGCATTGTTGGGCACCCCTCCTCATTTTAGGGGGTCATAGCTCTGCCCCCTTTGGTCAAAAAATCCTTTATTGAATCGCTTGTCAGCTAAAAATGCTTGCTTGCATAATAGGTGCTGCGGTACATGTTGCAATTACATGTTTCGCTCCAAAAGATGAGCTTTGTCAAATTGCTAGGCTGTACAGTCATGGCCAAAAGTTTTGAGAATGACACAAATATTATATTTTCACATGATCTGCTGCCCTTTGGTTTTTATGTGTGTTTGACAGATGTTTTTATCACAGACAGAAATATAATAATTGCAAACATATGAGTAACAAAAGCTTATATTGACAGTTAGAATGAGTTAATGCAGCAAGTCAATATTTGCAGTGTTGACCCTTCTTCTTCAGGACCTCTGCAATTCTCCCTGGCATGCTCTCAATCAACTTCTGGACCAAATCCTGACTGATAGCAGTCCATTCTTGCACAATCAATGCTTTCATTTTGTCAGAATTTTTAGGTTTTTGTTTGTCCACCCATCTCTTGATGATTGACCACAAATTCTCAATGGGATTAAGATCTGGGGAGTTTCCAGGCCATGGACCCAAAATCTCTATGTTTTGTTCCCTGAGTCATTTAGTTATCACCTTTGCTTTATGGCAAGGTGCTCCATCATGCTGGAAAAGGCATTGTTGATCGCCAAACTGCTCTTGGAGGGTTGGGAGAAGTTGCTCTTGGAGGACATTCTGGTACCATTCTTTATTCATGGCTGTGTTTTTAGGCAAGACTGTGAGAGAGCCGATTCCCTTGGCTGAGAAGCAACCCCACACATGAATGGTTTCAGGATGCTTAACAGTTGGCATGAGACAAGACTGGTGGTAGCGCTCACCTTGTCTTCTCCGAATGAGGCGTTTTCCTGATGTCCCAAACAATCGAAAAGGGGATTCATCAGAGAAAATAACTTTACCCCAGTCCTCAGCAGTCCACTGCCTGTACCTTTTGCAGAATATCAGTCTGTCCATGATGTTTTTTCTGGAGAGAAGTGGCTTCTTTGCTGCCCTCCTTGAGACCAGGCCTTGCTCCATGAGTCTCCGCCTCACAGTGCGTGCAGATGCACTCACACCTGCCTGCTGCCATTCCAGAGCAAGCTCTGCACTGCTGGTAGCCCGATCCCGCAGCTGAAACACTTTTAAGAGACGGTCCTGGCACTTGCTGGTCTTTCTTGGGCGCCCTGAAGCCTTTTTGGCAACAATGGAACCTCTCTCCTTGAAGTTCTTGATGATGCGATAGATTGTTGACTGAGGTGCAATCTTTCTAGCTGCGATACTCTTCCCTGTTAGGCCATTTTTGTTCATTGCAATGATGACTGCACGTGTTTCTTTAGAGATAACCATGGTTAACTGAAGAGAAACAATGATGCCAAGCACCAGCCTCCTTTTAAAGTGTCCAGTGGTGTCATTGTTACTTAATCATGACAGATTGATCTCCAGCCATGTCCTCATCAACACCCACACCTGTGTTAATGGAGCAATCACTGAAAAGAGGTTAGCTGGTCCTTTTAAGGCAGGGCTGCAATGATGTTGAAATGTGTTTTGGGGGATAAAGTTCATTTTCTAGCCAAATATTGACTTTGCAAGTAATTGCTGTTAAGCTGATCACTCTTTATAACATTCTGGAGTATATGCAAATTGCCATTAGAAAAAGTGAAGCAGTAGACTTTGTAAAAATTAATATTTGTGTCATTCTCAAAACTTTTGGCCATGACTGTATACTCACCGCAGACGCCAGCTTTTAAAATAAGCGCCAGTAATTCCAAAACTCATCACCTTCTGTGACATGATTAGTCTTCAGGTGTGGTTGGTTAATACTACTAAACTCCTTAGACCGGAGTCACACTAGCGACAAAATCGGACGACTGCAATGCGATGAAATATCGCATTGCAGTCGGACCTATGTTAATCTATGGAGCAGCTCCCAGTATCAGATTTTTTGTGGTCCGTTTTAAACGTCCGAGTGCAATCGCAGCATGCTGCGATTGTCACCGATTGTGGGTCGACTATCGCCAATGCAAGTCTATGGGAGCGATGAAAAATCTGATTACAAACGGACCGCACGTGTGACTTGCGATTAAATCGCACCGGTGTCCTTTAGAAAAGCCGGCAATTCATCCCCGGCTATACTGTAAAATCACACTGACAGCTTTATTAAAGAATAGAATCAATACATATCCACACATAGAATACATATATATATATATATTTCATTGTGACATATATATATACATATATTTATAGTTCCTAGACTTCTACATACTGTAATAGCCGCTAATTCAATTGCCGGCTTTTGTGAAATCACAGAAGCCGACATGAAATGATACATTGTTTAGACACAGTTAACCATGTAATTTCCTGTATTTTGATATATGGTTTGAACTTACAATTACATAAGTGTATGTGTACAAAATTTCAGACATGTAGGGGTTAATTAAAGGTGTAAATTCGTTGTAAAAAAAATGCGGGGTTCCCGCTGTATTTTCTCCACCAGACAGACAAAGCAAGCGAGTGGGGGCAGATAATAATAGCCTAGGGAGGGTACATTTTTTTGTGCCCCCCCCTGGCTACTGACATCTGCCCCCAGACACCCCAGAAAGGGCAAATCTAATTAGAGATTTGACACATTTTTTTTACAACGAATTTACACCTTTAATTAACCCCTACATGTCTGAAATTTTGTACACATACACTTATGTAATTGTAAGTTCAAACCATATATCAAAATACAGGAAATTACATGGTTAACTGTGTGTAAACAATGTATCATTTCATGTCGGCTTCTGTGATTTCACAAAAGCCGGCAATTGAATTAGCGGCTATTACAGTATGTAGAAGTCTAGGAAGTATAAATATATATATATACACATGTCACAATGACATGTGTATATATATATATATGTGTTCTATGTGTATATATCTATTCTTTCTATTGTGATTTAAATACTATTCTTTTGGATCCATGATATGTCATTTTTGCAAGCCTGCGAGAAATTCTCGCAATTCGGATGTAAATCGGATGTGACAACTACGGTCAGATGCGACTAAATCGCATCAACTACAAAAAATCGGATGCCAGTCGCATCAATGTTCATGAAATTTTAATCCGATTATCGACCGACTAAAACGGTCAGATTTTTTACTCGGTGTGTGTGACTCCAGCCTAAATGCATTCAGCAAGCATCACTCGCTTTTGCAAGCACACTATTAACCGTATCAATGTCATTTATATACTATTCATCTTTGTTTTTGAATGATGTCTTGATGCTGATCTAATCATTAAAATATAGTAATGGATATGCTTCCGCGGTGAATCTGTTTACCTGCATTACATGAATATATGTTATGCAACTTTTATTTGTATGCAAATGTCAAATATAATTCATTGTATTTTATTTTATTAGTAATGCTTAATTTTGTTCAAATGTTGATTTCATTTAATAAATTATATTGCATAATTATCAATAAATATACGAAATATCCATTCTATTATTCATACCTAGCGGTTGTCTGGTGTTAAAATTCATTATATACAACGCTTCCCTCATCCTAAGCTTCTTCATTCAGTTCATGACAGAACTATACCATTTTTAGACGTGTTAATAGATATAAATCCCAATAACAAAGCAATCAATTATCAAAATTATAGAAAGCCAGAAGCGGGTAATGTTTTGCTACGCGCAGATAGTATGCATCCAGCACATACAATACGAGCATTACCGATGGGTCAATTTTTGCGCATTAGAAGGCAATGTTCGGATATAACTAAATATGAAGAACAGGCTAATCAATTAACAGCTAGATTAAAAGAAAGAGGTTATAAAATTATGGACATCAAGCAAGCGCGTATAAAAGCTGAAGAGAAATATGTAAAAATTTTTCTAGATAACAAAAATATATCTCCAATTAATAAGGATAACAAAATTGAAGAGGCATTGATATTCACTACGAAATATTCTAAACAATATAATAAAATTGTATCCATAGTTAAACATTCATTGCCACTAATGTATGTTAATGAAAAATTACATGACATAGTCAAGGACAAATGTATTTTTGTAGCCAAGAGAGGCATAACAGTAAAACAATGCGTTGCTCCCATTGACAAAAGTAGCATATCGAGCCAATGGTTAAATATGAAAGGAAATTATCGCTGTGGCAGAAATCGATGCCCAGCCTGTGACTATATGAACAACGGTGCTAAATATGTTATACCAGCTAATGGAACAAAAAAACATTGGATAAATTCATATATTAGTTGTACAACCACTAATGTGGTATACATTATAACCTGCAATATATGCAACATTAACTACATCGGTTCAACGATAAGGAAGTTATCCAAACGTTTTGCTGAACACCTTGGTGAAACACGACCGAATGCTACTAGATTATCTTCGGCGGTAGCACAACATTGTGTACAATATCACAGGGGTAGGACTGATAATCTTATATTAACTGGTTTAGAACGGGTGAAAAATCAGGAAAGAGGAGGTGATCAATTAAAGAAGCTTAGGATGAGGGAAGCGTTGTATATAATGAATTTTAACACCAGACAATCGCTAGGTATGAATAATAGAATGGATATTTCGTATATTTATTGATAATTATGCAATATAATTTATTAAATGAAATCAACATTTGAACAAAATGAAGCATAATTACTAATAAAATAAAATACAATGAATTATATTTGATATTTGCATATAAATAAAAGTTTCATAAAATATATTCATGTAATCAGGGCCGCCATCAGGGCATTACAGCCCTGACTGGCATATGGGGCCCGATCAGCAGAGGGGGCCCGCACCGGGCCCCGTCACCTACCGATCGGGCCCCACAGCCCCTCCCCTAGCGGCAGGATTCTGCCGCTCAAGTAACTGAACCTGCGTCCAGGATGCAGGTTCAGTTACTCTATTACTGTGCGAGCCCGCACGGTAATAGTTAACGCTGCCAGCCAATCGGAGGCTGGCAGCTCACGTCAGCGTGCACGTCGCCGGCACCTGACGTCATTGTCAGTTGCCGGCGAGTGCGCGCTTTCTCTTCAGTGTGGATCCCTCGCCGCTGGAACGCGGCAAGGTAAGGAGAAAGGTTTTTTTTTTTTTTTTTTAATGTTGCAAGCGGCAAAGCTGGAGCCCTGGCAGAATGAAGACAGGGCAGGACTGGGGGCAGAATGAAGACGGGGCAGGACTGGGGGCAGAATGAAGAGGGCAGGACTGGGGGCAGAATGGAGACGGGGCAGGACTGGGGGCAGAATGAAGACGGGGCAGGACTGGGGCAGAATGAAGACGGGGCAGGACTGGGGGCAGAATGAAGACGGGGCAGGACTGGGGGCAGAATGAAGACGGGGCAGGACTGGGGGCAGAATGAAGACGGGGCAGGACTGGGGGCAGAATGAAGATGGGGCAGGACTGGGGGCAGAATGAATACGGGGCAGGACTGGGGGCAGAATGAAGACGGGGCAGGACTGGGGGCAGAATGAAGACGGGGCAGGACTAGGGGCAGAATGGAGACGGGGCAGGACTGGGGGCAGAATGGAGACGGGGCAGGACTGGGGGCTGAATGGAGACGGGGCAGGACTGGGGGCTGAATGAAGACGGGGCAGAATGAAGACCGGGCTGGACTGGGGGCAGAATGGAGATGGGGCAGGACTGGGGCAGAATGGAGACGGGGCAGGACTGGGGGCTGACTGAAGATGGGGCAGGACTGGGCAGAATGGAGATGGGCAGAATGAAGACGGGGCAGGACTGGGGTCAGTATGGAGATGGGGCAGGACTGGGGGCAGAATGGAGACTGGATGGGGAAGGATGGAGACTGGGCATGAATCAGAATGGAGACTGGGCAGGAATCAGCATAGAGACGGGGCAGGATAGAGACGGGGCAGGACTGGGGCAGAATGGAGACGGGGCAGGACTGGGTGCAGAATGGAGACGGGCAGGACTGGGGGCAGAACGGAGACTGGACGGGGAAGGATGGAGACTGGGCAGGAATCAGGATGGAGAAGGGGCAGAATGTAGATGGGGCAGGACGGGGCAGAATGGAGATGGGGCTGGACTGGGGGCAGAATGGAGATGGGGCAGGACTGGGGGCAGAATGGAGACTGGACGGGGGAGGATGGAGACTGGGCAGGAATAAGGATGGAGACAGGGTAGGAATCAGCATGGAGACGGGGCAGGACTAGGGGCAGAATGGAGACGGGGCAGGACTGGGGGCAGAATGGAGACTGGACGGGGAAGGATGGAGACTGGGCAGGAATCAGCATGGAGACGGGGCAGGAATCAGGATGGAGACGGGGCAGAATGGAGACTGGGCAGGAATCAGGATGGAGATGGGGCAGAATGGAGACTGGGCAGGAATCAGAATGGACACGGGGCAGAATGGAGACTGGGCAGGAATCAGCATGGAGATGGGGCAGGATTGGAGACAGTGGGGGCAGGATGGAGACGGGGCAGGATTGGAGACACTGGGGGCAGGATTGGACATAAAGACAGGGGGCTGAATGAAAGACATGAGGCCAGAATGGAGACACTGGGGGCAGAATGAAAGTCATGGAGGCATTATTGGAGACACTGGGGGCAGGATGGAGAAGGGGCAGGATTGGAGACACTGGGGGCAGGATGGAAAAGGGGCAGGATTGGAGACACTGGGGGCATGATTGGAGACACTGGGGGCATGATTGGAGACACTGGGGGCATGATTGGAGACACTGGGGGCAGGATTGGAGGCACTGGTGGCAGAATTGGAGACACTGGGGGCAGGATAAAAGACATGGAGGCAGGGTTGGAGACAGATGGGGCAGGATGGGGAGATCATATGGGGCAGAATGGATACTCATGAGGACGGGATGGGAGAACATATGGCTGAAGCCAGGAATGAGACACACAGGGCCAGGATGGGGGATATTATTACAATAGGGGCTAATTAAGGGATATTATCACTGCAGTGATGTATTTTATTTTTTTTGAGTATACTGTTTTAAATGGGGGAAGGTCCTGTTACTGTGCAGAGTGACACTATGTCACCTTTTTTTTCATCTGGTGTAGTTTAGAAGTTGGGAAAAAAATAAGTAATGTGTTCTGCAATCGGAGCTCTAGATAACTATGTTATTTCCTGCAGAGACGAGCCCTGGCAGGAAGCAGTGATGGCGGTCTATGCTGGATGAAAGATGAAAAGCAAAGATGAAGGACTTCACCTAGAGACGTCACTGGTGAGTCAGTGTTACTTGTACACTGACACTATACACTGTATACAGAGCTCCTGTGTACAATGTCACCGGTGATTACTGTATTACCTGTACACAGACACTGCATACTAAGTACAGATCTCCTGTCTAGAATGGCACTTATGGTGATAGTATTGTGTTTTTTTTTTTATTACTGATCAGTATTGTAGTATTCAGTCACTATGTGATGGTAATATATGGTCTGGTCATGGTGTGGCGGTATTTGTTCCTTGTATGTGATATTATTTGGTCACTTTGTGGTGGTATTATATGGTCTGGTGGTATTTGTTCCTTGTAGGTGATATTATTCGATCACTGTCGTGGTAATATGTGGTCTGGTGGTATTTGTCCTTGTATGTGGTGTTATTGGTCATTTTAAAAATTGAAAAAAAAATAAAAATATACCTAAATTGTATTGGATATTTTAACAAATATTTAATAGGTTACAGTAGAGTAGAGCCCGGCCAAAAGGGTCCATCGTGTTATGGTGGCGGCTTAAAAAATCTTTTGGCCAAAACTAGATCTGCTGGCTATATGTGTGATCTGGTGATGGGAACTGTTAATGTGTGATTGGTGAGAAGTGGAGTTTTTCCAAGAGAGAGCGGTGGGACTGTGGACAGTTCGAGGGGTGGAGGCGGGGCTGGGGTGGATCCTGGGCGGAGTCTTAAGGGGCCCCCGAAAATTTTGCCAGTATGGGGCCCCGAAATTCCTAGTGGCAGCCCTGCATGTAATGCAGGTAAGCAGATTCACCGCGGAAGCATATCCATTACTATATTTTAATGATTAGATCAGCATCAAGACATCATTCAAAAACAAAGATGAATAGTATATAAATGGCATTGATACGGTTAATAGTGTGCTTGCAAAAGCGAGTGATGCTTGCTGAATGCATTAAGGAGTTTAGTAGTATTAACCAACCACACCTGAAGACTAATCATGTCATAGAAGGTGGTGAGTTTTGGAATTACTGGCGCTTATTTTAAGGCCGGCGTCACACTGGCGACAGAATCGGACGACTGCAATGCGATGAAATATCGTATTGCAGTCTGCCCTATGTTAATCTATGGAGCAGCTCCCAGTATCAGATTTTTTGTGGTCCGTTTTAAACGTCCGTGTGCAATCGCAGCATGCTGCGATTGTCACCGATTGTGGGTCGACTATCGCCAATGCAAGTCTATGGGAGCGATGAAAAATCGGATTATAAACGGACCACACTGTGTGACTTGCGATGAAATCGCATCGGTGTCCTTTAGAAAAGCCGGCAATTCATCCCCGGCTATACTGTAAAATCACACTGACAGCTTTAATAAAGAATAGAAAGAATAGATATATACACATAGAATACATATATATATATATATATATATATGTGTAATTGTGACATGTATATATATATATATTTATATTTCCTAGACTTCTACATACTGTAATAGCCGCAAATTCAATTGCCGGCTTCTGTGAAATCACAGAAGCCGACATGAAATGATACATTGTTTCCACACAGTTAACCATGTCATTTCCTGTATTTTGATATTTGTTTAGAACTTACAATTACATGAGTGTATTTGTGCTAAATTTCAGACATGTAGGGGTTAATTAAAGGTGTAAATTCGTTGACAAAAAAAATGCGTGGGCTCCCGCTGTATTTTCTCCACCAGACAGACAAAGCAAGCGAGTGGGGGCAGATAATAATAGCCTAGGGAGGGTACATTTTTTTGTGCCCCCCTGGCTACTAACATCTGCCCCCAGACACCCCAGAAAGGGCAAATCTATAATTAGATTCGCCCTTTCTGGCACTTTGCCCGTCTATTCCCATTGCCCTGTAGCGGTGGCGAATGGGTTAATAATCTCACCTTAATGTCACCTTAGTATTGAAAGGTGACCTTAAGGCAGGTTAAAATTGAGAGCTGTCAATTAGACAACTATCAATTATTAATCCTATTGAAGTAAATAAAAAAACACACACACACTTTAACCCCTTAAAGACCAAGCCATTTTGTAGGTTAACCCCTTCCCGACCTTTGACACAGCGTATGCGTCATGAAAGTCGGTGCCATTCCGACCTATGACGCATACCCTGCGTCATGAAAGGATCTCGTCCCTGCGGGCCGGGAGACCGGGGTCACTGAAAGGTCACCCGACCGGCAGTTACAGGACCCTTGTGCTTCACCACAGGGGGTTGGCTTAACCCCCCCGTGGCCACGATCGCTCTGATTGGCTGTTAAAAGTGAAACAGCCAATCAGAGCAATCTGTAATATTTCACCAATTTAATTGGTGAAATATTACAATCCAGCCATGGCCGATGCTGCAATAGCATCTGCCATGGCTGGACACCGAGACCTGACCCCCCCACACCGAGTCACGGCGGCGATCGGCCGCCGCCACCGAAAGATGGCAGCGATCGGTCACCGCCGTCACTAACAGCTCCCCTCCTCCTTTGCTCCGGTGCCCCCACCTTCCGATCCCCCCCCCTAACCTTCCGACCACCCTACTCACCTCTCCCGATCCACCGATGTCCCTGGATCGGTCCCGGCGTCCGCCCGGGCCTCTTCATGGGCGCCGCCATCTTGGAAAATGGCGGGCGCATGCGCAGTGCGCCCGCCGGCCGGCGCATGCGCAGTGCGCCCCCCCAGTGTCCAAAAATTTATTTTGATCACTGTGATAAACTGTCACAGTGATCAAAATAAAAAAAAGTAAATGAACCCCCCCTTTATCATAGGTAGGGACAAATAAAAAAAATAAAGATTTTTTTTTTTTTTTCCTATTAGGCCCTGTGCACACGTTGCGGATTTTGCTGCGGATCCGCGGCGTATTTTGCTGCGGATCCGCGGCGGATCAGCAGCGAAATCAGCCGCAGATGCGCAGCGATATCCGCCGCAGATCAGCAGCGAAATCCGCCGCGGATCCGCAGCAAAATACGCCGCGGATCCGCAGCAAAATCCGCAACGTGTGGCGGATTTCGCTGCGGATCCGCGGCGGATTTCGCTGCAGATCCGCGGCGGATTTCGCTGCTGATCCGCGGCTGATTTCGCTGCTAATCCGCGGCTGATTTCGCTGCTGATCCGCGGCGGATTTCGCTGCGGATCCGCAACTGATTTCGCTGCGGATCCGCGACTGATTTCGCTGCAGATCCGCGACTGATTTCGCTGCGAATCCGCAGCGGATTTTGCTGCTGATCCGCGGCGGATTTCGCTGCAGAGCCGCGGAGGATTTCGCTGCTGATCCGCTGCGGATTTCGCTGCTGATCCGCTGCGGATTTCGCTGCGGATCCGCAGCGGATTTCGTTGCTGATCCACGACTGATTTTGCTGCTGATTCGCTGCGGATCCGCAGCGGATTTCGCTGCTGATCCGCGGCTGATTTTGCTGCTGATTCGCTGCGGATCCGCGGCTGATTTTGCTGCTGATTCGCTGCGGATCCGCAGCGGATTTCGCTGCTGATCCGCGGCTGATTTCGCTGCTGATCCGCGGCTGATTTCGCTACTGATCCGCGGCTGATTTAGCTGCTGATCAGCGGCTGATTTCGCTGCTGATCCGCGGCTGATTTCGCTGCTGATCCGCGGCGGATTTCGCTGCTGATTCGCGGCGGATTTCGCTGCAGATTCACGGCGGATTTCGCTGCTGATCCGCGGCTGATTTCGCTGCTGATTCGCGGCGGATGTCGCTGCTGATCCGCGGCTGATTTCGCTGCTGATTCGCGGCGGATTTCGCTGCTGATTCGCGGCGGATTTCGCTGCTGATCCCCGACTGATTTTGCTGCTGATTCGCTGCGAATCCGCAGCGGATTTCGCTGCTGATCCGCGGCTGATTTCGCTGCTGATCCGCGGCTGATTTCGCTGCTGATCCGCGGCTGATTTCGCTGCTGATCCGCGGCTGATTTCGCTGCTGATCCGCGGCGGATTTCGCTGCTGATCCGCGGCGGATTTCGCTGCTGATCCGAGGCTGATTTTGCTGCTGATCCACGGCGGATTTCGATGCTGATCCGCGACTGATTTTGCTGCTGATTCGCTGCGGATCCGCAGCGGATTTCGCTGCTGATCCGTGGCTGATTTCGCTACTGATCCGCGGCTGATTTCGCTGCTGATCCGCGGCTGATTTCGCTGCTGATCCACGGCTGATTTCGCTGCTGATCCGCGGCGGATTTCGCTGCTGATTCGCTGCAGATCCGCGGCGGATTTTGCTGCGGATCCGCGGCTGATTATCTGCTGATTCATCTGCGCTAGCGGGTATAGCATAACGCGATCGCGTTATGCTATACCGTTACCAGCCGGTCACCGCTACGTGTTGAACGGGCTGGTAAAACGCAATATGAACCCAGCCTTAGGGTTAGAGCTAGGGTTAGGGTTAGCATTAGGGTTAAGGTTAGAATTACGGTTAGGGTTGGAATTAGGGTTAGGGTTGGAATTAGGGTTAGGGTTGGAATTAGGGTTAGGCTTGTAGTTAGGTTTATGGTTAGAGTTGGGATTAGGGTTAGGGGTGTGTTGGGGTTAGGGTTATGATTAGGGTTTGTATTAGGGTTAGGTGTGTGTAGGGTTAGGGTTGGGGTTAGGGGTGTGTTGGGGTTAAGGTACTGCCACACTAAGCTATCCCGCTAGCGATCTCGTTAGCGTTGCATACTAATGAGATCGCTAGCGGGATTGTTTCTATATCGCTAAATGCTGCCGCATTTAGCGATATAGTTAACGACGCTATCGCCGTTAGCGATCTTCTTAACGACTTTAGCGGTACAAAAGTACCGCTAAATCGCTAAGAAAAGGTGCCACACAGCGATTAGATACTTACCCAGCGGGAGCGCCAGCGATGAAATAGGGTCCGGAGCGATTCCAGCGACGAGCGAGATCACAGCAGGAAGCTCGTCGCTGGAAGCTGCCGCACTGAACAATATCGCTAACGGGATCGCTAAATAGTGACGTTTTTTAGCGATCCCGTTAGCGATATTGTTTAATGTGGCATACCCTTTAGGGTTGGAGTTAGAATTGAGGGGTTTCCACTATTTAGGCACATCAGGGGGTCTCCATACGCGACATGGAGCCACCATTGATTCCTGCAAATTTTGCGTTCAAAAAGTCAAACAGTGCTCCCTTTATTCCAAGCCCCGACGTATGCCCAAACAGTGGTTTATCCCCACATATGGGGTATCAGCGTACTCGGGAAAAATTGCACAACAACTTTGGGGGTTCTAATTTCTCCTGTTAACATTGGAAAAAAAATTGGGGACTAAAAATTATTTTTGTGGAAAAAAAATGATTTTATATTTTCACAGCTCTGCGTTATAAACTTCTGTGAAGGACTTGGAGATTCAAAGTGCTTATCACACATCTATAGGAGTTCCTTGGGGGATCTAGTTTCCAAAATGGGGTCACTTGTTGGGGAGCCCAATGTTTAGGCACACAGGGACCTCCAAATCCGACTTTAGCAACCGCTAAATATTCCAGCATATTTTCCATTCAAAAAAGTCAAATGGCGCTCCTTCCCTTCTGACCCGCCGGGGCGCCCAAAACATTGGTTTATGACCATATTATAAAGGTATCTGTGTACTCAGGAAAATTCCCCCAACAAATTTTAAGGATCCAATTTATACTTTTTGCCCATTTTTAAAAGAAAATAATTTGAGGCTAAAAGAAATTTTTGTGAAAAAAAAAAGTACTTTCTTTTATTCGGATCAATTTGTGAAGCACCTGGGAGTTCAAAGTGCCACAAAGCATCTAGATAAGTCCTTAGGGGGTCTAGTTTCCAAATGGGGTCACTTGTGGGGGACTCCCAATTTTTAGGCACCCAGGGACTCTCCAAATGCGACATGGAAAACCCCGCTAAAAAATCCAGCATATTTTCTATTAAAAAAAGTCAAATGGCCCCCCTTCCCTTCGGGAGCCCTGCCTTACCCCAAACAGTGGTTTATGACCAAAAGAGGTACCCTGGGGTTACTCAGGAGAAATTTGCCCAACAAATTTTAGGATCCAATTTTTAACTGTTGCCCATGTAAAAATGAAAAAAACGAGGCTAAAAGAAAATTTTTTGTGAAAAAAAAGTATTTTTCTTTTATTTACGGATCAATTTGTGAAGCACCGGGGGGGTTCAAAGGGGGCTCACTTTTTGCATCAAATTAAGTTCCTTAGGGTCCTGTTTCCAAAATTGGGGTCCCTTGTGGGGGAGCCCAAAAGTTTAGGCACACAGGGACCTCCAAAATGCGACATAGCAACCGCTAAATATTCCACATATTTTCCTTTCCCAAAAAGTCAAATGGCGCTCCTTCCCTTCTGAGCCCTGCCGGCCCCAAACAGGGGTTTTTGCCCCACATAGGGAAGGTATCTGTGTCCCTTCAGGAAAATTCCCCCAAACAAATTTTAAGGATCCAATTTTTAACTTTTGCCCATGTAAAAAAGAAAATAACTGAGGCAAAAAAGAAAATTTTTTAAAAAAAAAAGTACTTTCTTTTATTTACGAACCCCAATTTTGAAGACCGGGGTTCAAAAGGCTCACAAGCATCTAGATAAGTTCCTTAGGGGTTTCTATTTTCCAAAATGGGTTCACTTGTGGGGGACCCTCCAATTTTAGCACACGGGACTCTCCAAATCACATGGAAAAACCGCTAAATATTCCAGCATATTTTCCTATTCAAAAAGCCCAAATGGCGCTCCTTCCCTTCTGAGCCCTCCTTTCCCCCAAACAGTGGTTTATGACCACAAAAGAGGTATCTGTGTACCGGAGAAATTTCCCAACAAATTTTAGGACCAATTATACTTTTTGCCCATGGAAAATTGAAAAAAACTGAGGCTAAAAGAAAATTTTTTAAAAAAAAGTACTTTTTTTTTTTTCGGATAAATTTTTGTAAAAGCACCTGGGGGTTCAAAGGTCTCACTATGCATCAAAAATTTCCCTTGGGGGGGTCTATTTTTCCAAAATGGGGTCACTTGTGGGGGACTCCAATGTTTAGGACACAGGACTCTCCAAATCGACTGGAAAACCGCAAAATTATTCCACATAATTTCCATTCAAAAAGTCAAATGGCGCTCCTTCCCTTCTGACCCCTGCCTTTCCACCCAAACAGTGGTTTATAAACCATATATGAGGTACGTGTACTCGGAGAAATTGCCCAACAAATGTTGGGAAATCCAATTTTTTACTGTTGCCCATGTGAAAATGAAAAAACTGAGGCTAAAAGAAAATTTTTGTAAAAAAAAAGTACTTTTTTTTTTTTTTCGATCAATTTGTGAAGAAACCTGGGGTTCAAAGTGTTTCACAATGCATCTAGATAATTTTCCTTAGGGGCCTAGTTTCCAAAGGGGTCCTTTTGGGGGAGCCCAAATTTTAGGCACACAGGAACTCTCCAAATGGCGACAGGCAAACCGCTAAATATTCCAGATTTTTTCCATTCAAAAAGTCAAATGGCGCTCCTTCCCTTCTAGCCCTGCCTGCGCCCTTTAAAAGTGGTTTTATGACCACATTGAGGTATCTTTTGGACTCAAGAAATTGCCCAACAAATTTTTAGGATCCATTTTAATCCTGATGCCCATGTAAAAATGAAAAAATTGATGCTAAAAGAAAATTTTTGTTGGAAAAATTAAAATTCCATTTTTTCCTTCCACGTTGCTTTAGTTCCTGTTCGCACCTGAAGGGTTATAATCCTTCTTGAATGTAGTTTTGAGTAGCTTGAGGGTGCAGTTTTTATAAAGGTGTCACTTTTGGATTTTCTCCATATAGACCCCCCAAAGGACTTCAAATGTGAGGTGGGTCCCTAAAAAAAATGGTTTTGTAAATTTTGCTGTAAAAGAGAAATCGCTGGCAACTTTTAACCCTTATAACTTTCCTAACAAAAAAAAATGTTGTTCCCAAAATTGGGGCTTAAGTAAAGTAACATGTGGGAAAATGTTATTTATTAACTATTTTGTTTCCCATAACTCCCCCGGTTACAGAATAAAAATTAAAAATTTGAAAATTACAAAATTTTCAAAATTTCCCCCAAATTTCCATTTTTTTTTTAAAAATAAACGCAAAATTATCGACCTAAATTTACCACTAACATGGAAGCCCAAAAAATGTCACGAAAAAACAATCTCAGAATCCCCTAGGAACCTTTGGAGCGTTTCCTTTAGTTATTACCTCATAAAGGGGACACGGGGCAGAATTGGCAAAAAAAGGCAAGGTCTTTGAGGTCAAAATAGGCTGGGTCTTGAAGGGGTTAAAGACCAGGCCAATTTTTACAATTCTGACCACTGTCCCCTTTATAGTTATAACCCCCTGGAACGCTTCAACGGATCTTTGGGGGATCTGAGAATGTTTTCTCGAGACCTATTGGGACTTCATGATAGTGGTAAAATTTCTTTTAATATAACTTGCGTTTATTTATGAAAAAAACGGAAAATTGGCAAAAATTTTGAAAATTTTCAATTTTAAATTTTTAATTTTTTTGCCATTAAATCAAGAGAATGCCCAAAAAAATTAAAGTTAAAAAAACATTTCCCAAAAAGTTACTTTTTAAAAACACCAATTTTTTGGGAACCCCAAAAATTTTTTTTTTTAGGAAGTTTTAAGGGTTAAAAATTTTCCAGAATTTCTCTTTTTCCAACAAAATTTACAAAACCCCTTTTTTTTTGGACCCCTCACATTTGAATGAATTAGGGGGAATAGACAAAAATAAAACCCCAAAAATGAAAACCCCTTCAAAAGACCCCTCAAGTTTAAAGCCACTTCAAAAAATTTATTAACCCTTTTTGGGACTTTACAAGAATTAAAATGTGGGGAAGGAAAAAAAAACTTTTTAATTTTTTTTCCCCCCCCAAATTTTTTTTTGACAAAATTTTTTTAAAAAATTTTAAAGGGATCATAAAAATGAAACCCCAATATTTGTTTTTTCAATTTCTCCTGAGTACAGCGATACCCCTGTGTGGGGGTAAAACCCCCATTTGGGCCCCCTGGCGGAGCTCGGGAAAGGGGGCAGCGCCTTTGACTTTTTTGGCTGGAATTTTGATTGGCCCATGCCATTTGGAGGTCCCTTTGCCCCCAAAAGGGGGAAACCCCCCCCAATACCCCAATTTTTTAAAAAAACCCCCCAATAACTTTTCCAAATTTGAGGAGAGCTTTGAACCCCCCCAAAAGGGGTTTTCAGAAGGTTATAACTGAGCCGGAAAATTAAAAAATCATATTTTTTTTCCCAAAAAATGAACTTTTAACCCCCAATTTTTTTTTTTTCCCAAAGGGGAAAAGGACCCCAAAAAATTTTGGCAATAGTCCTGAGTACGCGATACCCAAAGTGGGGGTAAACCATATTTGGGTGAAAAGGCAGGGGGTCGGAAAAAAGGGAACAGGCCCTTGACTTTTTTGCTGGAATTTTAAAAGGACCCTTTCGCATTGGGGAGCCCCTTGTGCCTAAAAAGTGGAAACCCCCCCCAAGTAAACCCCCTTTTGGGAAAAAAACCCCCAAGGGGAATTATTGAAAATGTAGGAGAGCTTGAACCCCCAAAAGGGTTCAAAAAAGGGTTTAACCCCAGACCGTAAAAATTTAAAAAAAACATTTTTTTTTTCCCCAAAAAATGATCTTTTCAAACCCCCAAATTTTTTTTCCAAAAGGGTAAAAGGGCCCAAAAGTTATTTGCAATTTTTCCCCGAACGCATCCCAAATTTGGGGGGAAACCACTATTTGGGTCCTGGCAAAACTGGGGGAACACGCCATTTTAAAATTTTTTTGGGGGGAATTAATTGGACGCCATGCTTTTGGAGAGCCCCTGGGTCCTAAACAGTGGAAACCCCCCCCCCCCTAACCCCTTTTGGAAACTAGCCCCAAGGAAATATTGATTTTGGGTGGAGCTTGAACCCCCCCAAGGGTTTTAAAAGGTTAAAAAAGTAGACAAAAAATTTTAAAAAAAAAAAATTTTTTTTCCAAAAATGACTTTCCCCCAAATTTTTTTTTTTCCAAAGGGTAAAAGGCCCCCAAAATTATTTTTGAATTTTTTCCCGGGGAAAGCTTTTCCCCATATTGGGGGGAAAAACCCTAAATTTTGGGCATGGCAGAGCTTGGAAGGGAACAGCCCATTTGACTTTTTTTTTGGTGGAATTAGATTGGGGGGCCCATTGCTTTGGGGGAGTCCCCGTGTGACT
This sequence comes from Oophaga sylvatica, assembly GCA_033576555.1. Lineage (NCBI taxonomy): Eukaryota > Metazoa > Chordata > Amphibia > Anura > Dendrobatidae > Oophaga > Oophaga sylvatica. The sequence goes on from JARQOD010000008.1 coordinate 44,375,462, forward strand.
AAACCCCTGGGAAAACCCCCCCCAAGGACCCCTTTTGGGGAAATAACCCCCAAGAACTTATCTAGATGGGGGGTGAAAGTTTGAACCCCAAAGGGTTTTCAGAAGGGTTAAAGTAGAGCTAAAATTTTAAAAAAAATCTTTTCCAAAAAAAAGATCTTTCCCCCCCCAATTTTTTTTTTTCCAAAGGTAACAGACCCCAAATATTTTCAATTTTTTCCGAGTACGCTGATCCCCTAATTGGGGGAACCACTTTTTTAGCTGGGAAAAACTGGAAAGGGAAAGGGGCGCCTTTTTAAAGCAGATTTTGTGGGAAGGCCGGGTGTCATGTCCTTTAAAGCCCCCAGTGCCTAAAAAATAGAAACCCCCCCCCAAAAGACTCCCTTTTGGAAATAGACCCCCCAAGGAACTTATCAAATTTTTGGGGAGCACTTTTTAAACCCCCAAGTCTTCACAGAAGTTTTTTTAAAGTGAGCCTTTAAAAAAAAAAAAAAAATTTTTTTTTTTCCCCAAAAATAATCTTTTTTTGCCCCAAAAATTTTTTTTTTCAAAGGGTAACAGGAAAAAAAAGGCCCCCAAACTATTTGAATTTTTTCCGATACGCTGAACCCCTATGGGGGGGGGAACCCGGCCCGCCTTTTGCGACTTTGGGGGGCCCAATGAACAAATCCACAAAAGTGAAGAATTGGTTTTCTTTTTTCCCTTCCCGTGCGGAAATAGTGATTAGGCGACTTTATTCCCGGAGGGCGATTACACAAAACCCGATTTTTTACCCTTTTTATGTTTCTTCTGTCCCCCCCCAAAAAAACCTTTTTTTTGGGGAAAATTTTTTTAAAAATTTTTGCATTCCTTTTTGAGAGCTATAATTTTTTAAAATTTCGGCCGGGCAGGTTACTAGGGCTTTTTTTTGCGGGAGAGCTGGTTTTTATTGGGGCCATATTCGGGCTAACTTTTTTTTTCGTTTTCCCATTCCGATTTTTGGGTTTTGAATGAAAAAAAACCAGCAAAAAGGAAATTTTTTTTTTTTTTTTTTTTTTTCCTCCTTCCTGTGTGGTTTTTAAATTTTAAAAAAGTTTAATTTTCGGGGGACTAGGTTTTGGGATTTTCCCCTTTATATATTTTTTTTTTTTTTTGGCGTTTTTTAACAAAAAAAATTTTTAGAAAAAATAATTATTTTTGCACCCCTTTATTCCCACTATAACTTTTTTATTTTTTTTTCTGGGTCTGTAACACTTTTTTTTTTGGGAAAAAATGAGGGTTTTTGCGGGGGCCAAATTTTTATATCTGACTTTTTTATCGCTGTTTTTGCACCCCCTTTTTCCAAACGGGAAAATATCGCCTTGGAAAAAAAATAATTTTTTACTTTTTTTTTTTTTTTTACGGTTTTTCAAGGGGTTAACTAGGGGTTCGATTTTATAAAATTTTTTTTGGCGAACCTAAAAAGTGTATGTTTTTTGTTTTGTTTTTTTTTTTATTACCTAAAAATGTGTATTTTTTTGGGGGGGTTTTTTTTTTAAAAAATTAAAATTTTTAATTTTTTTTTTAAAAAATTTTTTTAAAAAAAAGTTTTTTTTAAAAATTTTCCCTTAAGGGGCTTTCATTTTTTTTAAAATTTTTATTGCATTTAAAAAAAGCATTGCAATGCCCCCGGCATTGCAATCTTTTTAAACCCAAATGGAAGCTGCTGTGACATGACACAGCTTTTTTTTTCCCCAACTAAAAACCCCGGGGGGTTGTCATGACAACCCCCGGGTAAACAAGGGAAAATGGGCCCCCCCCGCAAAATTTTCAGGGGCTGACTGAGGCAGAGGGGGGCCCCGACCCTCTGCCCCCCCCCCTGAGCTTTTGCGTTTTTGCGCTCGATCGCAGCAGCGGGGGGGGTTTAAAACCCCCGGGGGGTGGGGGCCCCCCTCCTGGTTTGGGCAGGGGCCGGAAGCCGGGCCCCCCTGCACCCCGGGGCCCCCTGCACTGTTTTGGGGCGGGGGAAAACTGAAATTTAAACCCCCGGGGGGATCTTTTTCTTTTTTTGGGGCATTTTAGTTTTACTGCCCAAAAACCCAGCGCGTGGGGCGGGGCCGACGGAAAAGGGGCCCCAAAAACCCCTTGCCGGCTTTCCGCTGTCTGGGACAGCTGTCCCCACTGATCTACCACTGCTTTTTTTCCCCAGGGGTTTTGATCAAAGCCATTTTTTCGGGGGTCCCCCTTTTGGGTTCCGGAATTTTGGGACCTTCCCCAAACGGACCTGCAGGGGAAATGGACTTTAAAAGGGGTTTTAAAAATAAATAATTTTTAAAAAAAAAACATTTTTTTTCCATCTTTTTTTTTTTAAATTCCCCAAATTTTCCTTCAAAAACCCTTTTTTTTTTTTAAAATAAATATAAAAAAAAAAAACCCCCAAAAAAATTATTCTTACCAAACTGGCAATCTGTCACGTCCCCCGAGGGTTTTAAACCTTTTAAAAAAGGGGAAAAATACAATCAATAAGCAGCGCAAGAAACCCTTTGGTGCTCATCTGAAAGCTCCCAAAAGAAATGACTTATCCCCCCGCTGACGGGGGAGGAATAGTTTTTATAAATTTAAGCTTAATTTGTATCCTTTTTTCCCTTAGGCCCCGGGCACTAAAGGGGAAAGGGGGCAAAAAATCAATTAAGCCCATTCGGGAAAAACAAATTTCCCAAAAATTTCCCCCGGGAGAGTAACTGTTTCCCCTTCAGGGAATACAGGTCTGAGACAGCTTTTTTAGCTCTCGGCCCCTTAAAACCCTTTTAAACCCCCCTTTCTGAGGGGTTACAGCGGGGCCCCCGCCCGTATTTTGTTTTGGGAAAAATCATTTTGTTTTTTTTAAAATTTTTTTTTTTTTTCGGGAAAAAGGGTTTTTTTTTGCAGGAAATAAAAAATTGTCAAAAACTGGTGATTATTTCATTAAACTTTTTTTTTTTTAAAAATGTGTGGGGGTTTTATTTTTCTATCAACAAAAGGATTAAAAATTTTATTTTTCCCCAATTGACAGCTTTTAAAATTTTTTAACCCCTCCGGGGGCCCCTTTTTAAACAAAGGTGACATTAAGGGAGATTATTAACCCTTTTTGCCCCCCCCTAGGGGGGAAGGGGGAAAAGACGGGAAAAATTTCCCAAAAAAGGGGGAATCAAAAATTTTAGATTTGCCCTTTCTGGGGTGCCCCGGGGCAGATGTTTATAGCCAGGGGGGCAAAAAAAAAGTACCCTCCCAGGCGTTTAAAATCTCCCCCCCTCCTTGCTTTGTCGGGGGGAGAAAATGGGGGGGAGCCCCCCCATTTTTTTTTCAACGAAAAATTTTAAACCTTTAAAAATTAAAACCCCCCCCATTCTGAAATTTAGCACAAATACACTCATGTAATTTTTTAAAATTCTAAAAATATCAAAATACAGGAAATGACATGGAACGTGTGGAAACAATGTACATTTCATTTTCGGGGCCCCCCCGGGTTCACAAAAAAACCCCCGGGGGTTGGAAAATTTTTGGCTATTTTAAAAAATAAAGTTTAGGGGAAAAAAAAAAAAAAGTAAATTAAAAGTCCAATGACAATGTATAAAAAAAAAATAAGTGTTCAATGTGTATATATCTAAAATTTTTAATTTTTTTGAAAAAATATTTTTTGGATCCTTTTTTAAAATTTTTTTTTTTTTCAAAACCTGCGAAAAAAATCTCGCAAGTCGGGGGGGAAAAACGGATTAACCAAGGTACCACCCCATGCACAAAAAAAAAAATCTTTTTTGGAAAAAACGGATGCCAGAAGGGGGGTTTTTGGGGTGTTTGCAAAAAAAACCCCCCCAAAAGCCCGTCAAAAACGGACCGAAAAAATTTTTTTCCCCCGGGGGTGTTGGGGGGGCCCGGGCCCAAAACGGGCTTTTTCCCCCGGGGAAAAAAAACACCTACAAATTTTTTTAAAACTCATCTTTGTAGCGAAACAAGTAATTGCCCAAAAAGTACCGGCAGCACCTATTTAAACAACAAGCCCCTTTTTAAAAAGGGCAAGCGATTTCCAAAAAACGGAAAATTTTTTGGGGCCAAAGGGGGCAGCGTTTTAAAACCCCCCCCAAATGAGGAGGGGTGCCCCAAAATTCTGGGGGTCAGTTTTTGAAATTTTTTTAAAAAAATTTTTAAAAATGCCCGACAGTAAGGGGCCCCGGGGGGGGAAAAAATTTTTTTCAAAAAGAAAAAATTTTGTTTTGGGGGAAAAATTAAAAAAACAAGCCAAACAAAAGGGGTTTTTTGGGGGGGGGTAAATAAGGGCCCCACAAATTTTAAAAGGGGATCTGACCCCAAAGGGGGCTTGGGGGTTACCCCTTAAAAAAAAAGGGGGGGCCCCCTTTGGGGGGTCCAAATTTCCCCCCCCCAAAGGGGCAATCACCCTAAAAAATTTTTTTTTGCCCCCAGTTTAGGACCCCCAAAAAAAATGCTTTTGGGGGTTTTTAAAATTCCCCAATTTTTTTAAAAAAAATTTTTAAAAAAAGACTACATAAAAAGGGGGGGGGGATCTATTTTGGGGGAAAAAAAAATTTTTTTAAAAGGGGAAAATTTTTAAAAGACAATCCCCCCCTTTTTGGGGTCCAACCCCCCGGGGTCCCCCCCCAAAAATTTTTGGGGAAACGACCAAATTTTGGGGGGTTTTTCAAACCCCCCCCAAAAAGAGGGGTTTGCCCCCCAATTTTTGGGGGGGGAAAAACCCGTCCCCTTTGGTCAATCACCCTAAAATTTGCATGTGCCCCTTTAAAAAATTTTTACCCCCACCCCAAAGCTTGGGGTTTTTAGTTTTGGGTTCCCCCAAAAATTTCATTTTTTTTAAAAAAACGTACCCCCGGCCCCCCCTTTTTGAAGGGCATTTTTGGAAAAATTTTTTTTAAAAATTCGAACTTTTTACCCCCGCATTGTTTTGTGGTCCTAACAAGGGGCACAGCCAAAAAAATTTGGGTGGCTGATCAAAGGGGGTGGGCAAGGACCCCCTAAATTGGGGTGTGGGACCACCTAGGGGGGGCCCCAAATCCCACCCCCTTTTGGGCCCCCTTTACCCAAAATTTGCAAAAGGGGCCCCTTTTTAGGGCCCCCCCAACAATGCTGGGGGGCCCGTTTAAAACCCCCCCCCAAAAAAAAAAAATTTTTACAAAAACGATCCCCCCGCCCCCCCTTTTTTTTAAATTAAAAAAATTTTTGGGGGTTTTTAAAAAAAAAACTGGGCACCCCAGCATTGGGTTTTTTGGGGGGCCTAAAAAGGGGGACAGCAAATTTTAGGGGAAAAATTACCAAGGGGCAGAGCTAAGAAACCCCCCCAAATGGACACCCCCTCCAATTTTTGGGGGGTTCAAACTCCGCCCCCCTTTGGGGGAAACACCCAAAAAAATTTTTTTTTGCCCCCCTTTTTTAGGGCCCCCCCCAAAATGCTGGGTGCATTCGAATTTTTTTTAAAAAATTGGGCAAAAATGCCCCACAAAAAAGGGCCCGGGGGATCGATTTTGTCAAAAATGAAATTTTGGGGGGAAATTTAAAAATGACACCCCAGCCTTGTTTTTTGGGGCCAAAATAAGGGGGAAAAGCAAATTTTGGGGGGTCTGACCCCAAAGGGGGGGACCCCCCCTCATTTTTTTGGGGGGGGGTTTGGTCCTCCCCCTTTTTGGGCAAAACCCCCCAAAATTTTTCCCGTGCCCCCAGTTAGGACCCCCACAACAAGCCGGGGGTCAGTTCGAATTTTTTAAAAAAAAATTGGGCCCAAAAAAAAAATACACTAAAAGGGCCCGGGGGCGATTTTTCAAAAATGAAAATTTTTGGGGGAATTTAAACTGACACCCCAGCAATGTTGTGGGGGTCCTAACTAAGGGGGACATCAAATTTGGGGGCTGACCCAAAAAGGGGGAAGCTATTTCCCCCCCAAAGTGGGCAACCCTCCCAAAATTTAAAAGGGGCATGGGTCTGCCCCCTTTGGGGGGGAAACACCCTAAAAATTTGCGGCCCCTTTTTAGGCCCCCCCACCAAAAAACTGGGGAAAGCCCCAAATTTAAACCCCCAAAAATTTCAAATTTTTACAAAAAAGAAAAACCCCCCCCCAAAGGGATGTCATTTTTGGGAAAAAAAATTTTTTAAAAAAATTTTTAAAATGACACCCCACATTGTTTTTGGGGGTCCTAACTAAGGGCCCCGCAAATTTTAGGGTGACTACCAAAGGGGGGAGAGCAAAAACCCCCCAAATTGGGCTCCCCCCCCATTTTGGGGGGCAAAACTCCGCCCCCTTTGGTCCCGATCACCCTAAAAAATTGCTGTCCCCCTTTTTTAGGACCCCCTCAAAAAAGCGGGATTTCAGTTTGAATTCCCCCCAAAAAATTTCCCTTTTTTTTAAAACGAAACCCCCCCCCTTTTGGAAAGTCATTTTTTTGGGAATTTTAAAAATTCAACTTTACAACCCAGCATTGTTGTGGGGGCCTAACTAAGGGGGAAAGCAAAAATTTTTGGGGATCGACCAAAGGGGGCAGAGCTATACCCCCCCCAAAAGGGGGGGCCCCCCTTTATTTTAAAGGGGGGGTTTGCCCGGCCCCCCCTTTTGGGGGGAAACACCCTAAAATTTTTCGTGCTCCTTATAGACCCCCAACCCAAACTGTTTTTCATTTGAATTCCCCCAAAAATTTCATTTTTGGGGCAAAACGAAAAACCCCCGGGGGGCCCTAGAAATTCATTTTTGGGAATTTTTTAAAAAACGCTGACCCCCCCAGCATTGTTTGGGGGTTTCCCAACTAAGGGCACCCCCAAAAATTTTGGGGGGACCCCAAAGGGGGGGCATGACCCCCCCAAAATGGAGGGTGCCCACTTTGGGGGGGGCCCTAGCCCCTGCCCCCTTTGTTTAATAAACCCCCCAAAATTTTTGTGCCCCTTAGTTAGGAAAACCCCCCCAACAATGCTGGGGGGAAAAATTTTTTTTCCCCAAAAATTTCATTTTTGAAAAATCGATACCTCCCCGGGGCCCCAAAAGGGGGGTCATTTTTTTTAATTTTTTTTTAATTCGGGAAAAAACACCCCCCGCATTTTTTGTGGGGGGCCAACTAAGGGGGACAGCAAATTTTAGGGGGACTGACCAAAGGGGGGGGGGCTTTGGGGGCCCCAAAAAAAGGGGGGGCCCACTTGGGGGGGTCATTTTCTGCCCCCTTTTTGGGCAAATCACCCTAAAAATTTTGCTGTGATCCTTATTAGGACCCCCACAATAATGCTGGGGGGGTCAGTTTTGAATTTTTTAAAAAAAAATTGGGGGCCCAAAAAAAAAAATACCCAAAAAGACAACAAACCCCCCGGGGCCCCCCGGGGTATCCCTTTTGTCAAATGAAATTTTTTGGGGGAAAAAAAAAAAATGACACCCCAGCAATTTTTGGGGGGGTTTCCAAAATAAGGGGGCCCGCCCAAAAATTTTTGGGGATCAAACCCAAGGGAGCGGAGCTAGCCCCCCAAAAAAGGGTTTCCAAATTTTTGGGGGGGGGGATTCCCCCCCTTGGGCCCACACCCAAAATTTTTTTTTTCCCCTTAAAATTTTTACCCCGACAAAAATTTTTTGGGGGCAGATCGAATTTTTTAAAATTGCCCCAAAAAGACATGCCCGTAAGTGCCGGGGTAACGATTTTTCAAAAATGAAAAATTTTGGGGAATTTAAACTAAAACCCCAGCCATTGTTGGGACCTAACTAAGGGGCACAGCAAAAAATTAAGGGGGAAAAGACCAAAGGGGGCAAGCTATGACACCCTAAAAAAAGGAGGGGGGGCCCCCTTTTTTGGGGGGGTAGCTCCGCCCCCTTTGGGGAAAACCCCCTAAAATTTGCTGTGCCCCTTTTTTTTTTTCCCCCCACAACAATGCTGGGGGTCATTTTTTAATTTTCCCCCCAAAAAATTTATTTTTTCCCCAAAAAAAAAACCCCCCAGCCCTAAAAAAAACATTTTTGGGAATTTTTTTTTAAAAAAAACCCACACCCCCCGCATTGTTTTTCTGGGGCCCCAACTAAGGGGGACAGCAAAATTTTTTGGGGATCCCAACCAAAGGGGGCAGACCTATGACCCCCCAAGGGGGACCCCCCTCATTTAGGGGGCCCAGCTTTTCCCCCTTTGGGCCAAAAAAACCCCAAAATTTGCGTGCCCCTTAAATTTTGCCCCCCCCAACAAAACTGGGGGTCATTTTTAAAAAAATTTAAAATTTCCAAAAATTCCCTACAAAAAAGGCGGGGGAAACGATTTTGTCAAAAATGAAAAATTTTTTGGGGGGGTTCAAACTGACACCCACATTGTTTTGGGTCCCCCCCAAAAAGGGGGACAAACAAATTTTAAGGGGGAACGACCCCAAAGGGGGCAGAGCAGACCCCCCCCAAAGGGGGGCACCCCCCCATTTAAAGGGGTCATACTCCGCCCCCTTTGGCAGATCACCCTAAAATTTGCTTTTGGGCCCCAAAAAAAACCCCCCCAACAAGCGGGGTGCAATTTTAAAATTTCCCCCAAAAAAAAATTTTTGACAAAATCGATATCCACGGCCCCCTTAAATGTATGTCATTTTTGTTTAATTTTTTAAAAAAATTTGAAAATGACAACCCCCCCAAAATTGTAGAGGGCCTAACCCAAGGGGGGACAGCAAATTTTAGGGTGATCACCCCAAAAAAGGGGGGTAACAAAACCCCAAAAAGGAAGGGGGCCCCTTTGGGGGTCATAGCTCCCCCCCCTTTTAAACAGATCACCCAAAATTTGCTGTGCCCCCTTTGTTTTGGGGGGCCCCCCAACAATGCTGGGGGTTTCCCGTTTGAATTTTTGAAAAAAAACCAAAAAAAAAATACATAAGGCCGGGGGCCCATTTTGCAAAAAAAAATTTTTGGGGGGAAAAAAACTGCACCCCAGCATTGTTGTGGGGTCCAACTAAAGGGGGGCAAATTTTAGGGGGGATGGACCAAAGGGGGGGAGCAACCCGCCAAAATGAGGAGGGGGCCCAATTTTGGGGGCATAGCACTGCCCCCTTTGGTCAATCACCCAAAAAAATTTTTCTGTGCCCCTTAGTTAGGACCCCCCAACCCAAACTGGGGTGTCCCGTTCGAAATTTTTAAAAAAATTGGCCAAAAAGGGCATACAGTATGGGCCCCGGGGGACATTTTTTGGGGGGAAAAAAATTTAAAATTTTTTTTGGGGTTCCAAAAAAAAAAACCCCCCCCATTGTTTTTGGGGGGGGCCCAACTAAGGGGCACAGCAAAATTTAGGGGGATCGCCAAAGGGGGGATGCATGCCCCCCCCAAAAAGGCACCCCTCCTCATTTTTAAGGGGGGCATACTCTGCCCCCTTTTTCAGGGTCACCCTAAAATTTGCTATGCCCCAAATTTTTGGCCCCACCCCAAAAAAATGGGTGTCAGTTTGGGAAATTTTCCCCAAAAAAATTTTTTTTTTTGACAAAATGCCCCCCCCCTTACGTAGTCATTTTTTTGGGAATTTTTTTAAAAAAATTTGAACTGACACCCCACAAATTTTTTGGGCGGGCCCCCAAAAAGGGGCAAAGCAAATTTT
>JARQOD010000008.1:44385097-44453861 GCA_033576555.1 Oophaga sylvatica
TACGATCGGCCGGTATGAGCGCTGATTTACCACATACGATCGGCCGGTATTGAGCGCTGATTTACCACATACGATCGGCCCGGTATTGAGCGCTGTGATTTACCACATACGATCGGTCTGGTAATGAGCGCTGATTTACCACATACGATCGGCCGGTAACAAGCGCTGATTTACCACATACGATCGGCCCGGTATTGAGCGCTGTGATTTACCACATACGATCGGCCCGGTAATTGAGCGCTGATTTACCACATACGATCGGTCCGGTAACAAGCGCTGATTTACCACATACGATCGGTCGGTAATAGCGCTGATTACCACATACGATGGTCGGTAAGAGCCTGATTTACCACATACGATCGGCCCGGTATTGAGCGCTGATTTACCACATACGATCGGCCTGGTAATGAGCGCTGATTTACCACATACGATCGGTCTGGTAATGAGCGCTGATTTACCACATACGATCGGCTCGGTAACGAGCTCTGATTTACCACATACGATCCGCCCTCATTTACTTCCCTGGCGAAAACCGATGGGAAGAGGATTATTTCGTGTTTCCCACAGTCATTGCCCGCTTGACCCCCGGTGATATTTACAGACACAATCACCAGGAGCCTGGTGCGATCGGCGCGTGTTCACACCAGCTGGTGTGGCAGCGCTTTTACTATCACTCCCTGATTATGGGCTCATCTCTGGTCCATTAGTGCCAGGCTTGCTCCATACAGTCAGATAGGAAGACGGGACAGACGTCTGCTGTGAAGTTTCTGATATCTTCTGCAGCCCCACACTGAGCGCTGCTGGGCAGGAGCAGCTCCAGGAGCCGTGCACTCCCATCTCCCTCCATAGATGGCGCTGCGCTGCAGGTTTCCCAGGCCCGGCCGCCCCGCCGTTGCTAGGAGACCTGGAGCGGGCGGTGTGTGGGCAGCTGCAGGCAGCGCTGGGGAGCTGATGCCGCGGGCTCGGGCTGCTCGCTGAGGTGGAGGAGGGACGGAGGGAGCTTCAAGGCCCGGACCTGGATGAAGGCCGCTCCCGGCGTGGGCCCTCCTCTCCAGGGTCTGGCTGAGGCCTTTCCGGCCTGTGTCGTGCCCCGTAGTGCGCTAGTGGAGGACTTCACTGGAGGATACAGCGCCCTCATGTATAGCAGCCTGGCGAACCGCACGGGTCTCCGCCATCCGTCTACATCGGGGATGAGGAGCAGCGCAGACAGGCCGTGGTGAGTGTCGGTGTCATGGATTCCTGCGACCCTCCGTGTGCCAGTGCCCCCCAGTGTGTGTCCCTGCTCTGCAGATGGGGGCACCCTGCTGTTTACTATGCAGGCTGCCCCAGTCATGCCTGCTGCTATCCACTAGTATGCTGACATGCCAGCCGGTGCCAGGCGCTCACGTGTGCCAGCAGACCAGTCCGCACACAGCTCCTCATCTGAAGTTTACGGTCAGTGTTACCCCCCATCCCCCTATTGACACCTCTGTCCTGACCTCTAGGATAAGGCACATCCCGGTGATGTCACATGGAGGAACCGGTGCCCTCCTCCGTCACATCGCGCTGGTATAAAGTCGGGTCCAGCGGCCGATGGCGGACCGCAGGGTCCCCTTGTGCAGCTTGTGAGACCCCACTTTTCGGGGCTGCAGAAGGTATTAAAAGGACAAAAGTTGTTGAAAATCTGATCAAGTCATCAGATGCTTTCCAATAAAGCAGGAAACGCTATTCAGCACTATGTCCTCCAGTGCGGACTCTGGTGGCCCCAAGTGTTCGTATGCAGGTGTCCACGTGCCACCCTACTACTGGCACCATGGCGCACACAGTGGTATGACACCTCACCACTGGGGCTGTCACATGCCGGCCACGGGTAAACAAACATTACCAAAACTATTGATGCGCCAGTCAGTGGGGGATAAAACAGGTGACAAATGCATCCCATTTAGTTTTACGGGATTTGTTGGTGATTTAGTTAAAAAAAATATATATTTGTTTAAGTAATTTGATACCTCAGTTACCAGTAATATCATTTGAACCCTCATGGCCATGCTGTACTGCTGGTGAGTAGAGATGAACAAATTTGTTCAGATTTTGTCCCCGAATCTGATTTTGACATATTCGAACAGTATTCATGCCAAATATATGTCCTGTGGTCGGTTCCAAACATATTCTGTAATTTCTGCTCCCATTGACTCTAATGACGTTCGGCTGTGTTCGACAAATATTGCAAAAACAATATTCAATTCCGATCATATTCTGAACCGAGTCTGAACAAATTTGCTCATCTCTACTGGTGAGTAATGATGAGTGAACCCGTGGAAGTTCTGGTACCCAACCAAACTTTAATCCAACTGTTTGTTTGGATATCAGAACTGTACCCGAAACCCATTGAAATCAATGGAGACCTGAACTTTGGAGATTAAAAAATCTTTCTCTCCGGACTCCCGAACTGTAGAAAGGACTTCCAGTAGAGGTCTGTGTTCAGTGTTTAACACTGGTCCGATACGAACCCCGAACTTTACAGTTTGGGTTCACTCATCTCTACCGGTTAGCGATATGCATAGTGGGGAGCATTGTGCACCGTTACATTGCACAGTGAGAAATGCCAAGTCTCCTGCATACTTGTTCCATTTCATAACTAAGGCCTCATTCAGACGTGTGTTCTTTTTACTTATGAGAAAAGCAGACAGAGTTTTAGCAGCGATTTTCATCAGTATTATCCGAGTTTCTTCAGTTTGATCCAGTTTTTGTCATACAGTACAGACCAAAAGTTTGGACACACCTGTATCTGTATTTTCATGACTGAAAATTGTACATTCACACTGAAGGCATCAAAACTATGAATTAACACATGTGGAATTATATACTTAACAAAAAAGTGTGAAACAACTAAAATTATGTCTTATATTCTATGTTCTTCAAAGTAGTCACCTTTTGCTTTGATGACCGCTTTGCACACTCTTGGCATGCTCTTGATGAGCTTCAAGAGTTAGTCACCGGAAATGTTCTTCCAACAGTCTGGAAGGAGTTCCCAGAGATGCTTAGCACTTGTTGACCCTATTGCCTTCACTCTGCGGTCCAGCTCACCCCAAACCATCTCGATTGGGTTCAGGTCTGGTGACTGTGGAGGCCAGGTCATCTGGCATAGCACCCCATCACTCTCCTTCTTATAGCCCTTACACAGCCTGGAGGTATGTTTGGGGTCATTGTCCTGTTGAAAAATAAATGATGGTCCAACTAAACGCAAACCGGATGGAATAGCATGCTGCTGCAAGATGCTGTGGTAGCCATGCTGGTTCAGTATGCCTTAAATTTTGAATAAAGCCCCAACAGTGTCACCAGCAAAGCACCCCCACATCATCACACCTCCTCCTCCATGCTTCACGGTGGGAACCAGGCATGTAGAGTCCATCCGTTAACCTTTTGTGCGTCGCACAAAGACATGGTGGTTGGAACCAAAGATCTCAAATTTGGACTCATCAGACCAAAGCACAGATTTCCACTGGTCTAATGTCCATTCCTTGTGTTCTTTAGCCCAAACAAGTCTCTTCTGCTTGTTGCCTGTCCTTAGCAGTGGTTTCCTAGCAGCTATTTTACCATGAAGGCCTGCTGCACAAAGTCTCCTCTTAACAGTTGTTGTAGAGATGTGTCTGCTGCTAGAACTCTGTGTGGCATTGACCTGGTCTCTAATCTGAGCTGCTGTTAACCTGTGATTTCTGAGGCTGGTGACTCGGATAAACTTATCCTCAGTAGCACAGGTGACTCTTGGTCTTCCTTTCCTGGGGCGGTCCTCATGTGAGCCAGTTTCTTTGTAGGGCTTGATGGTTTTTCAACTGCACTTGGGGACACTTTCAAAGTTTTCCCAATTTTTCGGACTGACTGACCTTCATTTCTTAAAGTAATGATGGCCACTCGTTTTTCTTTACTTAGCTGCCTTTTTCTTGCCATAATACAAATTCTAACAGTCTATTCAGTAGGACTATCAGCTGTGTATCCACCAGATTCTGCACAACACAACTGATGGTCCCAACCCCATTTATAAGGCCAGAAATCCCACTTATTAAACCTGACAGGGCACACCTATGAAGTGAAAACCATTTCCGGTGCCTAACTCTTGAAGCTCATCAAGAGAATGCCAAGAGTGTGCAAAGCAGTCATCAAAGCAAAAGGTGCCTACTTTGAAGAACCTAGAATATAAGACATAATTTCAGTTGTTACACACTTTTTTAAGTCAAGTCTATAATTCCACATGTGGTAATTCATAGTTTTGATGCCTTCAGTGTGAATGTACAATTTTCATAGTCATGAAAATACAGAAAAATCTTTAAATGAGAAGGTGTGTCCAAACTTTTGGTCTGTACTGTACTGTATGTTGGCATAGTTCACCCCATGTAACAATGCATGAAAATTGGACTGCACTCTCATGGTATCGAAGTCCTGGGCAATTCTTTTCACTGACTCATAAACTTGATTTGTCGATTGTGATCCGACATTCAGATCAATACCAGACTGGTCTCCGTGATTTTGCATGGTCCACAAAATATCACATAATAGAAAGCAATGGAACGCTCGCTGTATTACCCTGGTGCTCAGAAGTAAAAAAACGTAGATGAGTAAAATGGCAAACTTCAGCACACAAAATTAGATTTTTTTTGTATTTTTTATTAGTATTATAATTGGTGAGGCAGAAGTAGGATAAGTTGGATCCAAATGAATACAGATATAATAGGTTCAATGTTTCGGCCATAATAAATAATTGCTTTTCTCGCAGGGAGATTCATCTCTATCATTTTTGTTCTTGCACTGTATCTAGACGCATTAACTTTGCAGTTGGTGTACACATACAGTGGGTACGGAAAGTATTCAGACCCCTTTAAATTTTTCAGGGTCATACCATGGTAACTTACATTACAGTCACAAGCCAAAACCTGGCTACAGACTGTTCTTTGAAGGCAGCCACAAAAATGAGTGAATGTATATTATACATTAAACTATTCTCAATAGATTTCAACACAATTTGATTTTTCAACAATAAATTTAAATACAAAATACAGTGTTATTACTTGGTAACTTACGTTACAAAAAAGGAAAGACAATTGTCCATCATGAGACTGCCAAATTATCTGTTCTGGTAAACAGGGGAGTAGCACTATTTTTAGTGTATAAAAACAACATAGTCCAAACAACTTTAACAAATTTATTTTTACCTCTCAAGTTAAATGCAACAGTTTTTATAACAAGAAATGTTGATAACTTACTTTACAACATAATATAGTAACTTGCGTTACAATGAGTTACCATCATAGGAAAAACACTGTTTGTAATGCAAGTTACCATCATTGTAACGTAAGTTACTATTATGTTGTAGCGTAAGCTACAATGGAATGACCCTTCACTCTTTTTCATTGCAGTCATTTGGTAAATTCAAAAAAGTTCTTTTTTTTTTTCTTCTCATTAATGTACACTCTGCACCCCATCTTGACTGGAAAAAAAACAGAAATGTAGAAATTTTTGCAAATTTATTAAAAAAGAAAAACTGAAATATCACATGGTCATAAGTATTCAGACCCTTTGCTCAGACACTCATATTTAAGTCACATGCTGTCCGTTTCCTTGATGAGATGAAGATAGAACTTTTTTGGTGATAACTCTAAGCGGTATGTGTGGAGAGAACCAGGCACTGCTCATCACCTGCCCAATACAATCCCAACAGTGAAACATGGTGGGTGGCAGCATCATGCTTTGGGTTTTTTTCAGCTGCAGGGACAGGACGAATGGTTGCAATTGAAGGAAACATGAATACAGACAAGTACAGAGATATCCTGGATGAAAACCTCTTCCAGAATGCTCTGGACCTCAGACTTGGCCGAAGGTTCACCTTCCAACAAGACAATGACCCTAAGCACACATTTAAAATAACAAAGGAGTGGCTTCAGAACAACTCTGTGACCATTCTTAACCAGCCAGAGCTCTGACCTAAACCCAAGTGAGCATCTCTGAAGAGACCTGAAAATGGCTGTCCACCAACGTTCACCATCCAACCTGATGGAACTGGAGAGGATCTGCAAGGAAGAACGGCAGAGGATCCCCAAATCCAGGAGTGAAAAACTTGTTGCATCATTCCAAGAAGACTCATGGCTGTACTAGCTCAAAAGATGCTTCTACTCAATACTGAGCAAAAGGTCTGAATACTTATGACCATGTGATATTTGTTATTTTTTAATAAATTTGCAAAAATGTCTACATTTCTGTTTTTTATCAGTAAAGATGGGGTGCAGAGTGTACATTAATGAGAAAAAAATAAACTTTTTTGCATTTACCAAATAGCTGCAATGAAGCAAAGAGTGAAAAATTTCAAGGGGTCTAAATACTTTCCGTACCCACTGTAAGTAAGTTGAGAGTACAGGTTGTTTCAAACTTACTCTTCAGCCATGATACCTTATGCTCAGAATCGGTACAGTTACGGTGTTCTACATTCTAGAAATGACGGTATATTGTCTATTTAGTTGAAGAATTGAGAAATGTGTTTTTCCACTTTGCTTTTATTATTAGCCATTCCAGTGTTTTTATTCATATATAATGCTTACTCATGCTCAATCTTGTCGTTCAATTTATTTTATCCCACCTCAGTTCTATTTATACATTTTCTTTCCCCCTTCATTATAGGAAGTTGGGGTTAACCATTGCATTAATGTGTAAACAGGAAGTCAGTCTCTGACTTCCTGTGAGCTACAGGATGACATCATCATCACCTATCAAATCCTACTTAGCAGCTGTCAGACTCCACCACACCCAGCTCCACCCTCCTTGTCCCCCTGTATGTCCTCTCATGCGGCTAACGATATTGATGAAGACTTTTGACATTGTCTAAAATCTTTTGTTTGTCCACAACAACCAATCAGAGCACGTCTTTCATATTTCAAGAACATAAAGGATTTACAGGTGTCTCACATATTATCACTGCTCTCTTATGTAAAATATGAATAGTAGCAGATTTATGAAACGGTCTTAAAAAACATCTCTTCACTGCCCATTGTAACCAATCATGCAGCAGCTTTTATTTTGTATTAAAGGGGTTGTCCATGTTTGCAATGAAACCTCACAGGCTGACACAACGTGCATTGTCAGGATTCTCCAGGAGTGGGCGGTTATGTCTTTGCACCGGCCACAATCCGACTAGAAGTATTATGTTTTCTCCTATGTCAGTCTGAAAGATTTGTTTCTGTGTTAAATAAAAATGTTTTTGGTTACAAAAAAAAAAAAAAGTCTACGACCTTGCGCAATACAGTTGCTCACGTCTAGTTGGATTGTGTCCGGAAGCATGCATATTGCATACATGCGGTCACATGACCACCCGCTGCCGGTACCGAAGGATCTTGACAGGGAGCAGTGTTTGCTCTGTGAGGACTGACAAGTCTACAGCCCCATAAAGTGACTGTAAACTTTCATGTGAAAGCTGGACAACCTCTTTCAATACAAACTGGAAACTGTTCTACAAATGGTTGCTATGGGCAGCAAATACGGTTTTTCTTTTAGACTGTTTTATAAATCTGCCAATAGTCATGCTTTACATAAGAGAGCAGTGATCAAAGATAGCTGTATACATCCCATAGGATACAATGAGAGCCTACCATATATTCATCACATAAGATAAACTGGGTACATCCCATAGGGTACACTGAGACTGCTGTATACATTACATAGAATAAGTTGAAATCCTGCTGTGTACATCACAGAACACACAATAAGAGCCTGCCATATACATCGCATAGGATACATTGAGACTGCCGTATACATCTTGTAGGATGAACAAACTGCTGTGTGCATCCCATGGGATGTGCTGAGACTGCTGTGGGCTTCCCACGGGATACGCTGAGACTGCTGTGGGCATCCCATGCGATACGCTGAAACTGCTGTGTGCATCCCACGGGATTCGCTGAGACTGCTGTGGGCTTCCCACGGGATATGCTGAGACTGCTGTGGGCATCCCATGCGATACGCTGAGACTGCTGTGGGCATCCCATGCGATACGCTGAGACTGCTGTGTGCATCCCATGGGATATGCTGATACTACTGTGTGCATCCCATGGGATACGCTGAGACTGCTGTGGGCATCCCACGGGATATGCTGAGACTGCTGTGGGCATCCCAAAGGGATACGCTGAGGCTGCTGTGGGCATCCCAAAAGGATACGCTGAGGCTGCTGTGGGCATCCCAAAAGGATACGCTGAGGCTGCTGTGGGCATCCCAAAGGGATACGCTGAGGCTGCTTGTGGGCATCCCAAAGGGATACGCTGAGGCTGCTGTGGGCATCCCAAAGGGATACACTGAGGCTGCTGTGGGCATCCCAAAAGGATACGCTGAGGCTGCTGTGGGCATCCCAAAGGGATACGCTGAGGCTGCTGTGGGCATCCCAAAAGGATACGCTGAGGCTGCTGTGGGCATCCGAAGGGGATACGCTGAGACTGCTGTGGGCATCCCAAAGGGATACGCTGAGGCTGCTGTGGGCATCCGAAGGGGATACGCTGAGGCTGCTGTGGGCATCCCAAAGGGATACGCTGAGGCTGCTGTGGGCATCCCAAAAGGATACGCTGAGGCTGCTGTGGGCATCCGAAGGGGATACGCTGAGACTGCTGTGGGCATCCCAAAGGGATACTCTGAGGCTCTTCTGCGTGTCTACCCCACGCGATACGCCATATATGTTAGGGGGCAACAGATATAAGTCACTGGGCTGTCACATTCTGCCATTAAAGAGGAGCAATGTGATGAGACTTTCACATCATGAGAAATTAGGAGAGCATTATCAGAGTGGAAGAAGTAATCAAGATGGCAACCCAAACATGGCACATGAGGTAACACAAAAACCTCTGCCCACCGCCTTCACTATCTGCATGCCCATTTTCCCTAAACATAATAGAAGCACTTTGCACCGGAGACTGAATCATAGTCACGCTCACTGGATACATAACCCAATTGTGCTAAGTCACAGATTCTTGTCCTCTTACAACTTATGTGGTGTGCTGTGAAGAGGAGGAAGCAGACAGAAAGAGAGAGCTGTAAAAAGCTGCACAGACTTGAGACCCAGGATGAGACGATTAACTCATTACTACCTGGGAGGTCAAGCTGCTTAGGACAAAATGGATTAAATGAGTGACAAGCATCTTTATTGTTCTGAGTTATTACAATCTACAATTGTATTTCTCTCAGTTGGAGAAACTAAATATTTTCAATTGGATAACTGAAATAAGATTTGATGTTAAAAGGCAAACTTTCCAAGCTATAGTACTTGGGTATCTTTGTCAGGCATGGTGTAACAAAGTATCCAAAGTGACACACACCTTATTTAGTAAGGCCTCTTTCACACTTCAGTCGTGCGACGTCAGTCACTGTCCGACATCGTGGCGGATTGACGGATCCGCCAAAAATAGCGAAAAACTGAGTCAACGGATCCGCTATTTTGACGGATCCGTTAACGGTTCCGCCTAAATAACGGATCCGTTGACTCAGTTTCATCCGTTTTTCCATCCGCTTTTTGGCGGATCCGTTATTCAGAAGGGAGTATCTCCATCATGATTGGCTAAAATAAATAATATGTACTGTGATTGGCTACTGGTACTATGTGGAAACGTATAAATAGGGTGTATTTACACCAGATTATTTGAAAGGGTTTTGAGCTAGTGGCAGCGATGGAGATGGAGATTATTTTTGAGAATATGGAGAAGATTTGCGAGGATTTTAGAGTGGAGGGCAATCGTTTGGCAAGGATTGTTCAGAAGAAGGAGGAAGCCAGACGTCGGATACTGTGTCGTCGGCAGAGACGGATGTGGATCCATCCAATAAATGCGAGGCGGATGACCCGTGGGGTGTATTCCACCTTATATATGGAGTTACGGCTGAACCCCAGCAAGTTTTTTAACTATGTAAGAATGCGAGCTGAAAATTTCGAGGTTTTGGTAGCACGCATTGAAGACAGAATTTGTAGACAGGACACTGTCCTTCGGTTTGCTATATCTCCAGCAGAGCGGCTGATGGTCACAATCCGGTAAGTTATTTTTTTAAAAAATCCTTTACAATGTTTTTTTTTTATTATTTTTTGGGGATTTTTTTTTTTTTTTTCTTTTTGGTTTAATTTATTTCTTCTCCTTTTTTGCAGATTTCTGGCTACAGGGGAATCATTTACATCTCTGCACTTTCAGTACCGGCTTGGGATTTCTACTATCTCCGGTATTGTTAAAGAAACTTGTCAGGCGCTGTGGGATTGTTTGTGCAATGAATTCCTCCCTGAGCCAACACAGCAGAGATGGATAGAAATTGCAGACCAGTTCATGGATATATGCCAGTTTCCCAACTGTATTGGTGCCGTGGATGGCAAACATATCCGGATTGTAAAACCCACTGGATCTGGATCTCTTTTTTTTAACTACAAAAAGTTCTTTTCAATAGTACTTATGGGCATTGCGGACGCCAGATGCCAGTTTATTGCTGTTGACATTGGTGCGTATGGACGTTCAAATGATTCTCAGGTATTTAAAAATTCACCTATGGGACGTCGCCTATATGGGGATACCTTCCAGTTTCCGCCTCCAAGACCACTCCCTGGAACCTGTGGCCCTGCATTGCCCTTTGTTTGTGTGGGAGATGAGGCTTTTCAGCTTTCAACACATTTATTAAAACCTTATGGCAGCCATGGATTGAACCAAAGAAAAAAAATTTTTAATTACAGATTAACAAGGGCTAGACGAGTTGTTGAATGCGCTTTTGGGATCTTAACCGCCAAATGGAGGGTGCTGCTGACTGCTATCAAATTACAAAGTGAGACTGTGGACCATGTTGTGAAGGCATGTGTCATCCTGCACAATTTTGTTATCTCAAAAGAACATGTCAACATGGATGAAGATTTGCCTGGGACCACATTGCAGGACTACACGAACATTAGTTTCCGGAGTTCAGGATCTGTGGCCCAAATGCGTGAGAAGTTTGCGGACTATTTTATGTCTCCTGATGGAAGGGTGGACTGGCAGGATGACATGGTGTAATATTTTTTCGGTATACTCTGCATTGCTTTACTTACTGAATTAGGTATTGTATAATGTTTTTACCACTTTTTGTGATGTGTGTTTATCTGTACCCTAATGTTGATTGTGTTATAACCTTTCATGTTGAAAACAGTTATTAAAAAAGACATGACATGTTTTGCAACAAAATAAATTTTATTTTTCAAAAAAAATGTGTTTTATTTTCACAAACATTTTCAAAAGAATTGGTCAAAAAAGTTATATACAGGAATTTACAGAAATATATACATACATTTACAGCACTCTCTACAATATATACATACACAACACTCTATACAATATAAACATTCACAACACTCTATACAATATATACATACACAACACACATATATATACATACAATATATACATACACAACACTCTATACAATATATACATACACAACACTCTATACAATATATACATACACAACACTATATACAATATATACATACACAACACTATATACAATATATACATACACAACACTATATACAATATATACATTCACAACACTATATACAATATATACATTCACAACACTATATACAATATATACATACACAACACTATATACAATATATACATACACAACACTCTACAATATATACATTCACAGCACTATAGCAGCACTATAGACATATTTACAAAGAGGTATACTGTTGGGTGGAGATACTAGCGGAGGGGCTGACAGGATGGACCACGTCGATAGTGGGGGATGGATTAGCAGGTTGGATAGGATCAGAAGTGGAGGGAAAAACATTAGGTTGGGAAGGCAGTTGAGGAGCAGAAGAGGTTTGAGGAAGGAATGGTGAAGGTGTTGGTGGGATGGGGTACGGTGAAGTTAACGGTGAAAATGGAAAGGGGGAATTAAAATAATGGGAATATTGAAATGGGGAAGGAGTATTAGGAGGATTGGCTGTAGCTTGCTGGCTGCCAGCTGAATGTGCAGCAGTTGGATAGGCTGCAGCTGAATGAGTGGCAGGTAGATAGGCGGCTGCTGCTGCTGGATGGGTGGCAGGTTGAAGTGGGGAAGGTGTAGGAATTGGGTGGGTAATTTGATGGGCTCGTGATACTGCCTGCACTAGAGAATTATGGCAGCCTTGCATCACATGCATCTGCAGGTCAGGAGTAAGATTTTCCATGTGCTTGAGAACGGACTGAAAAAAACAGTGTCTCGGCTCCATGTTTGCATCTGACTGCATCCTATCAATTTTACTGCTGAGTTCAGCAATGTTTTTGCTCAATAGAGCAAACCCATCTTTAAATTGATCTTTTAAAAGTTTGGTAGTGTTTTGATAGGATGCATTCAGATGCAAAAAATCAGATGCATAGCTCCTTTCCTGACCTTGATGACGCTGCCGTCTAGGTGTGGTGGCAGTGTCAGCAGGGTAAGGTAAAGGGAACTCCAACTCATCACCTGCAGCTTCATGTGACGAAGTCTGCCCTGCAACTCACTCTAGTGCTGGTGGATGGGGCGGAGGTACCTGCCAAGAGGGAAGGTGCATAGGGGTCAGGTCTATCGACGTGGTCCCCGGCGGCGGACTCCAGAGGGATCGCTCCAGAGGGAACAAACTGAGAACCAGGCTCTAGAGTGCTGCAGACAGTGCTGTCAAATAATAAAAAAAAACATTAAATATATTTATATTACATTCACCTTTCTGAAATTATAAAATATGTTTAGACACATTTTACTTTTGTCATACATAAATGTGTTGTGAAATATTTACCTTCTGCTGACCATCGTTGATCGCAGGAACGACAAGGCTTGGGCGTATTTGTATCTGCTCTTGCGTCCTGATGATCCACTCCTTGCCTGCATCTCTTTGTTAAATTCCCTCTTGAAGCGATCCCTGAGTGACCGCCACCGTGTGATAACCCGGTCACCTGGAAATAAAAAGGAAAAAAATTGTTTTTGTATCCTACACATAACATTCTTCAAAATTCATTACTCAACTGTGAATACTTACGCGCAAGATCCTTGTCTCGATCATTGAGTTCCCCCCCAGTTCTCCATCACCAGGCTGCATACTTCCTCCCATAGCCGTCGGGTAATAACTTGGTCAGAATGCCTGCGGTCAGCCATATTCCACAGCGCCTCCCGATGTTGGACCTCTTCGATGAGGATGTCTACGTCGATCCCTCCCCCATCCTCACCATCTGTATCGGGAGCACGCCGTGAAGCCTGTGTATAAAACCAAAGAAAAAAAATAAGCTACATCACGTTAAATAAGTAAACACCAAAAAAAAAAAAAATACTTACTTGCTGACCGCGGCGACGCTCATGCCGATGACCATGGGAGGTCCTTGGAGGAACTCTCCTACGAGACCTGGATTCTGAAGACTAGAAAACATTTAAAAACAAAAAAATCCAAATTATAAATGACAGTATGTATTGTGTGTGCTGTTATTTTTTTTGGTTGTTTACATTAGGTGATGATCTGCCTATATAAAAAACTTACACTCTGCGCACCCGCTCCAGTTATTTCTCCACCCTGACCGTCTGCTTCTGAAAGCCCCTCTTCTTCAGCTTCCTGTGAAGACATAATACATACATATAGTTTGGAAAATAATTTTCTCAACAGTGACCAAAAAAATAATAATTACCTCTGTTCGCCTACGCTGTGGCAGGGGGCTTCCAGAAGAAGACATACTTGAACAACTGGGCCTGACTGGGTCCTTCAATTAATCTGTAAGCATAAAGCCTATTAAGCAACAATACAAAAGAGATAACAGCTCAATTGACAATATGCTTACATCACACTCAACTTGCGTCTGGATGACTGTCCTGTGGCTCACTGTCCTCTGTGGCAGACTGTCCTCAAACTGTTGGTGGCAGACTGTATTACAAGTAATCTGTAAGTATAAAGCCATTTTAGCCAATATAATAGTTATATACGCTCAAATGACAATATACTTACATCACACTCAACTTGGTTCCGTGAGACTCTCCAGTGGCCAAATGTCCTCTGTCCGACTGTCAAACTGTCCCAACAAATCTGTAAGTATAAAGCCGATTTTAGCCTATATACTTGTTATGTCCGCTAAAATGACAATATACTTACATCACACTCAACTTGGTTCCGTTTAACACTGGCCGACTGTCCTGTCCTTGTCTTCTGTGGCAGACTGTCACACTGAATCTGTAAAAAGGCCAGCAACAATACAAGAGATAACCATTTGACAATATACTTATCACTCAACTGACACTTGTCAACCTGCACTGTCTCTCACGTTAAATGATACCCCTAGTTAATGTTGCATGCACCCCATGATTTATACACCTTTGTATACTCCATTACTTTTTATATACCCATTGTCTATGTATGCACACCATGTTACTTTGTATACCTTTGTATACACCCAATTGACTTTTTATATACCACATTGTTTATGTATGCACACCATTTACTTTGTATACCTTTGTATACACCCAATTGACTTTTTATATACCCCATTGTCTATGTATGCACACCATGTACTTTCTATACCTTTGTAACCCCAGTTGTATACCTATGTATACACTACAATACCTTTGCATCACATGACCTTTTTGAAAACCATTTTATGTTTTGAGTAATATTTAAAAAGCAATACACCCCTGTGCATTATAACAATTATAAAAATATATGAAAAAATACTACGGACATTTTTGTTGGAGATTTTTTATTTGTTTTTTTTTTAAAGTATGAGCTTTAACACTCTTTATTTAAAAGATTAAATCACAGTAATGTCAAAATAACACTTTATTACACATGCATGCACACACACACTTCAAAAAAATTGTACAGCATGTAAAATGTATTAAAAATGACTATTGTGTTTAAAAAAAATTTTAAATGAACAAAACACTATCAAAAATGCATGAATACCCACCCACACAAAAATAACACTACATAAGAAAAGTAATGTTGTTTAAAAAAAGAGTTAAAAATACATGCTGGCAAAAAAAATACATGAATACAACACACACCAAAACACACAAAAACACTACAGCATGAAAAGTTAAATGTGTTGCAACTAAAAAAATGTGTTTAAAAAAGAAAAATTGTAGGACACATACTCAAACATGGCAGCAATCACATATGAAGGCATTATACAGTCTATACTCACACCAAGTGTTTGCAGGATTCAGCTGGGCTATCAGACTTTCAGGCAGGGTCTTGTGGCTTGGGTCTTGTGGCTTGTGGCTTGATTCCAGCCTCTGGACTCTTGCTTGCTTGGTCTTCAGGTTTTTATAGCTCAGCAGGATCTTCAAGAGCAGGTCTGGTCTTGTCTGGCTGCTTGTCTTCATGTGTGGCAATGAGTCACCTGGCTTGTTTATATTGGTTTTGGCCTGTCTGGAAATGTATCCAACTTGGAGCATGCGCAGTCCAAAAAGGCGGATCCGCCGTGTGTATCCGCCAAATGGCGGATATTGGCGGATCCGCCACTCATTGGCACACATTGTACAATTTTGGCGTTTGGCGGATCCGCCAAAATCCGCCACCATCCGCCATTTCAACGCAGACAAAAAACGTTACATTGTCCGTCCAATCGAGACAGCGGACGCGAAATATTTGGCGGATCCGCCAAAAAGCGGAGTCAGCGGACGACCATCCGCCACGATCCGCCAGTAATATAATTTTATGGGGAAATTGCGGATCCGCCAAAAGAAAATGGCGGATCCGCCAATTTCAAATTTTGGCGGATTTTGACTGACGTCGCATGACTGAAGTGTGAAAGAGGCCTTAGTCCCACATATTTCTGACACCAGCTTTCTACCACAGAGCTGAGTGGTGGTGCTGCTGTACTAACATCTCCAAGATAGTATGGCTCTGATGAAGAGTCAGTGATCAGCTAGCTTCTGGGAGAATTGGACAAATAGTGTAGAAGAAGGGATGGACTGACTAATTTTGGAGGCGGTCATCATTTAATTTGGCAGAAGTCAGGGACTGATCAATATTCTTTTACAGGGTTGTAAGAATTGACGTTACTTGATGTTGCGGCCCAGAAATGCTAAAACACTTTTTTCATCTCACTAGACGCTTTTAGAAAGAGTCTGGAAAAGAATGTGCAGCTAAATTTGTCTGTAAAATACAACAGATTTGCCTAAGGTATGCTCCAGTTTTTTGGTTCAAAAAGTCATCTAAAAGTAAGCCAACTAATAAGTGATAAACTTAGGCTACACAGTCTGAAAGACTGCACCAGATCAGGGGTGGGCAACTAAGAGACCATGACTGTTGTGGAGGGCCGAACCAATCTGACAGAATAAATTCTACTTAATATTAATATCAATATAATTATTATATTATTGATAATTATATTAATTATATCACTTAATATTGAGCAGAACTAAGTATGCTGGCACCCCCTATATATCGCTTGAACCTGAGTACAGCCCCTTCTGTATATCGTATGAGCCCCTTATATACTGTAAGAGCCCCACGCAGCCTCCCCCATATGTGGCATGAGCCCCACACAGCCTCCCTCATATGTGGCATGAGCCCCACGCAGCCTCCCCCATATGTGGCATGAGCCCCACACAGCCTCCCTCATATGTGGCATGAGCCCCACACAGCCTCCCCATATGCGGCATGAGCCCCATACCTTCGTCCCTCATATGCGGCATGAGCCCCACACAGCCTCCCTATATGCACTGCATGAGGCCCACACAGCCTCCCTATATGCACTGCATGAGGCCCCCATATGCAGCACCATGTACAGCATGTCACCCCCATATGCAGCACTATGTGCAGTAAGTCACCCCCATAGCTTCCCCATGGCCACCCAAACATCACATACTCACCTCGGTCCTGTTCCCCGGCGCTCTGCTTCTCTCCCTGCCTCCGGTGCGCTGACTCTTCGCAGTACACAGCTGACGCGATGACATGACGTCATTGCGTCAGCTGTTTCACACGCTGATTGGTGGAGGAAGTGGCCGGAGGCCCCTCCTCCACCAATGCAGTCAGCGCCTATGGAGACAACGGAGACAGGGAGCCGGCGGGCACAGTGCGGACCGTGGGCCTCTGGCTTCCAGCCCCACAGCTGTCTCGGTCCGGAATGAGACAGCCGGATGTGCCATTTGCCTAGGTCTGCACCAGATGTATCCTGCAACATGAGGCACTGTGTTAAATGGGGTGTAATAGTCTGAAGGCACATTTTAGATGGCTAATAATTGAGGAACAAGTGTTCTAGATTATCGAGCCATCAAACAGGCCGGCAATCATCTGACAAAATAGCTAATCACTTGTTTGTCAGGTGCAATCATTGTTACTGTCGTCCACAGCGGATATCTCCCCCCCATGTAAACAAGTGATGTGCTGCTGATACACGATAATTCTTTGTTCACAAAACCATCATCGGACCTGTAAACAGACCACTAAGCGATCACCAGATAAATGTGCTACAAGTTCACATCGTCTGATTGATACCGGAAATTCGTAAATCTGCCCCAGTCTGTGGACCGGTGAGGCACTGTCTTTTAAAAAAAAAAAAACAGCTGTAAGGTCTATTTACATCAAACTGTTTTTTACAGCTGTTATTTTAATTTTTTTTTTGCATGCTTTATTTTTAAAAAATATATGGCTAAAATCACGTAGGAAAACTAAAGCAATTCATGGTTAAATCTTATTTGATGCATTTTTTAACTACAGCTGTGACCACATAATCAAAAAGTATCATGCCCTGTGCAAGTGTTACGAGACTTGCTGTTATCACGTCATTGCTGCTTTTTGACAAATTACGTAGCTGAAATAAAAAAAAAAAAAAACACAAACAATTTGTCTGACTGCATAATAACAATTAAGCGAGGGCTATATGGTGAACTTTGCCAAAACACCTGTCGCGTGGCCAAAGTCTTCTATGTGTCACTGCTGCATCGCATTGTCATACAAGTCAGTAGGGGACATGGTTGGAGTTTTTGTGACTAGTTTGTACCAGTCCACTTTGAGTTGCAATGCGACCCCATTGACTTGTATTGCCACGTGATATAGCAGCGACACGTAGCGGACTTTTCATTTCATTATTGGTGGAGATTTGTTAAGTAAAAAGAGCGAAAATGATGTTTGCTCCTTGATTCATAATACGAATTACATACTTGGTGTCCTCCAAACAGGGCAGCTATTTGTAAGAGCTATGGAAGCCTTGGGCATCATCCATCCAACATGGTAATGCACTTTCCTGTGCAGTATAACAAACCATAAGGAGACGCATACCTGCCAGATGGAGGCTAAAAAAAACTCGCTTTTGGCCTCAGTCTGGTGAAAGGGGGACCTGTTAGAAAGTGACAATAGATCTTGGGAAAATGTGATGAATATTTTAGGCTAAGTGCTCAGACTCCGTGGGCACTAAAGATAGCATGTCTAGTTGACCAAAAATTTTTGACATGCTCCTTTTTCTACTTTTTTAGATTGATCTTGCTATTTACTGAATTTTCATTCATCAGTAAGGTTCTTTGGTTATGATGGCATTTATTTTCTCACATTTATTTACACTTCTGCAAATCACAATCTAAGGACGGCCTGGCTGTGGGTCTCCTGATCCAAACTCGTCAGCCTCATAAGCATGCATGAGGCTGTCAGAGATCGGGTCTGGAGACCTTCTGCAGCCAACGATCCGTACTCTGACCATGATTTTCACATATATTAAACCTGCTGTGTGTGTGTGTGTGTGTGTGTGTGTACAACCTTGGAAGATTACGGTACCCCCTCCACCCCCAAAACATCATATACCTCAGTAGTAATAATTAGAAATGTGCTGATTAGCAGTGAAATGGTGTACAGCTTTTAGAAACTTTTAATTTTTATTACATAAGAAGGCAAAATCTCAGGAGTAATTCTGTTTGCAATCACCCAGTCTGTATGGCAATGGCTCTTTTTGGCCTGGACATGACTGTGGACTTGTGCTGTCAGTTTTCCAACCCTTATATTGTTGCTGGTTCTTTTGTTTGCTGAGAATCTTCTCCAGCTCTATTTGAAGAGCAGCAAATAGATCCCCAGCACCCCACACAAAGAGAAATCTCCCAGCATGCAGATAATATCGTGAGTCATCCCTATGCTAGTCCTTACTACCTGACAGATGACTCATTTCTGCACTGGAGCTCAGGTGGCAGCTTTTTCTGGCACAATAGATATTTTACATGTTTTTCCTCCAATGTGTAGGTAAAAAGTAGTCCTCCAATCTTAGTTACTGTCCTAATATAATAAATAATAAAAAAAATCTTCAAAATGCTGATTGTTGTTAAATGTTTTTTTTTTTTTTGTAAGAAAATGTCTCAAGCCAAATAAGGCTAGCAGTGACGACCCTCGAACGCTGCAGACCGTGTCCAAGTGTCCGTCACAGCATGGCGGCACATCGATAACGCATGCCGATTATGATATGCGTTAGCGATGCGTTATGTTATAGCAGTCTACGGGTGCGTTAACGAATGCGTTAATGCCGCGTTATAACGCAATCCGTTAGGCGACTGCCATAACGCAATGTGAACCCAGCCTTAGCCAGATATGGTGTACCTTGGCTAAAACAGGGGTGATATTTTCTATTGTTTAATATTCTTTCAATAGTCTGATAGCTGTATCAAGAAGGAGGAATAGAAACATGGAAAGATTTCAGATTCTCAACTACTAGCTTGGCCCGTGCAAAAATTTTCGCACATTGGCAGGCAATTTCAGAAAAAGCAAGCTGGTCAAATGTAAATGTATTTCATGAGATGATGAACACAGACAGGTATTTATATATGTAGATTGGTAATACAATAAATTGGTTTGATAAGTGGAGGCCAAAAAATGTCTTCCGGTTGAGGTGCCACCTGCAGGTCATTGTCTTTCTGTAGGTTTCTGAAAATAAATGTTTAAACTGTATTTAGTGATAAAATTGTGAATGTGTGGTTTGTTTGGCTCTTGCTGAAGGGAGCAAGTTTACCTTTCAAATGGTGTATCATTTGTATGTGTGGGGCGAAGTAATCAGTGAAAAAGCAGTGCATGTTTACAAATGTGTTTGCATATGTGACTCACCTGCAGTAAAGTTTGCAGTCCTCCAATGTGCCTGAAATAGGCTGGGCAAGCACTTGGGCAAGCTGGAAAGACCCCAAGGCAAATGTTTGGATTTGTTTGTGATGTCTGTAAGCAGCTTTGTGGTAGTGTGCTTTATTTGCCACCTGCAGGTAATTTGACCTTTTAAATTGTGTATCATTTGTTTGTGTGGGTATGAACAGAGCAAGTGTGCAATTCAATAGGCAGTGCATGTTTAAAAATGTTTTTGCATATGTGACTCACCTGCAGTGAAGTGTGCAATCCTCCAATTTGGCTAAAATAGGCTGGGCAAGCAGTTCGTCAAGCTGGAAAGCCCACAGGGCAAATGTTTGGATTTGTTTGTGATGTCTGTAAGCAGCTTTGTGGTAGTGTGCTTTGGGGTACTGTGGTGCCACCTGCAGGTCATTTTTCCTTACTGCAGGTTTATGAAAATTAATGTTTAAACTGTATTTTGTGATCAAATCGTGGATGTGTGGGTTGTTTGGCTCTTTTCTTGCTGAAGGGGCAAGTTTACCTTTCAAATAGTGTATCATTTGTGTGTGTAGGTGCAGTATGAACGGAGACACACAGTAATAGAATAGATTACTATGTAGCCAGTGAAGATTCCACATAGTGCTGTGAATGAACAATAATGCAACAATCTGTACCACTTGGGTATCTAAACCAGGGCAAAATGTAAGAAAAAGTAGCTTACCATAAATAGCTCAAGTGAGCCCGCAACAAGAAGATACGTCATTGCCAGGGGCGGAAGCAATGATAAAGTAATAAGGGAAAGTCCAGCTTCATGGACATATACGGTAGTCTTCTTTATTAATATAGTGGGTATCGAAAGTATTCAGACCCCTTTAAATTTTTCACTCTTTGTTTCATTGCAGCCATTTGGTAAATTCAAAAACTTTCATTTTTCTTCTCATTAATGTACACTCTGCACCTCATCTTGACTGCAAAAAGAAAACAAATGTAGAAATTTTTGCAAATTTATTAAAAAAGAAAAACTGAAATATCACATGGTCATAAGAATTCAGACCCTTTGTTCAGACACTCATATTTACGTCACATGCTGTCCATTTCCTTGTGATCCTCCTTGAGATGGTTCTACTCCTTCATTGGAGTCCAGTTGTGTTTAATTAAACTGATAAAACTTGATTTGTAAAGGCACACAGCTGTCTATATAAGACCTCACAGCTCACACTGCATGTCAGACCAAATGAGAATCTTGAGGTCAAAGGAACTGGCCAAGAAGCTCAGAGACAGAACTGTGGCAAGACACACAACTGTGGCCAAGGTTACAAAAGAATTTCTGCAGTACTCAAGATTCCTAAGAGCACAGTGGCCTCCATAATCCTGAAATGGAAGAAGTTTGGGACCACCAGAAGTCTTCCTAGACCTGGCTGTCCAGCTAAACTAAGCAATCGTGGAGAAGAGCCTTGGTGAGAGAGGTAAAGAAGAACCCCAAGATCACTGTGGTTGAGCTCCACAGATGCAGTAGGGAGAAGGGATAAAGTTCCACAAAGTCAACTATTCCTGCAGCCCTCCACCAGTCGGGCCTTTATGGCAGAGTGGCCCGACAGAAGCCTCTCCTCAGTGCCAGACATATGAAAGCCCCCATAGAGTTTGCTAAAAAACACATAAAGGACTCCCAGACTAGGAGAAATAAGATTCTCTGGTCTGATGAGACGAAGATAGAACTTTTTGGTGATAATGTGTTGAGAGAACCAGGCACTGCTCATCACCTGCCCAATACAATCCCAACAGTGAAATATGGTGGTGGCAGCATCATGCTATGGGAGTGTATTTCAGCTGCAGGGACAGGACGACTGGTTGCAATTGAAGGAAACACAAATGCAGCCAAGTACAGAGATATCCTGGATGAAAACCTCTTCCAGAGTGCTCTGGACCTCAGACTTGGCCGAAGGCTCACCTTCCAATAAGGCAGTGACCCTAAGCACACAGCTAAAATAACAAAGGAGTGGCTTCAGAACAAGTCTGTGACCATTCTTGACTGGCCCAGCCAGAGTCATGTCCTAAACCCAAATTGAGCATCTCTGGAGAGACCTGAAAATCCCTGTTCACCAACTTTCACTATCCAAGTAGTCAGCTGCTTAGAAGAGCAGGTCATCAGTGAAACATCTCTGACCTGCTCTTATAGTCACTTGACCACTGCAGCTATTCACAGGCTGCAGTGGTTCTGTGACGTCGAGACAGAGCAGACACCACGTCTGGAACCCCTCCGCAGACCTCTCAAGCTGGCTGCGCCGCATCCACATGGGCACTGTAATTTTAGTATGCCTCCACTTTACTTTTTTTCACGCATGGATTAAAAATAACTTTAAATATAGACAGCCCATTTAACTAGTGGCACATTTAGCAGTGTAATTCTATTTAGATCAGCATTCCCTCAGTTTACACACTGGAATGGTACAGACAGATTCCCTTTATAGCTCAATATATTTACCTGTTAAATGAGATCTACTTTTTCAATAAAACTCTGCCAACAAAGACCACTATGAAATTAAATCCAGCGTCTGTCCAGCATTAGGACATCTGGAATGGACAGAGTAGGCAAGCAGCTGTATAGAATTACATCCGACATGTGCATTAGCAATGCGAGAATGAATCAGAAGTTAGTTTGTGTGAAAAAGCACATCTTTACGTGGACAAAAAGATAAAGGAAAGGAAAGCACAAGACAGGAACTAAAATAAAGGGAAAAGACCAGAAGGAAGCGGCAAAGAACAGGAAGATGCAGTATGGTCAAACCTTCTATAAAGATGGAGTCACTCCTCCCGTCAACCAGGATGAGACCACCCTGACAGTTTACCTTTAGTAGGGCTGGCTTAGAGATGGATGAGGCCTCTATTATTTTTTTTTTGTAATTTGCTGGAAGTCCTGTCTCCTCTATTGCTATCATGCATCTGCTAGTATAGAGTGATTCAGATAATCGTTATATATTGTATTAGGGAACTGCAATATTTATAATTCTCTAATATATAACTAAGGGTTCCCCTAGGTAGCCCTGGACTAAAATACAGTGATCGAAAATGCTTTTCTTCTGATTTGGAGGGTCAACGTTTCTAGTAAGGCTGGCCAATTACTATTATTCAGACAGCAATGATTTTTCTCATACACAAAAAGTGGACCAATGTTTCATCGCTATGCTAAATCAGATTTTCAGGATAACAAAGGAGGAGACAACAAGCGCGGTAGGGTCTGATCTGGCAGGCAAATGACAGGTGAAGGAACAGGTAACTGCTCACCTGTGAAACCCACAACTGAGGAATTGAGGCACAAACCAGCTGCTGCAGCACGCTCAGGAGAGGAGAACCTGACGTGTGTAGCAAATGTTTGGAGGATAGGAGTGGTGATCTGCACTGATGAAATAATCTCAATAGCATTAATTCCTCCATTACGTCCTCTGGATATTTATTGGGTGGAAAATACCCATTTCAATATTAAGTTGTTCATTTGTCCAAGCTTTTTTTTTTGTGACCTGGGCGTCCACATAAAAATCACCGGAGACATGTCTGTTTTTGATCAAATACACAAAATTGCCCAATAGAAGTCTATGCATAACTGACCACCACGGCCAGCTCCTGGATATCTGTGTGTTGTCCGTCATTACCATTGCAATGAATAGGAGAACGTGTGCAACTTACGGTAGTTATTTTTCCATAAGTGAAAATGTTAAAAATTACACACTGACAACTAAGATGTATATCTTTGTACCGTGTTAGCCAGTAGATAGAAAAATATTTAGAGTTGAGAGTCCTCAGTGGTTGATACCTTTTAATGGCTAACTGAAAAGATGGTAACAAATTGCAAGCTTTCCAGACTACTCAGGTCTCTTCATCAGGCAAAGACTAATACAAAATCTGAAGAATCACATATTTATACACAAAGCAGCACAGAAAAAATGCAATAGGTAAGACAAGTGATGTAAAGCAGAATAGTCATTATGGCAGAGGGATGAACATAAATATTGGAAGAGTTCATAGATAAGGAGTGTGAAAGTTTTATTGCCCTCTGATTGGGGTCTGGTAATGTTTTGTGATGTTTTCACAGGGTATTCACAATCCTGACACACTGACAACTGTCTTTTTTTTGTTTGTTTGTTTTTGCACACATGAAAAATCACTGGAGTGTGAATGAGGCGTTTCAATTTTTTTTTCTCCTTATGTTGTTTAATGAAGGGGTTAATTTGATATTTTGGTAGCTCAGACTTCTATGGACATGACAATATAAATATTTTGTGTGGTTTTGTAGATGAAGCAGCGAGTTCCTGGCAAGATTAAGGCTAAGTGCACACGTTCAGGAATGTTTGCAGAAAATTCCTGAGCAAAAACTGACTTTTTCAGCGGTAAAAACGCATGCGGGGGGTTTTTTTGCGCGTTTTTACAGCGGATTTTGTACGTTTTTACTGCAAATTTTTCCTGAACATTCTAGCTCAATAATATAGCGGGAAAAACGCTAGTTTTCCTCGAAATTAATGAACATGCTGCTTTTTTTTTCCGCAATGCATTTTTTTTGCGGAAAAAAACGCACCATGTGCACAAAAATAGCAAAATTCATTATAAATAATAGGATGCTGAATTCATGCGTTTTTTAAGCGTTTTTTTGCCGCGAAAAAACGCGAATAATCCTGAACGTGTGCACTTAGCCTAAGGGGCCCGATTTTATAAAACCTTTCACAACAGAGTTCTACCATAAAACATTTGAAAAGAGTTGCTCCTAAATTTTGTGGCATTTGGCGGCCTTAAACCAGTTTCTCTCAGCTCCAACGAAATGGACAGGACAGGACGGCGCAGTGGGAGTGTGTGACGCCACAGTTCGTGTAAGGTCACATATACATGTTCAGTATTTGGTCAATATTTGACTTCGGTATCAGTGGTTGAGCAATTAGAGGAAAGGAAATAGAAACACGTCACCACTTTTGCACTCCCACTTTTAGCTTACAAATATCAATGTGAAATTCTGATCAAATGCTGAACGTGGCCTAATTCGTAAGAAGCTGTGGCTTTCCCTATTTCAGAAATCTCACTCCAGTACCTGACAGTAATAAGAATTCTGGTGAGGCGCACGCCACTAGTCAGACGCTCGCGTTTCATGACCAGTCATGCACCTCTTCATGAATGGGAGCGTCTGACTCCAGCACGTCCCCACATCAAGACGGGTCTTCATGAATCGGGCCCTAAGTGATTGGAAACTGTAAAATGACCACGGTGGCACACAGGGCTCCTATGGTTAAAAGCGGCAGCATGACTGCTGCTTGGGAATGAAGCTTAATAATAAAGCGCAGGCTATTACTAGGTCTCCGTTGTGGTGCATTTTTTTTCTAAAGAAAATGATTGTGGTCTGGAAACGTAATTATCCCTAGATGTTTATTTTTCTGCTTGTCGTTTAGTATGAAAGGACCTTTTGAACTATGATGAATGTTTGATATTTTACTTTTCCTCGCTGAACGTGACCTAAAACTACTGTTCTTTGTTTTCTATGGAGATAATTTAATACACACTTTGTTTCCTTATTGCAGTATCATTTCTGCCAGGTAAAACAAGTGATCCGATGACTTCAGGATTGTGATTCCTGTAATGATGAGTAATAACCACAAGGTTGTGCTTCAGGATCACTTCTCTGCGGAGCTGTAATCTGACAAGGAAATTGCAGTTACTGTCTCTCTATATTTTGTTCCCTGGAACCCATGTGGCCGTGTTATCATCATATACTGTAAAGATAATTAAAGTTTCCTCCAGATAAAAGCATGATAATGAAGCACTAGATTTAATTTAGTTAAGGGTATGCCACACTAAACGAGATCGCAAACGAGATCGCAAACGAGATCACTAAAACGTCACTATTTTGCGATCTCGTTAGCGACCTCGTTGTGTGTGGCATGTAGCAACGACGTGGCCCCTGCTGTGATGTCGCTGATCGTTCACTAGAGTTCTGGACCGTTTTTTGATCGTTGGCGTCCCGCTGGTGAGCCTGAATCGCTGTGTTTGGCACCTTTTGCGAACGACGAGCGACCTCGTTTGTGACGCATATGACTGTTTTGCGTCACAGAGTGGATCACAATATCGGTAAGTTCTCTTTTGCGTCACAGAGAGGATCGCAGAACTTGCAAAGCAGGCTAGCAGGACGCAGAGAGCAGGAGCGATGCTGGAAATTCCTATGAATCAGAAGCGCTCAGTACATGCTAATGACATCCTAACGACCGCCAAAGTCGTTAAAGAGATCGCTGACCGCTGATGAGTCGTTTATGAGATCTCCTGTTTGGCAGCTACTAGCGACCTAAAAGAGATCACACCAACGATTGCGTCGTTATCGTGATCGCAAACGAGATCGCTAATGTGGCAGTACCTTTACTTTAGAACATGACCACCATCTTCCTACACCTCATTCTTCTTCATATCTTCAAGTGTCTCTAGTAGTACCCAGTTAAAAAGACATTCCCATTTTCATAAATGATTATTGTTGGATAGTGCTTGTAAAAACATACACTCTTGAATTTAACTCTTTATTAAAATTAACTGTTCTGGTGATATTACATTTACTTTTGTATACACCTCATTTCTTAGGTGACCGACCACAACTTTGATTTAACAGTGGTGGCCAAACATGTACAGTGCTTGCAAGCCTTTTTTTTCTATTAATCTTGTAAGCACTGCTTTGAAACTGTCGGGATCACTGGAACACACTGTTATTTCCTAATTCTGCCCAGCTTCAAGGACACAACATACAAGCAAGACAACAGTAGTGGTCGGTCTCCTAGGCAACGATCTGTAAACAAAATAACAGTTTTACTAAATCAAGAACAGTACCAAATGTTGCTGTCATTCCTGCGGTAGCTTCTCCGCCGTCGTCTTTTACTCTGTATTTCCAAGCATATAAAGTTAGGTGGCTTCCACGATGAAGTCATCCGAAGAATGAGCAAGTCACTTCTTTCAACCGCTTCAGGGTTTCCGAACTCTGAAGTGGTTTAAAGATGTGACATAAGGAGGAACTTGCACACAGCAGTGTGGTTTTGACATCGCTGTGCATTCTGTTCATTTTATGGGACGGTTTTGCGTAGCTTTTTCTTTCAGGCATGTGCCCCGACTGCCACAATTTTACCATTTGCACTTACTAAAAATGGCACCAGTAAAAACTTCAGCCTCTCTCAAAAAACCCAAATCCTCATATGTCTACATTAATGATGGAGGCTATTGCAAAAATCGAGGAAAAGAAGAAAGGGTATGTTCACACACAATATTGTGGAATTTGCTGTGGAACTGTAGCAATTAGTAACAAATTCTGTGTGCTTTTGGAATGCATTGCAGATTTTTCTGTGAATTTAGAGCTGATTTAACTAATGCATATAAAGGTGAAATCTGCAATATAAATGAACGCCGTGAATATTGCAGATCCTCTCCACATATCAGGTTCTGCGCTGTATTACACTTCTGGAAAACGCTGCACGTCGTCTGTCTTCAAATCTGGACAGAAAATCTGCAGTGCATCCACTATATGTGAACATACCCTAACACTTGCACACACAGGTAGCCATATACTGTATACCTGTCATTGCAGTGTTTTTTTTTTTATAGTACTACGTTTTCACTGTAGATCTTGCTAAAATTATGCTCCTAAATTCAATACCTTCACGTTTCTGCTTTTAACAGCCAATATTGTAATGTAATTGAGCACACCGTCTTACGTTAAGTCAATAACTCTGACGACATTTACATATTGGAAGAAAAATAAATGGGATCGAGCCAGAAAAATCCTTTACTGACTAAATTGATCCCATCAATTATTAACCACAAATTCCTTGGGAGTTGTCATCACATTTAAATCTGCAGACTTTATTGCCAAGTCTTGAAGAATCGGATTAAAGGGAATCTGTCACCCCATTTTTGGACTATGAGATGCGACCACCGCCATCAGGGGCTTATCTACAGCATTCTGTAATGCTGTAGATAAGCCCCTGATGTCACCTGAAAGTGAAGAAAAACAAGTTAGATTATACTCACCCAGGGGCGTTCCGCCGTCCGGTCTGGTCTGATGGGCGTGGCGGTCTGGGGCCTCCCATCTTTTAGCGAAGCCGGCCTCTTCTCTGCGTCCCGTCGCGGCGCAGGCGCACTGATCTGCTCTGGTGAGGGCAGAGCAGAGTACTGCAGTGCACAGGCGCCGGGAAAGGTCAGAGAGGTCCGGCGCCTGCGCGCTGCAGTACTCTGCTCTGCCCTCACCAGGGCAGATTAGTGCGCCTGCGCAGGAGCCGCGACGGGACGGAAAGAAGAAGCCGGCTTCGCTACAAGATGGGAGGCGCTGAACCGGACCACGACGCCCATCGGACCGGACGGCGGAACGCCCCTGGGTGAGTATAATATAACTAGTTTTTCTTCACTTTCAGGTGACATCGGGGGCTTATCTACAGCATTACAGAATGCTGTAGATAAGCCGCTGATGGCGGTGGTCGCATCTCATAGTCCAAAAATGGGGTGACAGACTCCCTTTAAGTCCCTTCACCCTACACTGGAGAGACAAAGAAATCAATAGCCATGCTGTACAGATCCGTGTTCCTCTTAAATCCTTGGGCAAGCACAGGAAAACACTCATTGTACTGTTTCAACAGCTTGTAAATTAAAGCCGCAAATGAAGGTTGGAGCAGAGTAGTTATATTCTTTCCTTTTAAGATTCAATGGACATATAGAGAAGTAATATAAAGATATTGGCCCACATTTATCAAAAATTGTATAATTTGTGCAAAATCTCTAGTGTGCTCACTTCACCTCTGCCACTATATATTGATGAAATACGATCAGTTATAAATGTTGTACAAATTACACCGGTGGAACTTTTTAAGCTTGTTAGTATACTACCCAATATTAGAAAAGATTGAGAAGAATTTGCCAAATGTTGCACGTTTATGTTTTGTGAAAATTGCAACTTGTGCATAACTACATCAAAGTCTTTGTTGATGATGGAAGGTAGCTAACGTCTCTTTCTCATTAGTTCCGCTAAATGTATTTAAAACGGTATATTAAATGGCAAAAAAATTGAAAAGTTTGGCGCAGGTAATTACTAGATACCACAAATTGTACAAAATTTAGGGTGCCACTGTAATTATAGATGTCACTTATTATTTTCCACAGCAGAAAGGCAATGCAATTCGGCGATTCGTGTTAGGAACAGAAAAATAGAATTCATGGGGAGTACGAATGACAAAATTGCTGCCTGAAGGTCTCAGTTAACAATAACTTCACCACTATGGCCCTTAGGCCGGGGTCACACTGGCGACAAAATCGGACGACTGCAATGCGATGAAATATCGCATTGCAGTTGGACCAATGTTACTCTATGGAGCAGCTCCCAGTATCAGATTTTTTGTGGTCCGTTTTAAACGTGCGAGTGCAATCGCAGCATGCTACGATTGTCACCGATTGTGGGTCGACTATCGCCAATGCAAGTCTATGGGTGCGATACAAAATCGGATTACAAACGGACCGCACGTGTGACTTGCGATTAAATCGCACCGGTGTCCTTTAGAAAAGCCGACAATTCATCCCCGGCTATACTGTAAAATCACACTGACAGCTTTAATAATGAATAGAAACAATACATATACACACATAGAATACATATATATATATGTCATTGTGACATATATATATATATATATATATATATATATATAATACATATATTTATAGTTCATACACTTCTACATACTGTAATAGCCGCTAATTCAATTACCGGCTTTTGTGAAATTACAGACCCGACATGAAATGACACATGGTTTACATACAGTTAACCATGTCATTTCATGTAGTTTGATATATGGTTTTCAGTAAACATGAGTGTATGTGTGCAAAATTTCACACATGTAGGGGTTAATTAAAGGTGTAAATTTGTTGAAAAAAAATGCGTGGGCTCCCGCTGTATTTTCTAAACCAGACAGACAAAGCAAGCGAGGGGGGGCAGATAATAATAGCCCAGGGAGGGTGCATTTATTTAGTGCCCCCCTGGCTTCTAACATCTGCCCCCAGCCACCCCAGAAAAGGCAAATCTCTAATTAGATTTGCCCTTTCTGGCACTTTGCCCGTCTATTCCCATTGCCCTGTAGTGGTGGCGAATGGGTTAATAATGGGTTAAAGCCACCTTGCTATTGGAAGGTGACTTTAAGCCAGGTTAATAATTGAGAGTTGTCAATTTGATAACTCTCAATTATTAATCCTATTGTATGAAAAGAAAAAAAACTCACACACATTAATTATTAATCCTTTTAATGAAATAAAGACACAGTTTTTGACCATATTTTATTGCTCAGCTGTAATCCCCTGAATGAATCAGTTCCTCTCCCGGCGACAGGAGAGGAAGTGATTAGTGTGTGAAGCTTATTTGATTGCTTCCCACTTTCACTTCAGGTCAGGTCACCCGGGACTCCCTCTGACGTCACTGCTGCTGTGCGGTGTCCCCGGCTGACCTGACCTGAAGTGAAAGTGGGAATCAATCAATTAAGCTTCACACACTAATCACTTCTCCTGTCGCTGGGAGATGAACTGATTCATTCAGGGGATTACAGCTGAGCAATAAAATATGGTCAAAAACTGTGTTTCATTAAAAGGATTAATAATTAATGTGTGTGTGTTTTTTTTTTTTTTTTCTTTTCATACAATAGGATTAATAATTGATAGTTGTCAAATTGACAACTCTCAATTATTAACCTGACTTAAAGTCACCTTTCAATAGCACGGTGGCTTTAACCCATTATTAACCCATTCGCCACCGCTACAGGGCAATGGGAATAGACGGGCAAAGTGCCAGAAAGGGCGAATCTAATTATAGATTTGCCTTTTCTGGGGTGGCTGGGGCAGATGTTAGTAGCCAGGGGGGTGGCACTAAATAAATGCACCCTCCCTGGGGTATTATTATCTGCCCCCACTCGCTTGCTTTGTCTGTCTGGTTTAGAAAATACAGCGGGAGCCCACGCATTTTTTTTTTCAAAGAATTTACACCTTTAATTAACCCCTACATGTGTGAAATTTTGCACACATACACTCATGTAATTGTTAGTGAAAACCATATATCAAACTACATGAAATGACATGGTTAACTGTATGTAAACCATGTGTCATTTCATGTCGGGTCTGTAATTTCACAAAAGCCGGCAATTGAATTAGCAGCTATTACAGTATGTAGAAGTGTATGAACTATAAATATATGTGTATATATATATATATATATATATATATATATAACACCGTATATACTCGTGTATAAGCCGAGATTTTCAGCACCTTTTTTCGTGCTGAAAATGCCCCCTCGGCTTATACACGAGTCATAGGGCAGAAACCAGCGGGGGAGGGGATGCCGCGGCAGGAACCGGTGACTGGGATCATACTCACCCCTCCCCGTGCCATCGCTGAGCGTCCCTGCAATCCTGAAGCTCTCCCCGTCTTCCTGCAGCTCTTCAGCACTGAGCGGTGACGTAATACCCGCTCATTAAGGTCATGTAATATGGACGCGACGCCACTCCCATGGGCGTCGCCTCCATATTCATGGCCTTGATGAGCGGTATTACATCACCGCTCAGTGCTGGAGAGAGCTGCAGGAAGACGGGGAGAACGCAGGATTGCAGGGACGCTCAGCGATGGCACGGGGAGGGGTGAGTATGATGGAGGAGAGGACAAGGAGCACGGAACAGGACGGGGGGGAGAACGGTGGACGGGGGAAGCTGGAGCAGGACGGGGGAAGCATGGAGGAGGACAGGGGGAGAAACGGGAGGACGGGGGAGATCGGGAGGACGGGGGAAGCATAGAGGAGGACGGGGGAGAACGGAGGACGGGGAAGCATGGAGCAGGACTGGGGGGGAGATCGGTGGACGGGGGAAGCGTGGAGGAGGACGGGGGAAGCATGGAGCAGGACAGGGGAGGATGGAGGGCACAGCGGAGGATGGAGCAGGAGTGGGGGAGTACAGAGGAGAATGGGGGAGCACAGAGCTGGATGGGGGCAGCACAGAGCAGGAGGGCAGTTTATACACCCGCTTATACATGAGTCAATAATTTTTCCCAGTTTTTTGTGGCAAAATTAGGGGGGTCGGCTTATACACGGGTCGGCTTATACACGAGTATATACGGTATATATATGTCACAATGACATGTGTATATACAGTACAGACCAAAAGTTTGGACACACCTCATTCAAAGATTTTTCTGTATTTTCATGACTATGAAAATTGTAGAATCACACTGAAGGCATCAAAACTATGAATTAACACAAGTGGAATTATACATTACACTTTACAAAAAAGTGCCCGGGGAATTAAAGAGGGAAAAAAAAAATTTTTACTCAGCTGATTAGCAGCTCCTCCTGCGCCGTCTGCAGGGCCAGCGTCAGCACCCGGCACACCCGGGCAAGTGCCGGGCCCTGAGCAGGCGGGGGGGCCCACTCGCCGTCGGACACCCCGGCGCCCGTTAGCGGTGTCAGCGCCGCCACTGGCGCCCCCCCGCTTGCTCAGGGCAGCCGGCGCAATACTTACCTCTCCCTGTGCCTCCGCTGCCGCAGCTCCGAACTCCAGGGGGCGCCTGCGCCGGCGCTTCCTCTCTCACAGCAGCGCCGCTGAATGACGTCATCATTCAGCGGCCGGCTGTGGCAGAGAGCGCGTGGACGCCGGACAGGTGAGGCGTGTGTGCCTGCGTGTGTGTATGTGAGAGAGTGCTGCCTGCGGTGCTGTATGTGTGATGGTGGTGAGGGGAGGCAGTGATGGTGGTGAGGAAGCATGATGATGATGATGGGGAGGCAATGATAATGGGAAGGCAATGATGATGATATTAATGGGGAGGCAATGATATGAATGATGATGATGGGGAGGCAATGATAATGGGAAGGCAATGATGATGATATTAATGGGGAGGCAATGATAATGGGAAGGCAATGATGATGATGATATTAATGGGGAGGCAATGATGATGATGGGGAGGCAATGATAATGGGAAGGCAATGATGATGATAATATTGATGGGGAGGCAATGATAATGATGATGATGGGGAGGCAATGATAATGGGAAGGCAATGATGATGATATTAATGGGGAGGCAATGATGATGATAGGGAGGCAATGATGATGATGATGATGGGCAGGCAATGATGATGAGGGGAGGCGATGATGATAATGGGCAGGCAAAAATTCTGGCTCCTAAATTTTTTGGCTGGCTCCTAGATTCTGAACAACTTTGTCGACCCCTGGGATGGAATAGCATGCCGCTGCAAGATGCTGTTGTAGCCATTCTGGTTCACTATGCCTTCAATTTTGAATAAATCCCCAACAGTGTCACCAGCAAAGCACCCCCACACCATCACACCTCCTCCTCCATGCTTCACGGTGGGAACCAGGCGTGTAGAATCCATCCGTTCACCTTTTCTGTGTGCAAAGCAGTAATCAAAGCAAAAGGTGGCTACTTTGAAGAACCTAGAATATAAGACATATTTTCAGTTGTTTCACACTGTTTTGTAAAGTGTAATGTATAATTCCACATGTGTTAATTCATAGTTTTGATGCCTTCAGTGTGATTCTACAATTTTCATAGCCATGAAAATGCAGAAAAATCTTTGAATGAGAAGGTGTGTCCAAACTTTTTGTCTGTACTGTATATATATATGTATATATATTATATATACATATATAATGTTATATATATATATATATATATATATATATATATATACATATATATATGTATATATATATATATATATATATATATATGTATTCTATGTGTATATATCTATTCTTTCTTTTGTGATTGAAAAACTATTCTTTTGGATCCATTATATGTCGGTTTTGCAAGACTGCGAGAAAATCTCGCAAGTCGGATGTAAATCGGATGTTACAAGTACGGTCAGATGCGACTAAATCGCATCATTCCCGGAAAATCGGATGCCAGATGGATGACTGTTCATGACATTTTGCTGCGATAATCGACCGACTAAAACAGTCAGATTTTTTAGTCGGTGTGTTTGACCCCGGCCTTATGCATATAATGAAGGGGCTCTGCAGCTGTACCAAACTGATGGCCTATCCTTAAGGCCTCATTCACATGTCAAGTTCTTCACGGATAGCACTCATACCTATGATGGTCTATGAGACTGTTCACATGTCTGCTTTTTTCCTCCGACCCAGTTGTCCACAAGAAAAGCATAGAGACTTGTCCGATATTGATCAGTGTCGGATTCTGATCAAACTCTCCAATGCAGATCTGTGGATGCCAACCATATGCGGTCCTTTTTCTCACAGACTGATATGAAAGGCTTTGGAAATGTTTTTTTTTCTTTCATTATTATTATTTTCATCCAATGAAACTCTGAGCAAACTGATGGTAAAACCTGACACATTCACCAAACTGTTATCATATTAAATCATATTAAACACACTGATACTCTGACCTTTTTTTAAAAATTTTTTTTGCATATGAGAAAAGTCACTGACCGTTTGAATGAACCCTAGGGTCTTATTCAGATGTCAGTGATTTTTCACATACGAAAAATACGTTCTGGGGTTTTCCTGAAGCAACTTCGTCTGGTGAAACTATGTGAGCACGGGCGTCTAAAACACACCATGTGCACAAAACCTTTCGAGGAAACGTGATCTCATTTATCATTTTCAGCAGAGGGAGGGGGGTTGTCACTTTCTCTTGTGACATTTGTTCCTGTTTTTAATCAAATTAATCAAAAACTTTTTTCCCTATGACCTTTTTGCATCATTTTAAAGCAGAAACTCTCATCCACTAAACTGTCACATGCAAAAACTGCCGTAGATTGTGGCTAAAATTCAGCAGGTAAAAAGTGCACATGCTTTTTTTAGCGCATTTCCACAGCGGAAATGCATCAGAAATTACTTTAATCCACATGAGTATATCAGTAACATTTTGTCAAAACCAATACTAGGAAGAATTAAAGACAAAGCAGCTTTTT
This sequence comes from Oophaga sylvatica, assembly GCA_033576555.1. NCBI lineage: Eukaryota > Metazoa > Chordata > Amphibia > Anura > Dendrobatidae > Oophaga > Oophaga sylvatica. The sequence continues at coordinate 44,420,089 of JARQOD010000008.1, forward strand.
TTTTTTAAAACATGATAGAAAAACATGTTTAACCCCTTTACCCCCAAGGGTGGTTTGCACGTTAGTGACCGGGCCAATTTTTACAATTCTGACCACTGTCTCTTTGAGGTTACAACTCTGGAACGCTTCAACCGATCTTCGCGATTCTGAGATTGTTTTCTCGTGACATATTGTACTTCATGTTAGTTGTAAAATTTATTCGATATAACTTGCGTTTATTTTTGAAAAAAAACACAAATATGGCAAAAATTTTGCAATTTTCAATCTTTGAATTTTTATTCCCTTAAAACAGAGAAAAATGTCACACAAAATAGTTAATAAATAACATTTCCCACATGTCTACATCAGCACAATTTTGGAACCAAAATTTTTTTTTGCTAGGAAATTATAAGGGTTAAAAGTTGACCAGCGATTTCTCATTTTTACAGCAAAATTTACAAAGCCATTTTTTTTAGGGACCACCTCACATTTGAGGTCACTTTGAGGGGTCTATATGGCAGAAAATACCCAAAAGTGACACCATTCTTAAAACTGCACCCCTCAAGGTACTCAAAACCACATTCAAGAAGTGTATTAACCCTTCAGGTGCTTCACAGGAGCTCAAGCAACGTGGAAGGAATAAATTTAACATTTAACTTTTTAGTCACAAAAATGATCTTTTACAAACATTTTTTTTTATTTTCACAAAGGTAAAAGGAGAAAGTGGACAAATAAAGTTGTGTACAATTTCTCCTGAGTACGCCAATACCCCATATGTGGGGGAAAACCACTGTTTGGGCGCACGGCAGAACTCGTAAGGGAAGGAGCGCCGTTTGACTTTTTCAAACCAAAATTGGCTGGAATTGAGATTGGACGCGATGTCGCGTTTGGGGAGCCCCTGATGTGCCTAAACAGTGGAAACCCCCCACAAGTGAAACTAGACCCCCTATGGAACTTATTTAGATCTGTTGTGAGCACTTTGAACCCCCAAGTGTTTCACAAAAGTTTATAATGCCTGGGTGTGAAAAAACAAAACAATTTTCCACAAAAATGATTTTTTAGTCCCCAATTTTTGATTTTTCCCAAGGAAATTGGACCCCAAAAGTTGTTCAATTTGTCCTGAGTACGCTGATACCCCATATGTGGGAGGGGGAAGCTGTTTGGGTGCACGGCAGGGCTTGGAAAGGAAGGAAGTGACGTTTTAGAATGCTGATGTTGATGGGTGTCCTGTTCCGTTTGCAGTGCCCCAGATGTGCCTAAACAGTGCAAACCCCCCACAAGTGACCCCATTATGGAAACTAGACCCCTTAAGGAACTTATCTAGATCTGTGGTGAGCACTTTGAGCCCCCAAGTGATTCACACAAGTTTATAATGCCCGGGCATGAAAATAAAAAATCCTATTTTTTTTCCCACAAAAATGATCTTTTAGTCACCAATTTTTTATTTTCCAAAGGGTAACAGGAGAAATTGGACCACAAAAGTTGTTGTCCAATTTGTCCTGAGCACGCTGATACCCCATATGTGGGGGCGAACCACTGTTTGGGCGCACGGCAGAGCTCGGAATGGAAGGAGCGCCATTTTACTTTTTCCAACCAAAATTGGCTGGAATTGAGATTGGATGCGATGTTGCATTTGGAGAGCCCCTAATGTGCCTAAACAGTGGAAACCACCCACAAGTGACCCCATTTTGGAAACTAGACCCCCTAAGGAACGTATGTAGATCTGTGGTGAGCAATTTGAACCCCCAAGTGCTTCAAACAAGATTATAACGTAGAGCCGTAAAATTAAAAAATCAATTTTTTCCACAAAAATGATCTTTTCACGCCAATTTTTATTTTCCCAAGGGTAACAAGACCCCAAAAGTTATTGTGCAATTTGTCCTGAGTACGCTGATATCCCATATGTGGGGGTAAACCACTGTTTGGGTGCATGGCAGAGCTCGGAAGGGAAGGAGCGCACTTTGACTTTTTACAAAGCAGAATTTGCTGGACGCCATGTCGTGTTTGGAGAGCCCCTGATGTGCCTAAACAGTGGAAACCCCCCCACAAATGACACTATTTTGAAATTAGACCCCTCAAGGAACTATCTAGATGTGTGGTGAGAACTTTGAACCCCCAGGTGTTTCACTAAAGTTTACAACGCCCGAGCATGAAAATAAAAAATCATATTTTTTCCACAAACATGATCTTTTAGTCCCCAACTTTTTATTTTCCCAAGGGTAGCAGGAGAAATTGGACCCCAAAAGTTGTTGTCTAATTTGTCCTGAGTACGCTGATACCCTATATATGGGAGAAAACTACTGTATGGGACACGTCGAGGCTCGGAAGGGAAGTAGTGACGTTTTGGCTTTCAGACTTTGATGGAATGGTCTGCGGGCGTCATGTCGCATTTGGAGAGCCCCTGATGTGCCTAAACAGTGGAAACCCCCCACAAGTTACCCTATTTTGGAAAATAGACCCCACAAGGAACTTATCTAGATGTGTGGTGAGTGCTATGAAGCCCCAAGTGCTTCACAGAATATTATAACGTACAGCCGTAAAAACAAAAAAATTTTTTTTTTTTTACAAAAATTATATTTTAGCCCCCAATTTTTTATTTTCCCAAGGGAAACAGAAGAAATTGGACCCCAAGAGTTATTGTGCAATTTGTCCTGAGTACGCTGATACCCCATATGTGGGGGTAAACTACTGTTTGGGCGCATGGCAGAGCTCAGAAGTGAAGGAGAACCGTTTGACTTTTTCAACGCAGAATTGGCTGGAATTAAGATCAGACGCCATGTCACATTTGGAGAGCCCCTGATGTGCCTAAACAGCGGAAACCCCCCAATTCTAACTCCAACCCTAACCCCAACACACCCCTAACCCTAGTCCCAACCCTAACCACAAACCTAACCCTAACACACCCCTAACCCTGATCCCAACCCTAACCTAATCCTAACTTCAGCCCCAACTCTAACCCTAACTTTAGCCGCAACCCTAACCCTAATGGGAAAATGGAAATAAATGCATTTTTTTAATTTTATTATTTTTTCCCTAACTAAGGGGGTGATAAAGGTGGGTTTGATTTACTATTTATAGCGGGTTTTTAAGATTGGCAGCTGTCACGCTAAAAGACTCTTTTTGAGAGCTATAATTTTTGCATATTTTGGACCCACAGAGTCATGTGAGGTCTAATTTTTTGCGGTACGAGTTGATGTTTTTATTGGTACCATTTTGGAGCACGTGACATTTTTTGATCGCTTTTTATTTCGATTTTTGGGAGGTTAGAATGAACGAAAATCAGCAATTCATGAAATTTTTTTTGGGGGGGGCGTTTATACCGTTCCGCATGTGGTAAAATTGATAATGCAGTTTTATTCTTCGGGTCAGTACGATTACAGCGATACCTCATTTGTATAATTTTTTTATGTTTTGGCACTTTTATACAATAAAAACAATTTTATATAAAAAATAATTTATTTTGCATCACTTTATTCAGCGAGCTATAACTTTTTTATTTTTTCGCTGATGGTGCTGTATCGCGGCTCGTTTTTTGCGGGCCAAGATGACATTTTCAGCGGTACCATGTTTATATCGGTCTTTTTAATCGCGTGTTATTCCACTTTTTGTTCGGCGGTATGATGATAAAGCATTGATTTTTTGCTTTTTTTTTTAAGGGGTTCACTAAAGGGGTTAACTAGTGGGACAGTTCTATAGGGCGGGCCGTTACGGACGCGGCGATACCAAATATGTCTACTTTTATTGTTGTTTTATTTATTTACAGGAAGAAATGAATATATTGGGGAATATTTTTTTTTTTTTTCCTTTTATTTTGGAATTTTTTTTTTACACTTGTAAAGACCAGCGATCTCACAGGCACTGCTGCAGGCTTCCTCAGCTGCTGCTCTCAGCAGGCACTGAGGAAGCCGCCTCCCTGCAGGACCCGGCGGCCATCTTGGATCCGGGTTCTTGCAGGGTGGAAGGCTTCAGAACAGCGCGATCACATTGCGCTGTTCTGAGGGTCTCAGGGGAGCACGCAGGGAGCCCCCTCCCTGCGCGATGCTTCCCTGTGCCCCCGGTATGCCAGGGCTTAATGTGCCAGGAGCGCTCCTTCTCTCCCTTAATCCCCCTCTCAGCGTCTGACAGCGGGCGCGATGACGTCACTGCCCGGCGCCGGCAGTCAGACGCTGAGAGGGAGAGCAGTGAGCAGCTCAGGAGCCGGGAGCAAGAGAGGTGAGTACAGGATTTATTATTTTTGTAAAGGGGCTGCATTATATTACATGGCAGAGGCTCCATATGGGGGTACATTATAAATAAGGCTGCCTATGGGTTGCATTATAAATAAGGCTGCCTATGGGGGCTTATAAAGCTCTATGGTGCATATATATAAGACTGCCTATGGGGTGCATTATAAATAAGGCTGCCTATGGAGGAGTGCATTACAATATAGAGGCTCCCTATGGGGGTGCATTATATATAAGACTCCCTATGGGGTGCATTATAAATAAGGCTGCCTATGGGGGAGTGCATTACAATATAGAGGCTCCCTATGGGGGTGCATTATTTATAAGACTGCCTATGGGTGTGCATTATATATAAGACTGCCTATTGGGTGCATTATAAATAAGGCTGCCTATGGGGGAGTGCATTACAATATAGAGGCTCCCTATGGGGGTGCATTGTATATAAGACTGCCTATGGGGTGCATTATAAATAAGGCTACCTATGGGGTTGCAATATAAATAAGGCTGCCTATGGGGTGCATTATAAATAAGGCTGCCTATGGGGTGCATTATAAATAAGGCTGCCTATGGGGTGCATTATAAATAAGGCTGCCTATGGGGAGCTAAATATAAGCTGCCATGGGAGACATTTGTTGTTAAAAAAAAATTCTGGCTCCTAAATTTTTTGGCTGGCTCCTAGATTCTGAACAACTTTGTCGACCCCTGCTCCTTGCCTTTGCAACACCATTCAGTTGTGAAGCATCAGTTCCAAAAAACAGTTATCTTGGTCTCATCACTCCAGGGTATATAGTCCCATTAGTCTTCATATTGTAAACAGGCTTTTTGTGCATTGGCTTTAGAAGAGGCTTCCTTCATGAACGATGCCCATGCATGCTATTCAACTGCAGTGTATGCTGTATTGTGTTATGGGAAACACTCACCCCAGTTTGGCTTTCTACTTCTTTAGCTGATTCACACTGCGGGGCTGGGAATCTGGCGTGTGCGCGGTGAGTAAAAAGGTAGAGGAAAGAGGCGGAGGGAGATGGGGACAGGTGCAGAGATCCTCACTGTTCAGGCTTCAGATTCCCAGCCCCGCAGTGTGAATACATCATAACACACTGCGGGGCGAGATCTGGGGCCGCCGTTACACGCAGGCGCAATATCATTACATCACCTGATGTAAATTCCCGGGCAGCACGCACGGCGCATGCCCGAGAACTGATTGGACAGCGCCGGTGACGTCACAACAAAGAGAGGAGGCGTTGGACCAAGCCAAGATGGGGATGATGGACGGCCGCGAGGACATAGAGTCGGGGAGAATACATACCTAATTGACTCAGTAGAGGTATGGCGGGAAAATTATAAAACTTATTATTTCAGCGATCCTAGTGATAAGAAACATAAGAGCCACCTTCACAGAATGCAGCCTTAGTGCTACTGAAGGTGGCACTTTTACTTTGTCCTGAGTACGCTGATACCCCATATGTGAGGGTAAACTACTGTTTGGATGCATGGCAGAGCTCCGAAGTGAAGGAGAACCGTTTGACTTTTTCAACGCAGAATTGGCTGGAATTGAGATCAGACGCCATGTCACATTTGGAGAGCGCCTGATGTGCCTAAACAGTGGAAACCCCCCAATTCTAACTCCAACCCTAACTCCAACATCCATTAGATGTGCCAATTCTGGTACTTATCTTCATTTCATGAAAAAATCTTTTGAGTTTCATCAAGAAAACTCAATCAATTTTCATCCGATTGTTGTCCACTTTTTACGTCCATGTGCAATCCGTTTTCATACCTTAAGGGTGTGTGCATACGTTGCGGATTTGCTGCGGATATGCCGCTGCAGATCTGCAAGACATTTACAGTACAATGTAAATCTATGGGTAAAAAAAACTGCTGTGCACATGCTGAGGAAAATTCTGTGCGGAAACACAGCGGTTTATTTTCCGCAGCATGTCAATTCTTTGTGCGGATTCCGCAGCGTATTTACATCTATTCCATTATAGGAATCCGCAGGTATAAAAACGCAGGGCAAATCCGCACAAAAACCACAGAAAATCCGCAATGAATCCGCAGGTAAAACGCAGGTCATTTTACCTGCGGATTCTGCAGATTTCGCGCAGAAAAATCCGCACAGGAATCCGCAACGTGTGCCCACACCTTAAAAAAACGTACGTGATCAAATACAATTTCTTAGGTTAATAAAAGAAATGTATCTGTAAAAATCAGATGCCACTCGGATATTTTGTGTGAGATCCACTTTATTTTTGCCCCAATAAACTTAGAGAATAGTGCATGCTGCGTTTTTTTTGTTATCACGGACAGTCGGACCAAGAGAAAATCATTCAAACAGCCCTATCAAATAAGATGGGTTAGTGTGCTCCCCAGTGCTGTGTGCTATACGATGAAATATTGGACAGCACGCGTCATCCTCATGATCTCTTACCCTTACTGTTGTGAACACGTTTGGTCTGGCTTCTGAGTTTGGGCTCCCTCTGGTGATTGCTGCTGGTAATGGAGCTGGTCTGGCTGACAGGAGTCGAACACCTGAAGAGAATGATTGGAGGTCAGGTGTTTCTGACTGGAGAGATATAAGTGAGCAGCCTTCCCTTGGTTGCTGCTTGTGATTTGGGTTTCTTCCTAAGCGTTCTGGAAGTCAGCTTGTTCCCTGCTTTGTCCTGCATCTTTCAGATAAGTTATTTGTCTGTTTTAATCTGTGGCATTTTTTCCGTTTGCTTTTCTCTGCCTTGCTGGTGTGAGTACAGCCGGGTTCCCTGCTGGGACCTGTGCTGGACTCTGTTTTCCTTTGCCACTGCTTATGTCCGTCCTTTCTGTATTCCTAGTCTCCTGTTATTTCAGTATCTGTTGGTTTGCATCCAGTTCACACCAGAGTTCTGATTTAGTGTGGGAGAAGTCGTGTGGCCTCAGTATTTTTGCATATCAGACGTGTTAGAATTTTTCTTAGGGTTTTTGCAGGATTGCAGACAGTATCCTTTTCTGTCCTGTTCTATTTAGACAGTTTGGGCACCAGCATTTGCTTATTCTATTTTCTGCCTGTGTTTTGTGCTTCATCTGTCTCACCGGCAATATATGTTTGGGGGCTATCTATTCCTTTGGGGCTCTACTCCGGGGCAGTTTAGCTTTCCCCTTTCTCTCTTTAGGCTTAGTTAACACTTTGGCTGTGTCGAGGCGTCTAGGGCACCATAGGTACGTCCCACGGCTAATTCTAGTTGTGTTATCAGTTTAGGGGTCTGCAATCCGCTAAGTTACCAACCTCTCTGGGTGTTTGGTCGCCTAGCCTTTTCTTTATCATCCTCTCGGTTACCAAATCATAACACCTACATTGTAGAGTGTGTCCCATTTATTTGATATTTATTAACCTTTTTGTAATCAATTCCTTTTTCTATTTTGATAAATACATCCAGCATTTTCGCTGCAAAAAACTAATAATGTTTAGATTCATTTCTGTATGGATTTCAAAAATGACCTCCCCAGAAAACACTCAAATAATGATCAAAAAAGTGCTAACAAAAGACTCTTCAGATTTAAAAAACTTCAGAGAAAAGGAGAAGTTTCCTGAGGTGTCTGCTTGAAAAACGGACATGTTTGACCGCCTTAAAAAGATGCAGTGTGAACATGCTCTAAAATTGTTTGCATCCAGGTCCCTTTTACAGTGATCAGTCATGAGCCGAATGAACACATGAACATGCCTGGCAATCAGCCCACAAATGAGCAAACATTTGTTTGTCATCTGATTGCATTTTTCATGTGGGCATAAGTCACCAGTTGTCAGCAGCACATTGCCTCATGTGATAGGGATATTCTGCCATTTATGCTAACTATACAAGCGTAATAATGATAGGTTGTCATCATACCGTTTTGTCCCTCCTGATTTATCTATTTATTATGCTTTGCTTATATAGCGTTATCTTATTCTGTAGTGCTTTACAGACATTATCATCACTATTCCCAAATAGGCTCACAATCTACATTCCCTATCAGTATGTCTTTGGATTATGGGAGGAAAACCCGGAGGAAACCCACGCAAACACGGGGAGAACATACAAACTCCTTGCAGATGTTTTCCTCAGTTGGATTTGAACCCAGGACCCCAGCGCTGCAAGGCTGATGATTGTGTCGTGTTAAACGAGGGCTGATCGGCTCGTTATTGACGACCGACACTTGTTCTAGCAGCTTATAAGTCTGGGTAAAGCTTCATTAAGGCCGGGATCACACATGCGAGTAAATCGGCCGACACTCGCATGTGAAATCCCAGCTCTGGCGCCGGCACTCGGGAGTGGAGCGAGCGGCTGCATGTATTTCTATGCAGCCGCGCGCTCCACTCCTAAGTGCCGGCGCCAGAGCTGGGATTTCACATGCGAGTGTCGGCCGATTTACTCGCATGTGTGATCCCGGCCTAATAGGCAGCAGTCATGGTGCAGCTTTAAATCACAGAAGTCCTGTCATGTGACTGCTCTCAAAAACAGCCGGCGATACACTGACAGAAGGTAATTGCTCCCGCGGTGTATAGCACTGAGCTGCCGTGAGAAAGTTCACCCGAGTTCATCAGCTGATCAGCTCCGGTGATCTCCCATACGACACCACTGCTGCGTGAGAAAGTTTTTGCACAGCGGTGCAGTGAGAGCACTGAAGCTGATCATCTGATGAACTCCGGTGAACTCTCTCACGGCAGCTCAGTGATACACTGCGGGAGCGATTACCTCCTGTCAGTGTATCGCCGGGTAGAGCAGTCACATCTCCCGATGTGACTGTTCTACATGTGAGTTCGCCGTGGGACACTCGGGATTATGTGGACTACGGCGGACAGGTGAGTAGTATATGTTTTTTTACTAATTTACATGTTTTTAGGAGACGACGGTATCGGGGATTTGGTGTTAGGTAGTATAATGGGTTTTTATTTGAATGTGTATGTAATTAATTTACTTTTTTTTTTTTTTTTTTTTAACTGTGAGCACAGGCGCCGACTGATGAGACTACGTCTCCCATCAGCGGCACCTGCTGGCACTGTTCGTGTCAGCAGACGTAGCCCGATAGGAGCAGTAGTCTCATCAGCCCAAGCCTGCTGACCTGCGGTAAGCTTTTTACCGCAGATCACCGCTGCCGGTCACAGACACAGCTGTGGGGTCACGCTGACATCTGATAGCATGACCCCGCAGCACTCTGACTGATGGTCTTACCGTCGGTAGCGTTACCACCTATGAGAACCACTGGCCAGGTGTTTCCCACGCTGTCACACAGATGACAGCGTGGGAAATACCATATGAAGCCGGTAAAACGCAAACAGAAACTCAGCAAATCCGCAAATGTTTTTATACCTGCATTTTTGCTGCGGATTTGACTGCCTCAATTGAGGTCAATGGGTGAAAAACGCTGCAGAAGGGCAAAAAATTGACATGCTGCAGAAAAAAAACGCACTGCAAATACTTAAAGCGAACCTGTCAGGAGTTTTGGCCGCTATAAGATGTGGCCACAGCCTTTCAGGGCTTATCTACAGCATTCTATAATGCTGCACAAAAGCCCTCGATCCAACATGCAAGAGAAGAAAAATAAGTTTTATTATACTCACCCGGGGGGCGGTCCGGTACGATGAGTGTCGCAGGTCCGGGTCTTGCGCCTCCCATCTTCTAGCGATGCTGCCCTCCTGATTGCTTCATGCCTCCCCAGCATATCGCTCCTGCACAGGCGTACTTATCTGCCCTATTGAGAGCAGAGCAAATTCCTGCAGTGTGCAGAGCAAATTCCTGCAGTGTGCAGGCGCTGGGCCTCTCTGACCTTTCCCGGCGCCTGCGCACCTCAACAGGGCAGATATGTATGCCTGCGCAGGAGCGCGATGCTGGGGAGCCTGTGAAGCAAGCAGGAGGGCGGCGATCATAAGAAGATGGGAGGCGCTGGACCCGGACCTGCGACATCCATCAGACCGGACGGCCCCCAGGGTGAGTATAATAAAAGTTATTTTTCTTCTTTCAGGTCGGATTGGGGGCTTATATGCAGCATTATAAAATGGTGTAGATAAGCCCTGAAAGGCTGTGACCACATCTTATAGTGGCAAAAACAGCTGACAAGTTCGCTTTAAGGAAATTTACTGATCATGTGCATAACACTTCAGGATTGTCATTGAATTAGCTTGCATAAGGATTTCGTAGAGTTTTTGGCCCATTTCCGTGCGGAAAAAACGCCACTAAAGCACATCAAAAACACATTGTGTGCACATAGCCTAAGAGTCTGTTGGTAATCCTAAAAGCAAATATACCGGTACATAGACATGTGTATAGACACACACTACACATACGGTAGATACTAGCCTGTCTCCTCTTCACCACCTCTAGACTCCTGCAGTTAAAGGACCTTACCTTTGGTGTCATTATGGTCACATGACCGTGATGTCACCATTGGTCATTAAGCAGTCTTAACCTCGGACTAGAAATGCTGTGGGGTCTTGGGTAATTGCCCATTTTGTACCCCGTCCGCTAACGCCGGCCCTGACTGTAACTAAGGCTTATTTTTTGGAGTCGAGCTTATGCTTCTATTTTCAAGCATACTCCAGAAAACCTGTAAAATCAATTTTCAGGGAAACACAGTAGCTGCTGAGTGAGAAAAAACAGATTTTATACGGACTGCACAAGTGAGAAAAAAAATCAACCCACTTCTCTGGATGAAAGACAGAGTGATTTTTTTATACTGTCAGATGACGGCAGACTTAGCCTGTGTGTACATAGGTAATGGGCTTGATTGCTCGTATAACCAGGTCAGGGGGGATTGTCATCTTCTGATCATGAACATGAATGCGTCTAGTCCCTTAGGCCAGTAATCTATATTTGATTATTTTTTTTTCTTCCTTTCTATTTTCTATACTGTGCAAGGTTTAATAAGATCACTTTGGTGGCCCCTGATAGCCTAAATTGTTTCTCCCCCCCCCCCTCCCAAATTGCAAATGATGTTATGAAGTGGATAAAGGCTTGTGGCTTTTATTGATGTAAACTTTGGACTGTAGTGAGAAAAAAAAAATGATGTACTCTGCATGATGTTATCTGTCCTAGGAGTCAGTCGTGACTCTCATGAAAGCAGTATTTAGGTAGAAAGGTTCGGTTGCTAAGCGCTGGGCATCTGCGGCTTCCCCCTCCCGACTCCCAGCTTGTAGCATCTATTATTGAGACAACGCTACTTTCGTGGAGATGGCGAGCAGAGCTGTACCATTCATCTTTTTTTTTTTTTTTATTTCTGCAAAATGAAATGTTGTTTTTTTGGTGGGAAATATATATATATATATATATTTTTTTTTACATCACTGTTGCATTCATATCTTTGGATGCTGACCTTTTCAAATCTGTCACTTTTGTCGGCTTGATGGCAATTCTTAAGTGCTTGTTGCTGTTATGCTTCAACATGCTATAAGGAAATCATTATATTACAACGTGTGAATAAAGTGCAAAATCTGCTGATGACGAGAAATCAAAACCTCTTGCATAGTCATGATAAACTGATTATTTCCCTGCAGTACCTTTCACTCATCCTAATTATGTAATTGTTTAATCTGGTGTAAATGCCGCTGTTCTTCTGAATCTGGCATGACATCTTTCTTGTTCTTGGGTCTTTCCGGTCCTAAGATTTGGCCCCACTCACCCCTGTTTATATGTCTAGTTGTTTTAGCCAGCTGGGTGTGGTCCTCCTGAAAACTCCCATAGAGGTGATTTGAGGACCACTTGGTTATAAAGACTAGATTTACATACAGAGAAGAAGAGGCCACATCTGTAGAGAGGCAGGATCAAGAGAAATATAACAGCAGACTCACCTGATAAAAATGCAAATTAACAGCAAGTGACAGGTCCTCTTTAAAGGGAACCTGTCACCAGAAATAACGCTGGTGACCTGCAGATATGGGGTTAATTTGCAGGTTAACAGCGTTATTATGCTGTCCGGCGCCTGCACGCAGCGGGGAGAAAACCATCTTTATTCTTCCCGCCAGCATTTGATATTCAGTCATAGGGGCGGAGGAGGTGCCGGTTCAGTCCGCTGTAACCGTATCCCCAGCCGTGACCGACAGACTGCCAGTGTCAGTCAGGGTCGGGCGCGCAGTTACAGCAGTCGCTCTGTATAGTCAGTGACTGAATACCGAACGCTGGCTGGGAGAATAAAGATCGGCTGCGTGCAGGCGTCATACAGTATAATAACAATGTTAACCTGCAGATTAAGCGATATCTGCAAGTTAACAGTGTTATTTCTGGTGACAGGTTCCCTTTATAATAGAGTAACGCAGTAATGGAAATGAAAATCAGTGATGACTTTACGGAAATATAACTAAAGCTCTTGCACCAGGTGTAAAAAGCTTTGAAAAGTAGCAAAATTTTGGCGCAACGCGAGATTGTATTAAAAGGTTGCGATTCTTGGCGTTCTCGCACCAAAATTGCTGGTGCTCAGTTGGAGTGTGGCATCCCCGCTTGTCAAATCATGAAAGTGTCACTTTTCAGATGTGCCTCTTAATCAGAAGCATAGGACTCCAGCGCTCCCACCATGAACAACGCTGGTTTTGATGAAACAGGGCCAATGTTTAGAAATCTGAAGCTTGCCACTGGCAATGTGTACACTGTTCTTTGCATGTACAGCAAGACTATAACAAATATCATTAAGTGACATACCAGGCCATTCTGGTATCTTCCAGTCTTTTTTTTACTTTTGACACTTAAAGGGATTTTCCAGTTACATTAATAGCTCCTTTTATTACATTTAAATAAGAAGCGTGTTCTGTGATGTTGCATCAAAATCTAGAATCGACCAAGACGATGAAACTGAGAAGACCATTTAGAATATCAGCAGATACAGTAATCTAACAGTATGTAAAGGGAATCTTCAGCGGCAAACTGTAAGATGCTTACCCCTGGATGCCTCATTCAGGCGCCCATGACCTTTCTTGTACGTAAAAATACGGACTATTTTTTGTCAGGGTCAGCTTTTTACCATCTGTGATTTTCACGGGTGAAAAAAATAAACTACAAAGCTTCTCCTATACATTGCAATGTTAATCACGGAAAGCACAGAAATGCCCTCCGTGTGCCGTCTCTGATTTTCACAGACCCATACACTTGTAGGGCTAATTTTCATCTGTGACTTGGATCCAAAGCGGCATGTCTTTGTGAGAATTTTTTTGCAGACCACTCGATTCACAAAAGAATACGGACATGTGAACAGCGACATGGGTACATGTTTTATCTGTTTTAAGAAAAAAATATATAATTAACCCATACAATAAACACCATAAAGAAAAAGTCGCAGATGTGTGCTGTTTTTTTTGCACCTTCGTCAAGAAATGCAAAATAATTAGTGATAAAAATGTTGTATTTACAAATAAAAACCATAGGCCAACATTCTAAAAACAAGCCATTTGTACACCTTTCAGCTGGAAAAAAGAAGTTGCAGGACATAAAAATGGCAAACCAAACAAAAATGTTTTCTTTTGTTTGTTTTTTTATTTTAATACTTTAAAAGCAGTAAAAGTCAGCCAAAAAAACACTTTGGCCTGTAGTTGTAATGACCTGTAGAGTTGAGTTGTACGGTCATTTTTACTGCACTGTGAACACTACAAAAACTAAACACAAAAACGTGTTCGATTTTTATTTTTTTTTTTTTTCCCCTTGTTTTTCAGTACATTACGTGCAAAAGTGAATAGTGCCATTCAAAACTACAACTCGACCTGCAAAAAAAAAACAAAAAAAGAAAAAGCCATCATATGGCTATGTGGATAGAAAAATTAATTATAGCTAATATATACCGAAAAAAAGTTATGGCTCTCAGAAGAAGAGTAGGGAAAAACAAAGGCACAGAAACAAATATTAATTGGTGTTCATGCCGGATTGTGGGAACCTATGTAGTATACATTGCATCAGGTTGGCAGAGAGGTGCCATTGTGGCTACACAGGGACTCTGGTGATTGTTTTTTGCTTCCTACCATTAAAGGGAACCTGTCATCCCATTTTTCGTATATAAGCTGCAGCCACCGCCGTCAGGGGCTTATCTACAGCATTCTGTAATTCTGTAGTACTCTGCTGTGCTCTCAAGCAAGGAGGAGGACGTCATCACATGAAGATGGGAGGTGACGGACCCGGACCTGCGACGCCCATCAAACCGGACCGCCCCTGGGTGAGTATAATATAACTAGTTTTTCTTCTCTTTCAGGTTACATCGGGGGCTTATCTACAGCATTACAGAATGCTGTAGATAAGCCCCTGATTGCGGTGGATGCAGCTAATAGTCGAAAAATGGGGTGACAGATTCCCTTTAAGGGGAGTTCTATTCTGAATGTTACATCTTTGTGTCACCTGTCACCTTCTAAATATACACATGTCACAGTTACAAGAAAAGTTCATAAAAATTCCCATCATTTCATGACAACTGTGTTTGGACTGTTTCCAAGGAAGAATGTGACTGTTTCGCTTTCATTGACCGAGCAAAAGATTAGAGAAGTTCTTTTTCGAAAACCCAGAATGAATAACTTGATCCTAGAGCGCAGAGCTGCTGCTAAAGGCGTCACACGTTATTCATTGCCATCCCTACAGTTCCATGCATTGTTTTCCACAGGTAGTATACAATCCGTGTATCCTGGCCTAGAGTGAATGTCCACCCAAGAATATGTATATGTTTTATTAACATGACTATGATTTTGTTTAATTTTTCTTGTTTGGTCAGACTTTTGTTTTTCTGATAGCATGACTCCAGATTAACCTCAGTATCCAGCAATTGAACCTTAATTGATGGGGTTAATAGTGATAGTCATCTGAGGAGCTTGATGTAGGGAAGAAGCTCTATATGTCTTCCCGTCAACCTTCCCTTTAAGTGTCAATTGGTTTCCATGGATACTGGGATCCTGACAAAGATCCCATAGGCCTACTAGAGGCATCTGCCTATTTAGACAATGGTAGGTGCATACCCTAATAGATTGCCTGCAGGGTTACAGCCCTCAAAAACATTAACGTTAGATGACCCCTTAGATATTTGCAGGATTGGCAAACCAACAATGTGTATGGGGGTCTCCCTACTCTTCCCTGACTGATGTTGTCAGGGGAGATGTTGATCGAGCAGATTGAATTCAAACTCCAGACCCTTTTATTCTCTGGTAGAGAAGACTCTGCTGGAGCTGCCTGGCCGTGACATTAAAGACATAGAAATGGTTGGCTGAGTATGGGAGAGTCAGGAGAGGCAGCTATTGTATGTGTATAGTCAGCCTTAGGCTGGTTTCACATTAGCGTTTTTGTGCGCAGCGCATCTGCGTATGTGTTCATGCACCCCTATGTTTAACATGGGGGCGCATGGTCTTGCGTTCATCTGCGTTTTCGTGCGCATGCGTTTTTTCAAGATATGCGTCTAGTCGCGCCCGACACAATATGTTGCATTTTTGGGTCCATCCAAAGGCGTAAAAAAAACCCGCATGCGGTCGCTTGCGCACGGAATACGTCAAAACAACGCATTACAGTCAATGGGAACGCAGGCGTGCGCATGGACATGCGTACGCATGCGTTTTAAGAGTAAACATGTCTAGACGGCTGGTTTCACATTAGCGTTTTTGTGCGCAGCGCATTTGCGCAAGCGTTCATGCGCTCCTATGTTTAACATGGGGGCACATGGTCTTGCGTTTGCATGCGTTTCCACTTGTGCACGATGCACAGCGCCCAAAGACGCTAATGTGAAATTAGCCTTAGCAGGGCTGTGGAGTCGGTATAAAATGGACCGACTGCTAAAATATATAATACATTGCGTACAGGAGTACAATGCAGGATGTGCTGTAAATGTTTTCATAATAATTTGGAAAAGTTATATGTCCTATAAATGTCTGTTCTGTTCCTCTTCGAAGGATCTTGACTTTTAGTTTGTTTATTTTACTCACTTATATAGCGCCATTAATTCCACAGCACTTTGCACACATTATCATCACTGTCCCCGATGGGGCTCACAATCAAAATTCCCTATCAGTATGTCTTTCGAATGTGGGAGGAAAACGGAGAACCCGGAGGAAACCCACACAAACACGGGGAGAACATACAAACTCCTTTAAGATGTTGTCCTTGGTGGGATTTGAACCCAGGATCCCAGCGCTGCAAGGCTACATTGCTAACCACCGAGCCACCGTGCCGTGCTTACCACTGAGCCACTGTGCCAGCCCTATGTTGAGATGAATCTGTGCTGCACTTTATGTACATGCTCAATAGTGAGACAGGGCTGTGGAGTCCGACTCCTGGTATATTGAGGAGTCGGAGGTTTGACTTACCAACTCCACAGACTTAAGCGCCCCTCAAACGAGTGTATGAAAAAATCGTCTAAGTTTCATGCAGACAACTCAAAATTGTTTTCTAAATTTCATCCATGTGTCATTTATGTGTCTGTTTTTCACATCGGTGTGTGATTAGTTTTTAAACAATTACGGTACATTAAAATACGTGCATGTTTCCTAGGTTTATAATCTTTCTGTAAAAATCGGATGTTGCTTAAATGGTCTGTGTGGGATCCAATTTTGTTTCACTCTCGCACCCATAGATTTGAATGGATGAGTCCTATCCGAGACTCTGATGAAAGTAATGCACGCTGCAATTTTTTTCTCACACAGTTGGACTGAGCAGAAAATCATTCATCTGAACCACACTATTAAATAACGTGGATCTGTGTTCTGTCTGATTAAAATATAGGATAGCTCCACTTTATAAGCTCGTCTGCATGGGCCCTTACACTGACAGGTTACAATGCTGTGGAGTACTTTGCATTGCATTAGAAAGTAATAAATACAACCGCTAAATAGCAGGATCAGCATAAAAGTATACATTTTAAAGTAAGAAAACTTAATATATTTAATATATGCTGATATAGATACCATGAATAAATGGGACGATCGCACACATACTGACAAGCGTGAAAAACCTCAAAAAATGCGATCAAAAACGTCCAATAAATTGTAAAAAATAAATTTATTATACAAATATCAATAACAAATGGTGATGAACATAATGGACAGAAAAAACAGGCACAGGGGAAGAAATGGAGTGCAACGAGTGCACCACAATCAGCCCGATATGAAAAGGGAGTTGAACGACAGACACTGTCCCAATAATAGTATATATCAGGGATCACAGTGGCCAGATAATGATCACCAATAAAAATTATTATACAAAAATAGCACCCATTGTCAGAATAAACAAAACAGAAAAAGGCTACAGCATACCTGACTATATGGAAAAATTGCAGTACAAGTCAAAGTACATTAATATATATCAAAGTCACTTATGCCCAGTGTTGCCTATAACAACCATAAATCAGGTGCCATATATACAGATACAGAGAACAAATATTCGGTGCAATGGGTATTTGCAGTATTAGGCTGACAGGATATAAGAAGTGACTTTCAACATGAAGTAGTAAGACTCAATAGTCTGTAGAGCATATAGTCACAGAGCCTAATAATATATAGGCATAAGGCATATCCTATACATAGTGGGTCTTGTGTATATACACGCTGATGAACCAAGCAGCCATAATACCTGATGATAAAAAGGAAGCAGGGACTGTGCAGCAATCAACTCCCAGGCCCGACGCGCGTTTCGGATGTTACTCCTTCGGGGGCACCGAAAGTACAAGTGATAAACGGATCCCAACTTCAAGTCCCCAGTTTGTACAGAAAAATAAAATTAAGTTGAATAAACTACGGTATATTCTGGATCATAAGCCGAGGCACTTAATTTTGCCACAAAAAAAACTGGGAAAATATATTGATTCGAGTATTAGCCGGATATGCATTGTCCCCTGGGTATGCATTGTTCCTAATCCCCATCCTTGTATGCGTTGTCCCCTTATCCCCATCCTAGTATGCATGGCCTCTTAATTCCTATCCTGGTATGCATGGTTCCTCATCTCCATCCTTGTATGCATGGTTCCTCATCCGCATCCTTGTATGCATGGTTCCTCATGCCCATCCTTGTATGCATGGTTCCTCATCCCCATCCTTGTATGCATTGCCCCTCATCCCCATCCTGGTATGCATTGTCCTCTCATCCCCATCCTGGTATGCACGGCCTCCTAATCCCTATCCTGGTATGCATGGTTCCTCATCCCCATCTTTTATGCATGGTCTCTTCATCCCCATCCTTGTCTGCATGGCCATCTCATCCCTATCCTGCTATGCATGGCCTCTTTATCTCTGTCCTTGTATGTATGGCCTCCTCATCCCTATTCTGGTATGCATGGCCTCCTCATCCATCCTCATGCCAGCGCAGTGAATATTCATTTCTCTTCAGCGGCGGGCAAAGGAGTGATCCGCTGCTCCGCCGCTTCCATGCCGAGGGGGGCATTTTCAGCACAAAAAAATGTGCTGAAAGACTCAACTTATACTCGAGTATATACGATAAATAAAACAAAATTATATAAACCATTTTTTTTTCAGTAAGAAAAAAATATAATTCTGATGTAATTGTAAAACTTGTGAATAAAGTTAACTCAATATGTATGATGCTTGGCATAAAAAAATACATTAAGATTTTTGTTTTTTTCCCACCAATCCCAAAATGCAAAATTGGGATCATCTGGTTGACCTGTCAACCACTGCTGCATGCAGCATCCCGTGCTTAGATTTATGCAAGGACAGGGCAATGATGGGTTACCAGGAAAATAAATTTTAGTTGTGATCAGGATTTGTTCAGATCTTAATAAAAAGTGATGGAGAGAAGACAGCAGAGCACTGTCCTCTTTGCATTGAGTGCTAGTTATTTCTTAGGCTGTGTTCACGTTCAACAGCCATGCTATGGCGTTAAAACGCTGCAGCATGGTGTGTGAACACAGCCTAAGTGTGTTCTCACACTGAGCAGTTTTCCAGTGTTTTTCTGCCACTATTAATGTAGTTTTCCTGTTAAGAATTGCCAGCAGAATTGATAAAAAAAACCTTGATGCTATACATGATTGCCTTCAATATATAGGTGTATATTGCATAGTTACTTGTATAATATATACCGTATTTATTTTTTTTGTTAAGATGAAAATGAGAGCAGTGACGGAAAACAATATAGCCTTGTTGATTGATGAGAAAACAATGCCTTTCTAAGCAGTTTCTAAAAGCATCTATGTTTCTCAATTTACACAATCTATGGATTTAATACTTATCTTTTGGATACTATATAAATTTTGTGATTTGATATGTTACTATCAGGGCTGTGGAGTCGGTAAGCCAAACCTCTGACTCCTCAATCTCCCTGACTCCCAACTCCACAGCCCTGCCTCACTACTGAGCATGTATGGTACATTCATCTCAACTAACTAAAAGCCCAGATCCTTAGATCTGGAACAGAACAGATATTTATAGGACATTTCTTTCCCAAATTATTATGAACATATTTACAGTACATCCTGCATTGTACTACTGTACCCAATTTATTATATATTTTAGGAATCGGTCCATTTTATACCGATTCCACCAAAATGAATCGTGTACGTGATTTGCCTGAAGGTGGGGAGAGTGAAGCCAGTTCTGATTGACTGCAGGGATCTCGTGACATAATGTTACAGGAGCTCCGGGAGAGCCAGTGCCGATTGGCTGCAGGGATCATGTGACATAAGTGTTGAATGAGTCCCTCCAGGAGAGCCAGTGCTGATTGGCTGCGGGGATCATGTGACATAAGTGTTGAATGAGCCCCCGGGAGAGCTAGTGCTGACACCTTTGGAATGGTGCAAGCACCAGAGGTGTGTATCGCTGTTATTATTTTGCAAGGGAAAAACATGAGGATTGAGATGGGGGTGTCCAAATAGCCTTAGTCTGGGTTCAGTCTGCCGCTTTGGAAATCGGGCCACTTGTTTGCAAATTGCAGACTTGACTGGTTGTGTGTGCAGCTTCGTGTTCTGCTCGGCATTGCAGACTGGTGCTGGAGCTGCTTTTAGGAGAGAGAGAGATCCGGCGCCCATAGACTTGCCGCATACAAAAAAATTTCCTAGAGACGTTTTTTCCAGACGCCAGAATGAACATTTTTCCGGATCCGGAAAAAAACTGAAGCAACGGGAGGCCATGCGGCGTGATCCGGCTCTAATACAAGTCAATGACAAAAAAAACGCATCCGGTTTTTCAAAAAATAGCCGGATCATGCCTGACGGAAAAAAACTGATGTGTGAAAGTAGCCTTGCATGCATTATTCTGATCTGTAAAAACGAACCAAAATTGCACATGCTGCAATTTTTTTTTTTTCTCTTTCCACGCAAGCAATCAGTCCACGTGGAAAAGAGGCTGTGTACACAGGCTATTAAATGTCCATGTGCTGCTGTCCATGCGCGGTCCGTGACACACATGCACAGCACATGGATCGATAATACACTGGTCTGAACTAGCCCTTATGGTAAAAGAGGTAACAAACCTGTGAATATCAGTTCTTGTCGTGATCGATTTCATGGTAGATTACAGATTTGTTCTAGCAAGGATTGGGCAATTTCATGGACTGTTGTTTGCTTCATTTGTAGAAAATGAGGCTGAACTCTTTAATGAGAATGTTGCATGCACTAAAGATCAGAAAGGCAGATCAATAACCCACTAACTGCAATGTCGATGGAAGCTGACTTTGTGTTAGTAGCAGGTAGAGGCATCAGGACGCTTCCTTCACACGGGGATGATGAGTCTATAGAAGATTACATGTGCTACTGTGCCTTATGGACAAACGATTGTGGATGACGGCGGAATATGCTTTTTTGTTGTTTGGGATATATTGTGTCTGTAAGTTAGTTACTTTAATTCACTTCATAAATGGGTATCTCCCTTTGTGTACTACATTTAGTCCTATGATAAAGTCCAATATAAAGCAAATCTGTCATAACATTTTAAATGTGGGCATTAATAGAAATTAGCACTGCACCATATAACAAGGGCTTCTGTCACCTGTGATCCCTCTTTACAGTCTAGGCTCCAAAGACGCTTCCTCCTTCCTCAGATTCATCCCTGTGACTTTATATCAGGGTGGATAAAAATCAATGATTTTTTTAAAAAAATCAAAAAAATCGGATTTTTTTTATTTAAATCGGATCTTTTTGATTTAAATCGGATTTTTTTCAATAAACTGCTTTTTGAGGAAAATATTTTACCATCCAAAGGTTCTTCCATCATGAGATAAAGCTGAGTTGTTTAACTCAGTAGAATAAAGGCTGTATATGTGTAACATTCACAATGCCATGCTCTTCCAGAGGTTTTTCTGTAGGATTAGTGGGCAGTTTCTCTCCTATATTATCACAGACGCTCGCTTTATTTACTCAGTTCTCAAAACTGAATTTGACTCCGCAGAGGTCCCAGCCTCTTCTTCATGGCAAAAATGTTACAACATGAACAGAGTTGAGAAAAAGACCTTAATCCTATTGTTCTACAAACCTATGAATACAGAATCAACCCCTTCAGTGCCAGTCCAAGAAGTTAGACATATGTTTCTGATGTTTGGAGTGGATAGATCTGCAAACCAAGAGATTGAACTAATGTGAGGAGGAGGAGGCACAGACAGAAATGAAAGTGAGGTGGTTTCACGGTCAGGAAACGCTGCGTTGGCGCTGTGCGTGGCAGCGCCAAACACGCAGGTCAGATGTTACGCATAGTGGGGGGGATTTCAAGAATCCGTCTCACCATGCGTAACAATACGCAGGTGGCAAACTGCGTAAACGGACATGCGGGGTCTTTTTAGACCGCGCATGTCTCGCGTATTGCGGCGACGGCGTCGCCGCACAGAATTAACACAGGCTATGTACCTCGCTCTTTCGGAGGTGTCGGAGGTGTCCGAACACTCGGAAAGAGCGGCGTCAAGGGGCGGGCTTAGACGGAGCGGAATTTCGCTCGTCAAAGCGCTAGGTTCGGACGTGGACATAGCTGAAACTTTGAGCACAATACTGCAGCATAGCCACAGACAAACAAGTCTGGATCTGTTTGTGTGTACGATCTGAGGTTTATTACATTCTTTCCTTATAATGGCAGCAGGCCGAGAAATAAAATCTGAAAAATAATTGTAAAATGTTTGGTATTTCCACTTTTAAACACTAGGCAGAGCAGCTGCTGAAATATAAACTGCTAGCTCGTATTGCGACAGTAGTAAATGCAGGCGGGGTCTGATCACGTGTGACTTCTCTCCTCCGTTACTAGGTGTTTGTAATAACAGAGGATGTAGTTTAGGCTCACAGAGCGGAGCCATTTTGTTGGGGACTGCCAGTGATACTGACAAGTAGGCTGTCACTGAGGACGACCGGCAGCATCTATTCTGTTAGTTCATGCTGCTCGCTGTATTATAAACTGAGCACAGATACGTGGAGAGTATCACACACTGGGATTATTCACAGCACATGACACACTGCATGTATCTAGATACAGTGCTGAGTGTAGTGTATCGCATTATGGGATTAGATACACCGGTCTGGGGCATATCGCGCATGATGAAATTAGATACACCGGTCTGGGGCGTATCGCACATGATGAAATTAGATACACCGGTCTGGGGCGTATCGCACATGATGAAATTAGATATACCGGTCTGGTAGAAACTTTGATTTAAATCACTGATTTAAATCAAGCCTTACTGACTAGTGATTTAAATCGTGATTTAAATCGTGATTTAAATCAGTTTGATTTAAATCAAATCCACCCTGCTTTATATAAAGGCACCAATGTGACCGTGCCCTGCACATTACTTTAGGGTCAGGATTATTGTGTGGAGAACACACCCCGTTTACTATATCTATGTAATGTGTGACAGACATGTAATACCACTTGTGATTGTGAAACCTAGAGCCTAGTTTCTTATTGGAGTTTGCTCACATGTTCTTTATAGTCCCGAGTTTCCAAGGGTGATACCTTTGACGTAGAACTAGAAAAAAAATGTTAAAAAACAGCAGTTAAAGCGTAACCATCATTTTAATTATCATTCTTTAAGTCCATATGAAAATATGCCATTTTGTAGTATAGTGTCTACTCAGAGAAATCTGCTTCTGTTGCTTTCTGGACCGATCATTCACTCCCAGTTTATGGGTGAAATCTATAAAATCAGTTTTCAGTGAAGACAGATTTTCCCATAATCACTGAGATAGGAGATGGCATTTGCTGCTCATAAAAGTCTATGGAGGAGGAGCAGTGATGAGGGAGAATAGCAGGAGGCTACGCAGACATTCTTGCTGCAAGTTCACCTGGAAAAAAAACCCATTACTATTTAACCTTTTAAAGACGCAGCCAATTTTCTTTTATGCATTTTCATTCTTTCCCTCCCCTTTTTCAAATGGTCAACACTTTTTTTGTGTGTGTGTGTGTGTGTGTGTGTGTGTGTGTGTGTGTGTGTGTGTGTGTGTGTGTGTGTGTGTGATTTTCCATCAGCATAGAAGTATGACCACTTGTTTATTGTAGGATGACTTGTAATTTTGAAGACCCCATTAATTTTACTGTATAGAGTAAGGATGCTTTCACATTGTGTTCTGTGTCCCGTCAGGGCATACAACCACACCCCATAACCTCAAAACACCCACCCCCTCCGCAAAACAGGGTCCACACAATGTGAAAGCACCCATAGGGAAAATGTCAAAAAAAAATTCCAAGTGCAGTAGAAAGATGACAAAGAGTTGAATTTCCACCATTTGTTTTTTGGGTTTTATTTTTACAGTTTTTCAATTTTGCAACATGATTTGAAGTAGAAATACAACGATAACAAACATGTCTAATTTTTTTTTATTTCAGTACCTTAAAGAAATACGGATTTTTTTAAAGAAAAAAAAAATTTGGTTTGTCACCGTGTTTTTCGAGATCCATAACTTTTTTTTTTTAATGTCTTCATCAGTTGAGTTATATGAGGGCTTGTTTTTTGTGTGGCAAGCTGTTGTTTTTATTTGTGCCATTTCTGTTAAGTTATGACATCTTTAAATAGCTTTTTATTGCTTTTTTTGTGTGTGGTAAAAAACGAATAACAGCAATTCTGATGAACATATATCCCATATAAACAGGTTTCTATTACTGTATATACTCGAGTATAAGCCAACCCAAGTATAAGCTGAGGCCCTTAATTTTGCCACAAAAAACTGGGAAAACTTATTGACTCGAGTATAAGCCTAGGGTGGGAAATGCAGCAGCTACTGGTAAATTTCAAAAATAAAATAGATACCAATAAAAGTAAAATTAATTGAGACATCAGTAGGTTAAATGTTTTTGAATATCCATATTGAATCATGAGCCCCATATAATGCTCTATACAGTTCATGATGGCCCCTTAAGATGCTCCATACATAATACGCCCCTTATAATGCTCCATAAAGTTCATGGACCCCATAAGATGCTCCTTACAAAAACTATGCCCCATATAATGCTGTACAAAAGTTAATAAGATGCTCCATAGAATAATATGCCCCATATGCTGCTCCATAAAGGTTGATGGCCCATAAGATGCTCCATAGAGTAATATGCCCCATATAATGCTGCATAAAGGTTAATGGCCCCATAAGATGCTCCATAGAGTAATATGCCCCATATAATGCTGCATAAAGGTTGATGGCCCCATAAGATGCTCCATAGATATATATGCTGCTGCGATTTAAAAAAAAAAAAAGACATACTCACCTCTTGTCACTGGGGACCAGTTGCCGGTATCCTGAGCAGGCGGGGAAACCGGTGCGCTATGGGGGCCAGGTGCTGTTATCGCCGCTGGCTCAGGACCCAGACACCTGCGATATTCACCTGTCCCGTTGCACCGCCGCACTCTGCTGTGTCTTATGGGTTTCTGCAGTGACTGTTCAGGCATAGGGCGCGCGCTAATTACGTAATTGCGCCCTCTGACCTGAACGTCGCAGCCAGAGGACGCGGAGCACAGAGCGGCGGTGGACTGGGGACAGGTGTATATCACATGGCTTCCCCCGTCCTCACTGTCATACTCACCCTCCTGGCGCGGTCTGTTCACTTTTTGCTTCTCAGATGGTCTCCGGCAGCTCCATTCAACGTTCAGCGGTCGCGTGGTACGGCTCATTAAAGTAATGAATATGCGCTCCACGCCTATGGGAGTGGAGAGCAGTGCATATTCATTATTTTAATGAGCGGTACCACTTGACCGCTAAACACAGGAAGAGCTGCGGCCCCGGAAAACATCTGAGAAGCAGGGAAGTGCAGAGACCGCGCCAGGAGGGGGTATGATGTGACAGCTGCTGGCTCCTGCGCTCCCTCGCCTACCCCTGGGACAATGACTCGAGTATAAGCCGAGAGGGGCACTTTCAGCCTTAAAAAAAATGGGCTGAAAATCTCGGCTTATACTCGAGTATATATATGGTATATCCCGTTTTATCCCCTGTTTGTTAGGTGGGGAATGAACATGGAATGCAGTTATGTCCATTAATATTTGGACAGTAACCGAATCTTTATGATTTTATCTCTGCGTGCCTATATTTTTTTGTATAAAATGAAAACTGAGATGCAGTTGAAATGTAGACTTCAAGGTTTACTTAAAGTGGTTGATCAAAAATATCCTGTGAAACGTTTGGGAAGAAATTTTTGTTGGCAATGACTGTCCGAAGTCTGGAAGCCATGGTGGACGTTGCCAAACGCTGGGTTTCCTCCTTTATGATGCTGTGCTGGGCCTTACTGCAGATGACTTCAGTTGTTGCTTGTTTGTGGGTCTTTCTGCATTATGTTGTGAAATGCTGCTTGATGGAGTCTCATGAAGTCTTCTTTTTATGGTAGACTTGTACACTGAAACACAGACTTCCTCGAGAGTGTTTTTCACTTGGGTGAATGTGGTGAAGGGGGTTTTCTTCACTATGGAAAGAATTCTGTGATCATCTACCACTGTTGTCTTCTATGGCTGTCCAGGCCTTTTTGAGTTCCCAAGCTCTCCAGTGCGATATTTTTTTGGGGGAGTGGGGGAATGTACCAAGCCAATGATTTGCTTTACTGGGATTCCCAGAGTCCAGCTGAAACAGTGCTAGTTCAGGATGTGAGTGCATGTTGGGGTTTGTTTTGTGCTTTTTTCATACACATGGGACTAATTCATTTAAAAAGACGCTGTCCAGGTAGTGGCCATCTCCTATGAACCACATCTTGTAGAAAAGTTTTCAACAAAACAATTGGGGTATGTGCACACGATCAGGAATGGCTCAGTATTTGCTCAGGATTTGGCGCAGGTGAAATCTGCCCCAGCTCTGCATCTGAGGTCACTGCCGGGTCACCTGCGTATTAGATGCATTTTTTTACACGCGTTTTTGATGCGTTTTTTTCAGCATCCATTTTATAATTGCATGCTTTTTTTTTTTGTCAGTTGAAATAAAGTAAATTGAAAGTTGGCTTCTGGGAAGGAAAAAAAAAAGCGATTTTCTGTTTGCAGATATATTTGGGGGTATGTTCCCACGGTCAGTAAACGCTGCGGGTTGGACGCTGCGTACATCTGCAGCGTTCAACCCACAGCGTCCAGCTGTTAGAGCACAGTGGATGGGATTTCAAGAAATCTTATGCCCACTATGTGTGCACCAATGCCCGCGGCTTACCCGTAAAGACGGACATACGGCACATCTTTCCAGATCGCAGCATGTCAATTTATGTAGCGGAGATGCTCAGTCTCCGCTGCGTAAATTACCCATACACTTTCATTAGATGTAGTAAAATCACATTATCTTCTTAGTCACATGCGTATTAATTGTGGGAACGCAGCTTACTACCCATGTGCACTAATTTAACCCCTTACTGACAACGGATGTACATTTACGCCGATGTCAGACTCCCTCCCTTTGATGTGGGCTCCGGCAGTAAGTCCACATCTTTCCAGGGACATGTCAGCTGTTTTGAACAGATGACATGTGCCCGCAATTGCCGCGGGTGGAATCGCGATCCACCCGCAGCTATTACTAGTTAAATGCCACTGTCAAACGCTGACAGCGGCATTTAAATAGCGCTTCCGGCAATCGCGCCGGAAATATACTCACCGGTGACCCATGGCACGTGATCACGGGTCACCGGTGTGTCAGCATGACAACCCAAGGTCTCCTGGAGACCTCTATGGTTGTCAGTGCCAGCTTGCTGTGAGCGCCACCCAGTGGTCGGCGCTCATAGCAAGTCATTAATTTAGCTACCTAGAGGCGAACTGATCATCGTCTCTATGTAGCTGAGATGATCGAGTTGTGGCAGCTTCTAGTCTCCCATGGAGACTATTGAAGCATGCCAAAAGTAAAAAGAAAATGTTTTTAAAAATATTTTAAAAAAATATATATAAAAGTTCAAATCACCCCCCTTTCGCCCCATTCAAAATTAACCAATTAAAAAAAATCAAAAATGCACATATTTGATATCGCCGAGTTCAGAATCGCCCGATCTATCAATAAAAAAAGATTAACCTGATCGCTAAACGTCGTAGCGTGAAAAAAAATCAAAACGCCAGAATTACATTTTTTTTTGTCACCGTGACATTGCATTAATAAGTATAACGACGCTGACCTTACACTGTAGGTTACTGTGCACAATCCTGCTGACAGGTTCCCTTTACTTAAAATTATGGGGTTAGTAATGTGGGTGTTTTATAGACGCCTATACATTACTAACCCGTGCTTGATGTCAGCTGACATTACAAAGCTGACATCAACCCCAAAACGATTACCCCACTTGTTACCGCACCAGGGCAAGTAGGAAGAGTTGAGGCTAAGCAGCAGAATTGATGCATCTAATAGATGCACCATTTCTGGGGCAGCACAATATCCATGGCACCTTCCTAGTCTATTAATATCATCCGCAGCTGTCTGCTTAACCTGTACTGGTTATTAAAATTAGGGAGGAGTCCACCCCATATTTTCTTTTATTAGCTAAATGCATGTACAGTAAGCTACTCACACACTGATCTGTATATAAGATTGTTTTATTAGTTAGAAAGCTTGAAATGACCAACCAGTAAAAGCTGATGCTAAAAACACATTGTATACATGGCATATGGATGCTCGGTGAGGGAAACGCACACTCTCCTGACACTCTCCGTTTCTCGGTACTGTCTGGGGCAGATGTGAGCGCCCCTTCCTCCCAGTGTAGTGTAGGCCCCACATATTTTGGGGTGACGCCGCGCGTCCTTTCGTTTTCTAGTGTGGCTGTGACCTGCATCTGATGGCAGAACAGGCTGGGAAGATACTCGTCTCATAGCACTGGGCTGTGCTGACAGCTGGGGCGGCCACTGCTGCCTTTTTTACAGCAGCAGCTCTGACCTGATGGCCGCACAGCACGGTGATGTGGGAACGTCCCTCCCCGCATCTCTCCACATGAAGCCGGTAAGCCCCGGGACCGGCTGCCCCGCTGTGTGCGCGGCACTTCCCTGCTCAGTCACGTGCGGGTCACATGACGGTGAATTCCCCTGTCCCGGTAGGCGGAGCCGGGCTCCCTACACCGATGTCAGGACGCCAGCCCGGAGCGGAGGCGCTCACACACGGCCGGCCACTGTCCGCTGCGGCTCCCAGGAACAGCAGGTAAGCTGCTCGCTGCGTGCTCGCCGAGGGGAGGCTGCTGTGCCGGGCAGGAGAAGCAGGAAGAAAGCCTCTTACTCCTGTAAGTGATGAGTGCGCCCTGACTGACACCGGAGGGTTATACACTGGGGACCATCCGCGTGTCTGACAGTCACCGGTGACTCCGGGACCAGAGAAGTGCTGGCACTCTCATCCATTGTAGGGCCAGCGCTCAGGGACACTTACATCAGGAGCTGCTGCACACCTTTTGTACACATCAGGAGCTGCTGCACACCTCTTGGTACACAGTAGACACTTGCATCAGGAGCTGCTGCACAACTTGTACACAGTAGACACATCAGGAGCTGCTGCACAACTTGTACACAGTAGACACATCAAGGATGCTGCTGCACACCTTTTGTACAAAGTAGACACATCAGGAGCTGCTGCACACCTTTTGTACAAAGTAGACACATCAGGAGCTGCTGCACAACTCTTGTATACAGTAGACACTTGCATCAGGAGCTGCTGCACAACTCTTGTATACAGTAGACACTTGCATCAGGAGCTGCTGCACACCTCTTGTATACAGTAGACACTTGCATCAGGAGCTGCTGCACACCTCTTGTATACAGTAGACACTTGCATCAGGAGCTGCTGCACACCTCTTGTACACAGTAGACACATCAGGAGCTGCTGCACACCTTTTGTACAAAGTAGACACATCAGGAGCTGCTGCACAACTCTTGTATACAGTAGACACTTGCATCAGGAGCTGCTGCACAACTCTTGTATACAGTAGACACTTGCATCAGGAGCTGCTGCACACCTCTTGTATACAGTAGACACTTGCATCAGGAGCTGCTGCACAACTCTTGTATACAGTAGATACTTGCATCAGGAGCTGCTGCACACCTCTTGGTACACATTAGACACTTTTCAACAATGGTAGAAGAGCTGCTATAAAAAAAAATGCCCTGTTCACACAGCGCATGAACGGTATGTATCCGACCAAGAGGGAAAAGCTATAAAACAGGTTCAGTTGTGATCAGTGGACTTTCATTTTACTGAGTATTGCTATTGTGCTTTTTCATTGTATGATGATGACGGGCGCAGCACAATCAGGAGAAACATCTTAATGTGTCTGTGGGATTGTTAAAAGTTCCCATTGATTTCTCCTGGTGCCTCGTTATTTCCATTATTTCATGGTGAGCTGTGCCGCAGGGTAAATCATGGGAGTCATCTCGGATTTGTGCCACCTTTATACACTGCTCAAAAAAAAATAAAGGGAACACTCAAATAACACATCCTAGATCTGAATGAATGAAATATTCTCATTGAATACTTTATTCTGTACAAAGTTGAATGTGCTGACAACAAAATCACACAAAAATCATCAATGGAAATCAAATTTATTAACCAATGGAGGTCTGGATTTGGAGTCACACCCAAAATGAAAGTGGAATGTAATGTCCTTAAAACAAGTCAAAATGATGCTCAGTAGTGTGTGTGGCCTCCACGTGTCTGTATGACCTCCCTACAACCCCTGGGCATGCTCCTGATGAGGCGGCAGATGGTCTCCTGAGGATCTTCTCCCAGATCTGGACTAAAGCATCCGCCAACTCCTGGACAGTCTGTGGTGCAACGTGACGTTGGTTGATGGAGCGAGACATGATGTCCCAGATGTGCTCAATCAGATTCAGGTCTGGGGAACGGGCAGGCCAGTCCATAGCTTCAATGCCTTCATCTTGCGGGAACTGCTGACACACTCCAGCCACATGAGGTCTGGCATTGTCCTGCATTAGGAGGAACCCAGGGCCAACCGCACCAGATATGGTCTCACAAGGGGTCTGAGGATCTCATCTCGGTACCTAATGGCAGTCAGGCTACCTCTCGCGAGCACATGGAGGGCTGTGTGGCCCTCCAAAGAAATGCCACACCATTACTGACCCACTGCCAAACCGGTCATGCTGAAGGATGTTGCAGGCAGCAGATCTCTCTCCACGGTGTCTCCAGACTCTGTCACGTCTGTCACTTGCTCAGTGTGAACCTGCTTTTATCTGTGAAGAGCACAGGGCTTCTGTTGCAAATTTGCCAATCCTGGTGTTCTGTGGCAAATGCCAAGCGTCCTGCATGGTGTTGGGCTGTGATCACAACCCCCATCTGTGGACGTCGGGCACTCAGACCATCCTCATGGAGTTGGTTTCTGTTTGTGCAGACACATGCACATTTGTGGCCTACTGGAGGTCATTTTGCAGGGCTCTGGCAGTGCTCCTCTCTTCCTCCTTGCACAAAGGCGGAGTAGCGGTCCTGCTGCTGGGTTGTTGCCCTTCTAGGCCCCCTCCACGTCTCCTGGTAGCGCCTCCAGCCTCTGGATACTACGCTGACAGACACAGCAAACCTTCTTGCCACAGCTCGCATTGATGTGCCATCCTGGATGAGCTGCACTACCTGAGCCACTCGTGTGGGTTGTAGAGTCCGTCTCATGCTACCACGAGTGTGAAAGCACAACCAACATTCAAAAGTGACCAAAACATTAGCCAGAAAGCATTGGTACTGAGATGTGGTCCCCACCTGCAGAACCACTCCTTTATTGAGGGTGTCTTGATAATTTCCAATAATTTCCATCTGTTGTCTATTCCATTTGCACAGCAGCATGTGAAATTGATTGTCAATCAGTGTTGCTTCCTAAGTGGACAGTTGATTTCACAGATGTTTGATTCACTTGGAGTTATATTCTGTTGTTTAAGTGTTCCCTTTATTTTTTGAGCAGTGTATATCATACTATGTTAATTTCCAGTGTTCTTAGTTATGAGTGCTGCACTTTATATTATGTTTGTTCATGTATAATTGATATTAAGTTTAATGGTGTCATGGTTCAGTTTTCAAAGGGGATTTCCGCCTCGTAAAGTAATATGTCAAGAATCAGCGCTGCATCTCCTGCACTGTTTTTTTTTCCTGCACAGCAATCCAGTGGGCTGAGGGGCTCCATCCAGGTGAATGAGCCGATGTCGGCCGGCCCACTGATCGCGGAGTGGGTATATTTTAGTGGTTATTGCAGACCTGCTAATGTTACATTAATATGCCTCTGTCACACCTTTCTGCCGTTTATCTAGCATGTTGTAATGTTTTGTAGTGAAACCTGCTGATCACATCTGTTCCTAATTGCATGATATGAGACTGCATTGATATTCCGTGGAAAAGTCCCACAGTGCACACAGTATAATCCCCCACATCTGGTCAGATGCAGCCTAATATGACAGTAATTAGGGCCGGTTTCAGGAAGTCAAAAGGAGCCTTAAAAAAAACAACTTCCTTATTGATGCAATCTCCCAGTGCTTGCATGAGGAGGAATGAGGACTTCTTACAGAAAATGGCCCAATGATGGAGCTGTTCTCATTGTCCTCTGTACCCACCGAACCTCTGCCTGGTGCCTACAGATGCTTTGCATATTAACCGATTGTGCACCAGTCCTTTCATCATGGAAAGGGTATTGTCTTATTGGTGGTTATATATTATTGTCTCCTAACATGTCACCGTTTTGTGTTGGGGAAAGATATATCCCGTAATTGGTCAACTTATCGCAGGAAAGCTAATGTAATGGTGGGAGCTTCTTTGATGTATGGTAATAATGAATGTTTTGCTACTGCTTTTTGAAGGGATGGAGCAAGTTATGATCAACATAAAATGTTAGAGTGCGGTCAGATATGATGTAAAGGTATGATATATAGGTATCAGAGAGCAGTGAGAACCGTTCTCTATACTAAAGCCAATGTACCTTACTGGAACCCACAGTCCTGTGAAAAAAACAATCAATGAGGGACTTTCCCAGTTTTGCTTTCAAGCATATCCTGCGAATTACATTTGCATTCACTTCTATGTGACCTATATTAGGGTACATTCTGCAATGACATCAGAGAGAAAGTCAGGGGACCCGATTTCACAAGTCTCGCTGAGCTAGATGATGTCAGCATTCATCTGTGATGCTGGAAGATCTTATGCAATCATGCCTAATAAAAGCTCCTGTGCCAACCTCACTGACACTAGATGGGTCACTAAGGCCAAGTTCATACACCAACATTCAGCTGGAAATGCTTGTACGTGGGCCGTTCTATACCCCATGCACAGGGCAATGAGTGCATTGTGGATTTTACTATCCACAGAATGTTATTTTTTATTCTGTGGAGTCCTCAGACCAGTTCTGGATATTTTTTTTTTTTATTTAGATTTTTTTTTCTTTAAATACCCACAGTGAACATATCCTGGTTTTGCAGAAAACTAGATTATGTGGATTATATTTATATTTTTACCATTAAATACTAAATCACCAATCCACAGGATAGGTTATGAACTTATGGCATATCTCCAGTTAATTTGTTGTTACTACCTAATATATATATGAATGAGCCATTTACAAGATATATTTACTACTAAATGAATAATAATTTAATCTGACCTTTCTACTATGGAATAAAATAACTGCTACACTGCAAGCTATTATAATCTACACTACAGCAAATATCCTATGCACTATCCACATCGTTTCTTAAGTTTTCACACACAACGTGGTCTTATGATGTGTTTTTTATTAGTATTATTATTTTTTTTTTTTTACTATCTTTCATTATGGAGATATTTGTGCTGCCTTTTATCTTTTTTTTTGTTGTTGCTCCATTGTTTAATCTCCGTAGAGTGCTTTCTTTCTCTGACTAATTGCCTGTTCACGTCTTGATAACCCATAAATATGACATAACTATGTATGTAAATCGGACTTGGAGGCAAATAAAAATCCACCGTAAGTTAATTTCCTCATGGGAACTTTCCCTCAAAAAATAAATCACTCTGTGATCTGACTTTATGACTCGCGTTGGAAAAGCCATGTGAATCTGAGCATATCATCACGTGCTTGGTCAGTGTCTCCATAGCTGGTGATCGATGTCCACTTACGTATTCTGGGTTGTGTTAGAGAGAATTTGTTAAATTATGGGGAGATAGTGAATTTTGTCACAGGATTGCCCGTTGTATACGAGCAATGATTCCTGATGTATAATCGTGCCCATTGTACTGACCCACCGTATAGGAAAGCTCAATCTGCTCTTTCCAGCCATTGCAGCGGCTATGGCCCCATTGGGCACAGTTAGCACATAGATAAGAATGGCATGA